>JASTWF010000314.1:25000-327500 GCA_030390025.1 Squalus acanthias | reverse complement strand
CTCAGTACCGCCCCTCCGACAGTGCGGCGCTCCCTCAGTACTGCCCCTCTGACAGTGCTGCACTCCCTCAGTACCGCCTCTCCGACAGTGCGGCGCTCCCTCAGTACTGCCCCTCCGACAGTGCGGCGCTCCCTCAGTACTGCCCCTCCGACAGTGCTGCACTCCCTCAGTACTGCACTGGGAGTATCAGCCGAGATTCTGTTCCCAAGTCTCTGGAGTGCTCGTGAACCTTCCTCCTCCTCTGACGAACTCCTGCTGCGAGGGACGCACCAAACATTGGCTGCTCTGCCCACCCCGTCCCAAGTACCAGACACAGCTGCTGCAAACGGCTATTTGACTGCCGAGGGCTGCGCCGTCGAACTGATCCGATCCTCTCATGATTTCCTGAATGCAGCTTTTCCCAGGGGGCAACTGAGCAAGAGCTGATTTTTTTTTAATTCGTTTGCGGGATGTGGGCGTTGCTGGCAAGTCCGGCATTTATTGCCCATCCCTAAGCATTTGAGGCCTGTGGTCCGGAGTCCCACGATAACCCAACTACCGCAGCAAAGACCACGGATTCAACCTGGTGGCACCAGCTGTATAACACTGGGGTACAGTACTGGTGGGTTCAGGTCTGTCACTGTATAACACTGGGGTACAGTTCTGTTGGGTACAGGTCTGTCACTGCATAACATTGGGGTACAGTACTGGTGGGTACAGGTCTGTCACTGCATAACACTGGGGTACAGTACTGGTGGGTACAGGTCTGTCACTGTTTCACACTGGGGTACAGTACTGGTGGGTTCAGGTCTGTCGCTGTATAACACTGGGGTACAGTACTGGTGGGTACAGGTCTGTCACTGTATAACACAGGTACAGTACTGGTGGGTACAGGTCTGTCACTCGATAACACTGGGGTACAGTACTGGTGGGTACAGGTCTGTCACTATAACACTGGGGTACAGTACTGGTGGGTACAGGTCTGTCGCTGTATAACACTGGGGTACAGTACCGTTGGGTACAGGTCTGTCACTGTATAACACTGGGGTACAGTACTGGTGGGTACAGGTCTGTCACTATAACACTGGGGTACAGTACTGGTGGGTACAGGTCTGTCGCTGTATAACACTGGGGTACAGTACTGGTGGGTACAGGTCTGTCACTGTATAACACGGGTACAGTACTGGTGGGTACAGGTCTGTCGCTGTATAACACTGGGGTACAGTACTGGTGGGTTCAGCTCTGTCACTAACACTGGGGTACAGTACTGGTGGGTACAGGTGTGCCACTGTATAACACTGGGGTACAGTACTGGTGGGTACATGTCTGTCACTATAACACTGGGGAACCGTACTGGTGGGTACAGGCCTGTCACTGTGTGCCACTGGGTTACAGTACTGGTGGGTACAGGTCTGTCACTATAACACTGGGGTACAGTACTGGTGGGTACAGGTCTGTCACTATAACACTGGGGTACAGTACTGGTGGGTACAGCTCTGTCACTAACACTGGGTTACAGTACTGGTGGGTACAGGTCTCTCACTATAACACTGGGGTACAGTATTGGTGGGTACAGGTCTGTCACTATAATACTGGGGTACAGTACTGGTGGGTACAGGCCTGTCACTGTGTGACACTGGGGTACAGTACTGGTGGGTACAGGTCGGTCGCTGTATAACACTGGGGTACAGTACTGGTGGGTACAGGTCTGACGCTGTATAACACTTGGGTACAGTACTGGTGGGTACAGGTCTGTCACTGCATAACACTGGGGTACAGTACTGGTGGGTACAGGTCTGTCACTGTTTCACACTGGGGTACAGTACTGGTGGGTTCAGGTCTGTCACTGTATAACACGGGTACAGTACTGGTGGGTACAGGTCTGTCAGTCGATAACACTGGGGTACAGTACTGGTGGGTACAGGTCTGTCACTATAACACTGGGGTACAGTACCGTTGGGTACAGGTCTGTCACTGTATAACACTGGGGTACAGTACTGGTGGGTACAGGTCTGTCACTGTATAACACTGGGGTACAGTACTGGTGGGTACAGGTCTGTCGCTGTATAACACGGGTACAGTACTGGTGGGTACAGGTCTGTCACTATAACACTGGGGAACCGTACTGGTGGGTACAGGCCTGTCACTGTGTGACACTGGGGTACAGTACTGGTGGATACAGGTCTGTCGCTGTATAACACTGGGGTACAGTACTGGTGGGTACAGCTCTGTCACTAACACTGGGGTACAGTACTGGTGGGTACAGCTCTGTCACTAACACTGGGTTATAGTACTGGTGGGTACAGGTCAGTCACTATAACACTGGGGTACAGTACTGGTGGGTACAGGTCTGTCACTATAATACTGGGGTACAGTACTGGTGGGTACAGGCCTGTCACTGTGTGACACTGGGGTACAGTACTGGTGGGTACAGGTCTGTCGCTGTATAACACTGGGGTACAGTACTGGTGGGTACAGGTCTGACGCTGTATAACACTTGCGTACAGTACTGGTGGGTACAGGTCTGTCAGTGTATAACACTGGGGTACAGTACTGGTGGGTACAGGTCTGTCACTGTATAACACTGGGGTACAGTACTGGTGGGTACAGGTCTGTCACTGTATAGCACGGGTACAGTACTGGTGGGTACAGGTCTGTCACTGTATAACACGGGTACAGTACTGGTGGGTACAGGTCTGTCGCTGTATAACACTGGGGTACAGTACTGGTGGGTACAGGCCTGTCACTGTTTCACACTGGGGTACAGTACTGGTGGGTACAGGTCTGTCACTGTATAACACGGGTACAGTGCTGGTGGGTACAGGTCTGTCACTATAACACTGGGGTACAGTACTGGTGGGTACAGGTCTGTCGCTGTATAACACTGGGGTACAGTACTGGTGGGTACAGGTCTGTCACTATAACACTGGGGAACCGTACTGGTGGGTACAGGCCTGTCACTGTGTGACACTGGGGTACAGTACTGGTGGATACAGGTCTGTCGCTGTATAACACTGGGGTACAGTACTGGTGGGTACAGCTCTGTCACTAACACTGGGGTACAGTACTGGTGGGTACAGCTCTGTCACTAACACTGGGTTATAGTACTGGTGGGTACAGGTCAGTCACTATAACACTGGGGTACAGTACTGGTGGGTACAGGTCTGTCACTATAATACTGGGGTACAGTACTGGTGGGTACAGGCCTGTCACTGTGTGACACTGGGGTACAGTACTGGTGGGTGCAGGTCTGTCGCTGTATAACACTGGGGTACAGTACTGGTGGGTACAGGTCTGACGCTGTATAACACTTGCGTACAGTACTGGTGGGTACAGGTCTGTCAGTGTATAACACTGGGGTACAGTACTGGTGGGTACAGGTCTGTCACTGTATAGCACGGGTACAGTACTGGTGGGTACAGGTCTGTCACTGTATAACACGGGTACAGTACTGGTGGGTACAGGTCTGTCGCTGTATAACACTGGGGTACAGTACTGGTGGGTACAGGCCTGTCACTGTTTCACACTGGGGTACAGTACTGGTGGGTACAGGTCTGTCACTGTATAACACGGGTACAGTGCTGGTGGGTACAGGTCTGTCACTATAACACTGGGGTACAGTACTGGTGGGTACAGGTCTGTCGCTGTATAACACTGGGGTACAGTACTGTTGGGTACAGGTCTGTCGCTGTTTCACACTGGGGTACAGTACTGGTGGGTACAGGTCTGTCGCTGTATAACACTGGGGTACAGTACTGTTGGGTACAGGTCTGTCGCTGTTTCACACTGGGGTACAGTACTGGTGGGTACAGGTCTGTCACTGTATAACACTGGGGTACAGTACTGATGGGTACAGGTCTGTCGCTGTTTCACACTGGGGTACAGTACTGGTGGGTACAGGTCTGTCACTGTATAACACTGGGGTACAATGCTGGTGGGTACAGGTCTGTCACTGTATAACACTGGGGTACAGTGCTGGTGGGTACAAGACTGTCACTGTATAACACTGGGGTACAGTGCTGGTGGGTACAGGTCTGTCACTGTATAACACTGGGGTACAGTACTGGTGGGTTCAGGTCTGTCGCTGTATAACACTGGGGTACAGTACTGGTGGGTACAGGTCTGTCACTGTATAACACTGGGGTACAGTACTGGTGGGTACAGGTCTGTCGCTGTATAACACGGGTACAGTACTGGTGGGTACAGGTCTGTCGCTGTATAACACGGGTACAGTACTGGAGGGTACAGGTCTGTCACTGTATAACACTGGGGTACAGTGCTGGTGGGTACAGGTCTGTCACTGTAAAACACTGGGGTACAGTGCTGGTGGGTACAGGTCTGTCACAATAAGACTGGGGTGCAATGCTGGTGGGTACAGGTCTGTCACTGTATAACACTGGGGTACAGTGCTGGTGGGTACAGGTCTGTCACTGTATAACACTGGGGTACAGTACTGGTGGGTTCAGGTCTGTCACTGTATAACACTGGGGTACAGTACTGGTGGGTTCAGGTCTGTCGCTGTATAACACTGGGGTACAGTACTGGTGGGTACAGGTCTGTCACTGTATAACACTGGGGTACAGTACTGGTGGGTACAGGTCTGTCGCTGTATAACACGGGTACAGTACTGGTGGGTACAGGTCTGTCGCTGTATAACACGGGTACAGTACTGGTGGGTACAGGCCTGTCACTGTGTAACACTGGGGTACAGTACTGGTGGGTACAGGCCTGTCACTGTGTAACACTGGGGTACAGTACTGGTGGGTACAGGTCTGTCACTGTATAACACTGGGGTACAGTACTGGTGGGTACAGCTCTGTCGCTGTATAACACTGGGGTACAGTGCTGGTGGGTACAAGTCTGTCACTGTACAACACTGGGGTACAGTGCTGGTTGGTACAAGTCTGTCACTAACACTGGGGTACAGTACTGGTGGGTACAGGTCTGTCACTATAACACTGGGGTACAGTACTGGTGGGTACAGGTCTGTCACTATAACACTGGGGTACAGTACTGGTGGGTACAGGTCTGTCACTATAACACTGGGGTACAGTACTGGTGGGTACAGCTCTGTCACTAACACTGGGTTATAGTACTGGTGGGTACAGGTCTGTCACTATAATACTGGGGTACAGTACTGGTGGGTACAGGCCTGTCACTGTGTGACACTGGGGTACAGTACTGGTGGGTACAGGTCGGTCGCTGTATAACACTGGGGTACAGTACTGGTGGGTACAGGTCTGTCACTGTATAGCATGGGTACAGTACTGGTGGGTACAGGTCCGTCACTGTATAACACGGGTACAGTACTGGTGGGCACAGGTCTGTCGCTGTATAACACTGGGGTACAGTACTGGTGGGTACAGGCCTGTCACTGTTTCACACTGGGGTACAGTACTGGTGGGTACAGGTCTGTCACTGTATAACACGGGTACAGTACTGGTGGGTACAGGTCTGTCACTATAACACTGGGGTACAGTACTGGTGGGTACAGGTCTGTCGCTGTATAACACTGGGGTACAGTACTGTTGGGTACAGGACTGTCACTATAACACTGGGGTACAGTACTGATGGGTACAGGTCTGTCGCTGTTTCACACTGGGGTACAGTACTGGTGGGTACAGGTCTGTCGCTGTATAACACTGGGGTACAGTACTGGTGGGTACAGGCCTGTCACTGTTTCACACTGGGGTACAGTACTGGTGGGTACAGGTCTGTCACTGTATAACACGGGTACAGTGCTGGTGGGTACAGGTCTGTCACTATAACACTGGGGTACAGTACTGGTGGGTACAGGTCTGTCGCTGTATAACACTGGGGTACAGTACTGGTGGGTACAGGTCTGTCACTATAACACTGGGGAACCGTACTGGTGGGTACAGGCCTGTCACTGTGTGACACTGGGGTACAGTACTGGTGGATACAGGTCTGTCGCTGTATAACACTGGGGTACAGTACTGGTGGGTACAGCTCTGTCACTAACACTGGGGTACAGTACTGGTGGGTACAGCTCTGTCACTAACACTGGGTTATAGTACTGGTGGGTACAGGTCAGTCACTATAACACTGGGGTACAGTACTGGTGGGTACAGGTCTGTCACTATAATACTGGGGTACAGTACTGGTGGGTACAGGCCTGTCACTGTGTGACACTGGGGTACAGTACTGGTGGGTGCAGGTCTGTCGCTGTATAACACTGGGGTACAGTACTGGTGGGTACAGGTCTGACGCTGTATAACACTTGCGTACAGTACTGGTGGGTACAGGTCTGTCAGTGTATAACACTGGGGTACAGTACTGGTGGGTACAGGTCTGTCACTGTATAGCACGGGTACAGTACTGGTGGGTACAGGTCTGTCACTGTATAACACGGGTACAGTACTGGTGGGTACAGGTCTGTCGCTGTATAACACTGGGGTACAGTACTGGTGGGTACAGGCCTGTCACTGTTTCACACTGGGGTACAGTACTGGTGGGTACAGGTCTGTCACTGTATAACACGGGTACAGTGCTGGTGGGTACAGGTCTGTCACTATAACACTGGGGTACAGTACTGGTGGGTACAGGTCTGTCGCTGTATAACACTGGGGTACAGTACTGTTGGGTACAGGTCTGTCGCTGTTTCACACTGGGGTACAGTACTGGTGGGTACAGGTCTGTCGCTGTATAACACTGGGGTACAGTACTGTTGGGTACAGGTCTGTCGCTGTTTCACACTGGGGTACAGTACTGGTGGGTACAGGTCTGTCACTGTATAACACTGGGGTACAGTACTGATGGGTACAGGTCTGTCGCTGTTTCACACTGGGGTACAGTACTGGTGGGTACAGGTCTGTCACTGTATAACACTGGGGTACAATGCTGGTGGGTACAGGTCTGTCACTGTATAACACTGGGGTACAGTGCTGGTGGGTACAAGACTGTCACTGTATAACACTGGGGTACAGTGCTGGTGGGTACAGGTCTGTCACTGTATAACACTGGGGTACAGTACTGGTGGGTTCAGGTCTGTCGCTGTATAACACTGGGGTACAGTACTGGTGGGTACAGGTCTGTCACTGTATAACACTGGGGTACAGTACTGGTGGGTACAGGTCTGTCGCTGTATAACACGGGTACAGTACTGGTGGGTACAGGTCTGTCGCTGTATAACACGGGTACAGTACTGGAGGGTACAGGTCTGTCACTGTATAACACTGGGGTACAGTGCTGGTGGGTACAGGTCTGTCACTGTAAAACACTGGGGTACAGTGCTGGTGGGTACAGGTCTGTCACAATAAGACTGGGGTGCAATGCTGGTGGGTACAGGTCTGTCACTGTATAACACTGGGGTACAGTGCTGGTGGGTACAGGTCTGTCACTGTATAACACTGGGGTACAGTACTGGTGGGTTCAGGTCTGTCACTGTATAACACTGGGGTACAGTACTGGTGGGTTCAGGTCTGTCGCTGTATAACACTGGGGTACAGTACTGGTGGGTACAGGTCTGTCACTGTATAACACTGGGGTACAGTACTGGTGGGTACAGGTCTGTCGCTGTATAACACGGGTACAGTACTGGTGGGTACAGGTCTGTCGCTGTATAACACGGGTACAGTACTGGTGGGTACAGGCCTGTCACTGTGTAACACTGGGGTACAGTACTGGTGGGTACAGGCCTGTCACTGTGTAACACTGGGGTACAGTACTGGTGGGTACAGGTCTGTCACTGTATAACACTGGGGTACAGTACTGGTGGGTACAGCTCTGTCGCTGTATAACACTGGGGTACAGTGCTGGTGGGTACAAGTCTGTCACTGTACAACACTGGGGTACAGTGCTGGTTGGTACAAGTCTGTCACTAACACTGGGGTACAGTACTGGTGGGTACAGGTCTGTCACTATAACACTGGGGTACAGTACTGGTGGGTACAGGTCTGTCACTATAACACTGGGGTACAGTACTGGTGGGTACAGGTCTGTCACTATAACACTGGGGTACAGTACTGGTGGGTACAGCTCTGTCACTAACACTGGGTTATAGTACTGGTGGGTACAGGTCTGTCACTATAATACTGGGGTACAGTACTGGTGGGTACAGGCCTGTCACTGTGTGACACTGGGGTACAGTACTGGTGGGTACAGGTCGGTCGCTGTATAACACTGGGGTACAGTACTGGTGGGTACAGGTCTGTCACTGTATAGCATGGGTACAGTACTGGTGGGTACAGGTCCGTCACTGTATAACACGGGTACAGTACTGGTGGGCACAGGTCTGTCGCTGTATAACACTGGGGTACAGTACTGGTGGGTACAGGCCTGTCACTGTTTCACACTGGGGTACAGTACTGGTGGGTACAGGTCTGTCACTGTATAACACGGGTACAGTACTGGTGGGTACAGGTCTGTCACTATAACACTGGGGTACAGTACTGGTGGGTACAGGTCTGTCGCTGTATAACACTGGGGTACAGTACTGTTGGGTACAGGACTGTCACTATAACACTGGGGTACAGTACTGATGGGTACAGGTCTGTCGCTGTTTCACACTGGGGTACAGTACTGGTGGGTACAGGTCTGTCACTGTATAACACTGGGGTACAGTGCTGGTGGGTACAGGTCTGTCACTGTAAAACACTGGGGTACAGTGCTGGTGGGTACAGGTCTGTCACAATAACACTGGGGTACAATGCTGGTGGGTACAGGTCTGTCACTGTATAACACTGGGGTACAGTGCTGGTGGGTACAAGACTTTCACTGTATAACACTGGGGTACAATACTGGTGGGTACAGGTCTGTCACTGTATAACACTGGGGTACAGTACTGGTGGGTACAGGTCTGTCACTGTATAACACTGGGGTACAGTACTGGTGGGTACAGGTCTGTCGCTGTATAACACGGGTACAGTACTGGTGGGTACAGGTCTGTCGCTGTATAACACGGGTACAGTACTGGAGGGTACAGGTCTGTCACTGTATAACACTGGGGTACAGTGCTGGTGGGTACAGGACTGTCACTGTAAAACACTGGGGTACAGTGCTGGTGGGTACAGGTCTGTCACAATAAGACTGGGGTGCAATGCTGGTGGGTACAGGTCTGTCACTGTATAACACTGGGGTACAGTGCTGGTGGGTACAGGTCTGTCACTGTATAACACTGGGGTACAGTACTGGTGGGTTCAGGTCTGTCGCTGTATAACACTGGGGTACAGTACTGGTGGGTACAGGTCTGTCACTGTATGACACTGGGGTACAGTACTGGTGGGTACAGGTCTGTCGCTGTATAACACTGGGGTACAGTACTGGTGGGTACAGCTCTGTCACTAACACTGGGTTACAGTACTGGTGGGTACAGGTCTGTCACTATAACACTGGGGTACAGAACTGGTGGGTACAGGTCTGTCACTATAACACTGGGGTAGCGTACTGGTGGGTGCAGGTCTGTCACTGTGTGACTCTGGGGTACAGTACTGGTGGGGACTGGTCTGTCACTGTATAACACTGGGGTACAGTACTGGTGGGTACAGGTCTGTCACTATAACACTGGGGTACAGTACTGGTGGGTACAGGTCTGTCGCTGTATAACACTGTGGTACAGTGCTGGTGGGTACAGGTCTGTCACTGTATAACACTGGGGTACAGTACTGGTGGGTTCAGGTCTGTCGCTGTATAACACTGGGGTATAATACTGGTGGGTACAGGTCTGTCACTGTATAACACTGGGGTACAGTACTGGTGGGTACAGCTCTGTCGCTGTATAACACGGGTACAGTACTGGTGGGTACAGGTCTGTCGCTGTATAACACGGGTACAGTACTGGAGGGTACAGGTCTGTCATTGTATAACACTGGGGTACAGTACTGGTGGGTACAGGCCTGTCACTGTGTAACACTGGGGTACAGTACTGGTGGGTACAGGCCTGTCACTGTGTAACACTGGGGTACAGTACTGGTGGGGACAGGTCTGTCACTGTATAACACTGGGGTACAGTACTGGTGGGTACAGCTCTGTTGCTGTATAACACTGGGGTACAGTGCTGGTGGGTACAAGTCTGTCACTGTATAACACTGGGGTAGAGTACTGGTGGGTGCAGGTCTGTCACTGTGTGACTCTGGGGTACAGTACTGGTGGGGACTGGTCTGTCACTGTATAACACTGGGGTACAGTACTGGTGGGTACAGGTCTGTCACTATAACACTGGGGTACAGTACTGGTGGGTACAGGTCTGTCACTATAATACTGGGGTACAGTACTGGTGGGTACAGGCCTGTCACTGTGTGACACTGGGGTACAGTACTGGTGGGGACAGGTCTGTCGCTGTATAACACTGGGGTACAGTACTGGTGGGTACAGGTCTGTCACTGTATAGCACGGGTACAGTACTGGTGGGTACAGGTCTGTCACTGTATAACACGGGTACAGTACTGGTGGGTACAGGTCTGTCGCTGTATAACACTGGGGTACAGTACTGGTGGGTACAGGTCTGTCGCTGTATAACACGGGTACAGTACTGTTGGGTACAGGTCTGTCGCTGTTTCACACTGGGGTACAGTACTGGTGGGTACAGGTCTGTCGCTGTATAACACTGGGGTACAGTACTGTTGGGTACAGAACTGTCACTATAACACTGGGGTACAGTACTGATGGGTACAGGTCTGTCGCTGTTTCACACTGGGGTACAGTACTGGTGGGTACAGGTCTGTCACTGTATAACACTGGGGTACAGTACTGGTGGGTACAGGTCTGTCACTGTATAACACTGGGGTACAGTACTGATGGGTACAGGTCTGTCGCTGTATAACACTGGGGTACAGTGCTGGTGGGTACAGGTCTGTCACAATAACACTGGGGTACAGTGCTGGTGGGTACAGGTCTGTCACAATAACACTGGGGTACAGTGCTGGTGGGTACAAGACTGTCACTGTATAACACTGGGGTACAGTGCTGGTGGGTACAGGTCTGTCACTGTATAACACTGGGGTACAGTACTGGTGGGTTCAGGTCTGTCGCTGTATAACACTGGGGTACAGTACTGGTGGGTACAGGTCTGTCACTGTATAACACTGGGGTACAGTACTGGTGGGTACAGGTCTGTCACTGTGTAACACTGGGGTACAGTACTGGAGGGTACAGGTCTGTCACTGTATAACACTGGGGTACAGTGCTGGTGGGTACAGGTCTGTCACTGTAAAACACTGGGGTACAGTGCTGGTGGGTACAGGTCTGTCACAATAAGACTGGGGTGCAATCCTGGTGGGTACAGGTCTGTCACTGTATAACACTGGGGTACAGTGCTGGTGGGTACAGGTCTGTCACTGTATAACACTGGGGTACAGTACTGGTGGGTTCAGGTCTGTCGCTGTATAACACTGGGGTACAGTACTGGTGGGTACAGGTCTGTCACTGTATAACACTGGGGTACAGTACTGGTGGGTACAGGTCTGTCGCTGTATAACACGGGTACAGTACTGGTGGGTACAGGTCTGTCGCTGTATAACACGGGTACAGTACTGGTGGGTACAGGCCTGTCACTGTGTAACACTGGGGTACAGTACTGGTGGGTACAGGCCTGTCACTGTGTAACACTGGGGTACAGTACTGGTGGGTACAGGTCTGTCACTGTATAACACTGGGGTACAGTACTGGTGGGTACAGCTCTGTCGCTGTATAACACTGGGGTACAGTGCTGGTGGGTACAAGTCTGTCACTGTACAACACTGGGGTACAGTGCTGGTTGGTACAAGTATGTCACTAACACTGGGGTACAGTACTGGTGGGTACAGGTCTGTCACTATAACACTGGGGTACAGTACTGGTGGGTACAGGTCTGTCACTATAACACTGGGGTACAGTACTGGTGGGTACAGGTCTGTCACTACAACACTGGGGTACAGTACTGGTGGGTACAGCTCTGTCACTAACACTGGGTTATAGTACTGGTGGGTACAGGTCTGTCACTATAATACTGGGGTACAGTACTGGTGGGTACAGGCCTGTCACTGTGTGACACTGGGGTACAGTACTGGTGGGTACAGGTCGGTCGCTGTACAACACTGGGGTACAGTACTGGTGGGTACAGGTCTGTCACTGTATAGCACGGGTACAGTACTGGTGAGTACAGGTCTGTCACTGTATAACACGGGTACAGTACTGGTGGGCACAGGTCTGTCGCTGTATAACACTGGGGTACAGTACTGGTGGGTACAGGCCTGTCACTGTGTGACACTGGGGTACAGTACTGGTGGGTACAGGTCTGTCACTGTATAACACGGGTACAGTACTGGTGGGTACAGGTCTGTCACTATAACACTGGGGTACAGTACTGGTGGGTACAGGTCTGTCGCTGTATAACACTGGGGTACAGTACTGTTGGGTACAGGTCTGTCGCTGTTTCACACTGGGGTACAGTACTGGTGGGTACAGGTCTGTCACTGTATAACACTGGGGTACAGTACTGATGGGTACAGGTCTGTCGCTGTTTCACACTGGGGTACAGTACTGGTGGGTACAGGTCTGTCACTGTATAACACTGGGGTACAGTGCTGGTGGGTACAGGTCTGTCACTGTAAAACACTGGGGTACAGGTCTGTCACAATAACACTGGGGTACAATGCTGGTGGGTACAGGTCTGTCACTGTATAACACTGGGGTACAGTGCTGGTGGGTACAAGACTGTCGCTGTATAACACTGGGGTACAGTGCTGGTGGGTACAGGTCTGTCACTGTATAACACTGGGGTACAGTACTGGTGGGTTCAGGTCTGTCGCTGTATAACACTGGGGTACAGTACTGGTGGGTACAGGTCTGTCACTGTATAACACTGGGGTACAGTACTGGTGGGTACAGGTCTGTCGCTGTATAACACGGGTACAGTACTGGTGGGTACAGGTCTGTCGCTGTATAACACGGGTACAGTACTGGAGGGTACAGGTCTGTCACTGTATAACACTGGGGTACAGTGCTGGTGGGTACAGGACTGTCACTGTAAAACACTGGGGTACAGTGCTGGTGGGTACAGGTCTGTCACAATAAGACTGGGGTGCAATGCTGGTGGGTACAGGTCTGTCACTGTATAACACTGGGGTACAGTGCTGCTGGGTACAGGTCTGTCACTGTATAACACTGGGGTACAGTACTGGTGGGTTCAGGTCTGTCGCTGTATAACACTGGGGTACAGTACTGGTGGGTACAGGTCTGTCACTGTATAACACTGGGGTACAGTACTGGTGGGTACAGGTCTGTCGCTGTATAACACGGGTACAGTACTGGTGGGTACAGGTCTGTCGCTGTATAACACGGGTACAGTACTGGAGGGTACAGGTCTGTCATTGTATAACACTGGGGTACAGAACTGGTGGGTACAGGCCTGTCACTGTGTAACACTGGGGTACAGTACTGGTGGGTACAGGCCTGTCACTGTGTAACACTGGGGTACAGTACTGGTGGGGACAGGTCTGTCACTGTATAACACTGGGGTACAGTACTGGTGGGTACAGCTCTGTTGCTGTATAACACTGGGGTACAGTGGTGGTGGGTACAAGTCTGTCACTGTACAACACTGGGGTACAGTGCTGGTGGGTACAAGTCTGTCACTGTATAACACTGGGGTACAGTGCTGGTGGGTACAGGTCTGTCACTGTATAACACTGGGGTACAGTACTGGTGGGTACAGGTCTGTCACTGTATGACACTGGGGTACAGTACTGGTGGGTACAGGTCTGTCGCTGTATAACACTGGGGTACAGTGCTGGTGTGTACAGCTCTGTCACTAACACTGGGTTACAGTACTGGTGGGTACAGGTCTGTCACTATAACACTGGGGTAGAGTACTGGTGGGTGCAGGTCTGTCACTGTGTGACTCTGGGGTACAGTACTGGTGGGGACTGGTCTGTCACTGTATAACACTGGGGTACAGTACTGGTGGGTACAGGTCTGTCACTATAACACTGGGGTACAGTACTGGTGGGTACAGGTCTGTCGCTGTATAACACTGTGGTACAGTGCTGGTGGGTACAGGTCTGTCACTGTATAACACTGGGGTACAGTACTGGTGGGTTCAGGTCTGTCGCTGTATAACACTGGGGTACAGTACTGGTGGGTACAGGTCTGTCACTGTATAGCACTGGGGTACAGTACTGGTGGGTACAGGTCTGTCGCTGTATAACACGGGTACAGTACTGGTGGGTACAGGTCTGTCGCTGTATAACACGGGTACAGTACTGGAGGGTACAGGTCTGTCATTGTATAACACTGAGGTACAGTACTGGTGGGTACAGGCCTGTCACTGTGTAACACTGGGGTACAGTACTGGTGGGTACAGGCCTGTCACTGCGTAACACTGGGGTACAGTACTGGTGGGGACAGGTCTGTCACTGTATAACACTGGGGTACAGTACTGGTGGGTACAGCTCTGTTGCTGTATAACACTGGGGTACAGTGCTGGTGGGTACAAGTCTGTCACTGTACAACACTGGGGTACAGTGCTGGTGGGTACAAGTCTGTCACTGTATAACACTGGGGTACAGTGCTGGTGGGTACAGGTCTGTCACTGTATAACACTGGGGTACAGTACTGGTGGGTACAGGTCTGTCACTGTATGACACTGGGGTACAGTACTTGTGGGTACAGGTCTGTCACTGTATGACACTGGGGTACAGTACTGGTGGGTACAGGTCTGTCGCTGTATAACACTGGGGTACAGTACTGGTGGGTACAGGCCTGTCACTGTGTGACACTGGGGTACAGTACTGGTGGGTACAGGTCTGTCACTGTATAACACGGGTACAGTACTGGTGGGTACAGGTCTGTCACTATAACACTGGGGTACAGTACTGGTGGGTACAGGTCTGTCGCTGTATAACACTGGGGTACAGTACTGTTGGGTACAGGTCTGTCGCTGTTTCACACTGGGGTACAGTACTGGTGGGTACAGGTCTGTCGCTGTATAACACTGGGGTACAGTACTGTTGGGTACAGGACTGTCACTATAACACTGGGGTACAGTACTGATGGGTACAGGTCTGTCGCTGTTTCACACTGGGGTACAGTACTGGTGGGTACAGGTCTGTCACTGTATAACACTGGGGTACAGTGCTGGTGGGTACAGGTCTGTCACTGTAAAACACTGGGGTACAGTGCTGGTGGGTACAGGTCTGTCACAATAACACTGGGGTCCAATGCTGGTGGGTACAGGTCTGTCACTGTATAACACTGGGGTACAGTGCTGGTGGGTACAAGACTGTCACTGTATAACACTGGGGTACAGTGCTGGTGGGTACAGGTCTGTCACTGTATAACACTGGGGTACAGTACTGGTGGGTTCAGGTCTGTCGCTGTATAACACTGGGGTACAGTACTGGTGGGTACAGGTCTGTCACTGTATAACACTGGGGTACAGTACTGGTGGGTACAGGTCTGTCGCTGTATAACACGGGTACAGTACTGGTGGGTACAGGTCTGTCGCTGTATAACACGGGTACAGTACTGGAGGGTACAGGTCTGTCACTGTATAACACTGGGGTACAGTGCTGGTGGGTACAGCACTGTCACTGTAAAACACTGGGGTACAGTGCTGGTGGGTACAGGTCTGTCACAATAAGACTGGGGTGCAATGCTGGTGGGTACAGGTCTGTCACTGTATAACACTGGGGTACAGTACTGGTGGGTTCAGGTCTGTCGCTGTATAACACGGGTACAGTACTGGAGGGTACAGGTCTGTCATTGTATAACACTGGGGTACAGAACTGGTGGGTACAGGCCTGTCACTGTGTAACACTGGGGTACAGTACTGGTGGGTACAGGCCTGTCACTGTGTAACACTGGGGTACAGTACTGGTGGGGACAGGTCTGTCACTGTATAACACTGGGGTACAGTACTGGTGGGTACAGCTCTGTTGCTGTATAACACTGGGGTACAGTGGTGGTGGGTACAAGTCTGTCACTACAACACTGGGGTACAGTGCTGGTGGGTACAAGTCTGTCACTGTATAACACTGGGGTACAGTGCTGGTGGGTACAGGTCTGTCACTGTATAACACTGGGGTACAGTACTGGTGGGTACAGGTCTGTCACTGTATGACACTGGGGTACAGTACTGGTGGGTACAGGTCTGTCGCTGTATAACACTGGGGTACAGTGCTGGTGTGTACAGCTCTGTCACTAACACTGGGTTACAGTACTGGTGGGTACAGGTCTGTCACTATAACACTGGGGTAGAGTACTGGTGGGTGCAGGTCTGTCACTGTGTGACTCTGGGGTACAGTACTGGTGGGGACTGGTCTGTCACTGTATAACACTGGGGTACAGTACTGGTGGGTACAGGTCTGTCACTATAACACTGGGGTACAGTACTGGTGGGTACAGGTCTGTCGCTGTATAACACTGTGGTACAGTGCTGGTGGGTACAGGTCTGTCACTGTATAACACTGGGGTACAGTACTGGTGGGTTCAGGTCTGTCGCTGTATAACACTGGGGTACAGTACTGGTGGGTACAGGTCTGTCACTGTATAACACTGGGGTACAGTACTGGTGGGTACAGGTCTGTCGCTGTATAACACGGGTACAGTACTGGTGGGTGCAGGTCTGTCGCTGTATAACACGGGTACAGTACTGGAGGGTACAGGTCTGTCATTGTATAACACTGAGGTACAGTACTGGTGGGTACAGGCCTGTCACTGTGTAACACTGGGGTACAGTACTGGTGGGTACAGGCCTGTCACTGTGTAACACTGGGGTACAGTACTGGTGGGGACAGGTCTGTCACTGTATAACACTGGGGTACAGTACTGGTGGGTACAGCTCTGTTGCTGTATAACACTGGGGTACAGTGCTGGTGGGTACAAGTCTGTCACTGTACAACACTGGGGTACAGTGCTGGTGGGTACAAGTCTGTCACTGTATAACACTGGGGTACAGTGCTGGTGGGTACAGGTCTGTCACTGTATAACACTGGGGTACAGTACTTGTGGGTACAGGTCTGTCACTGTATGACACTGGGGTACAGTACTGGTGGGTACAGGTCTGTCGCTGTATAACACTGGGGTACAGTGCTGGTGGGTACAGCTCTGTTGCTGTATAACACTGGGGTACAGTGCTGGTGGGTGCAGGTCTGTCACTGTGTGACTCTGGGGTACAGTACTGGTGGGGACTGGTCTGTCACTGTATAACACTGGGGTACAGTACTGGTGGGTACAGGTCTGTCACTATAACACTGGGGTACAGTACTGGTGGGTACAGGTCTGTCGCTGTATAACACTGTGGTACAGTGCTGGTGGGTACAAGTCTGTCACTGTATATCACTGGCGTAGAGTAATGGTGGGTACAGGTCTGTCACTGTATAACACGGGTACAGTACTGGTGGGTACAGGTATGTCACTGTAACACTGGGGTACAGTGCTGGTGGATACAGGTCTGTCACTGTATAACACTGGGGTACAGTACTGGTGGGTACAGGTCTGTCGCTGTATAACACTGGTACAGTGCTGGTGGGTACAGGTCTGTCACTGTATAACACTGGGGTACAGTACTGGTGGGTTCAGGTCTGTCGCTGTATAACACTGGGGTACAGTACTGGTGGGTACAAGTCTGTCACTGTATAACACTGGGGTACAGTGCTGGAGGGTACAGGTCTGTCACTGTATAACACTGGGGTACAGTGCTGGTGGGTACAGGTCTGTCACTGTAAATCACTGGGGTACAGTGCTGGTGGGTACAGGTCTGTCACAATAAGACTGGGGTGCAATCCTGGTGGGTACAGGTCTGTCACTGTATAACACTGGGGTACAGTGCTGGTGGGTACAGGTCTGTCACTGTATAACACTGGGGTACAGTACTGGTGGGTTCAGGTCTGTCGCTGTATAACACTGGGGTACAGTACTGGTGGGTACAGGTCTGTCACTGTATAACACTGGGGTACAGTACTGGTGGGTACAGGTCTGTCGCTGTATAACACGGGTACAGTACTGGTGGGTACAGGTCTGTCGCTGTATAACACGGGTACAGTACTGGTGGGTACAGGCCTGTCACTGTGTAACACTGGGGTACAGTACTGGTGGGTACAGGCCTGTCACTGTGTAACACTGGGGTACAGTACTGGTGGGTACAGGTCTGTCACTGTATAACACTGGGGTACAGTACTGGTGGGTACAGCTCTGTCGCTGTATAACACTGGGGTACAGTGCTGGTGGGTACAAGTCTGTCACTGTACAACACTGGGGTACAGTGCTGGTTGGTACAAGTCTGTCACTAACACTGGGGTACAGTACTGGTGGGTACAGGTCTGTCACTATAACACTGGGGTACAGTACTGGTGGGTACAGGTCTGTCACTATAACACTGGGGTACAGTACTGGTGGGTACAGGTCTGTCACTACAACACTGGGGTACAGTACTGGTGGGTACAGCTCTGTCACTAACACTGGGTTATAGTACTGGTGGGTACAGGTCTGTCACTATAATACTGGGGTACAGTACTGGTGGGTACAGGCCTGTCACTGTGTGACACTGGGGTACAGTACTGGTGGGTACAGGTCGGTCGCTGTACAACACTGGGGTACAGTACTGGTGGGTACAGGTCTGTCACTGTATAGCACGGGTACAGTACTGGTGAGTACAGGTCTGTCACTGTATAACACGGGTACAGTACTGGTGGGCACAGGTCTGTCGCTGTATAACACTGGGGTACAGTACTGGTGGGTACAGGCCTGTCACTGTGTGACACTGGGGTACAGTACTGGTGGGTACAGGTCTGTCACTGTATAACACGGGTACAGTACTGGTGGGTACAGGTCTGTCACTATAACACTGGGGTACAGTACTGGTGGGTACAGGTCTGTCGCTGTATAACACTGGGGTACAGTACTGTTGGGTACAGGTCTGTCGCTGTTTCACACTGGGGTACAGTACTGGTGGGTACAGGTCTGTCGCTGTATAACACTGGGGTACAGTACTGTTGGGTACAGGACTGTCACTATAACACTGGGGTACAGTACTGATGGGTACAGGTCTGTCGCTGTTTCACACTGGGGTACAGTGCTGGTGGGTACAGGTCTGTCACTGTAAAACACTGGGGTACAGTGCTGGTGGGTACAGGTCTGTCACAATAACACTGGGGTACAATGCTGGTGGGTACAGGTCTGTCACTGTATAACACTGGGGTACAGTGCTGGTGGGTACAAGACTGTCACTGTATAACACTGGGGTACAGTGCTGGTGGGTACAGGTCTGTCACTGTACAACACTGGGGTACAGTACTGGTGGGTTCAGGTCTGTCGCTGTATAACACTGGGGTACAGTACTGGTGGGTACAGGTCTGTCACTGTATAACACTGGGGTACAGTACTGGTGGGTACAGGTCTGTCGCTGTATAACACGGGTACAGTACAGGTGGGTACAGGTCTGTCGCTGTATAACACGGGTACAGTACTGGAGGGTACAGGTCTGTCACTGTATAACACTGGGGTACAGTGCTGGTGGGTACAGGACTGTCACTGTAAAACACTGGGGTACAGTGCTGGTGGGTACAGGTCTGTCACAATAAGACTGGGGTGCAATGCTGGTGGGTACAGGTCTGTCACTGTATAACACTGGGGTACAGTGCTGCTGGGTACAGGTCTGTCACTGTATAACACTGGGGTACAGTACTGGTGGGTTCAGGTCTGTCGCTGTATAACACTGGGGTACAGTACTGGTGGGTACAGGTCTGTCACTGTATAACACTGGGGTACAGTACTGGTGGGTACAGGTCTGTCGCTGTATAACACGGGTACAGTACTGGTGGGTACAGGTCTGTCGCTGTATAACACGGGTACAGTACTGGAGGGTACAGGTCTGTCATTGTATAACACTGGGGTACAGAACTGGTGGGTACAGGCCTGTCACTGTAACACTGGGGTACAGTACTGGTGGGTACAGGCCTGTCACTGTGTAACACTGGGGTACAGTACTGGTGGGGACAGGTCTGTCACTGTATAACACTGGGGTACAGTACTGGTGGGTACAGCTCTGTTGCTGTATAACACTGGGGTACAGTGGTGGTGGGTACAAGTCTGTCACTGTACAACACTGGGGTACAGTGCTGGTGGGTACAAGTCTGTCACTGTATAACACTGGGGTACAGTGCTGGTGGGTACAGGTCTGTCACTGTATAACACTGGGGTACAGTACTGGTGGGTACAGGTCTGTCACTGTATGACACTGGGGTACAGTACTGGTGGGTACAGGTCTGTCGCTGTATAACACTGGGGTACAGTGCTGGTGTGTACAGCTCTGTCACTAACACTGGGTTACAGTACTGGTGGGTACAGGTCTGTCACTATAACACTGGGGTAGAGTACTGGTGGGTGCAGGTCTGTCACTGTGTGACTCTGGGGTACAGTACTGGTGGGGACTGGTCTGTCACTGTATAACACTGGGGTACAGTACTGGTGGGTACAGGTCTGTCACTATAACACTGGGGTACAGTACTGGTGGGTACAGGTCTGTCGCTGTATAACACTGTGGTACAGTGCTGGTGGGTACAGGTCTGTCACTGTATAACACTGGGGTACAGTACTGGTGGGTTCAGGTCTGTCGCTGTATAACACTGGGGTACAGTACTGGTGGGTACAGGTCTGTCACTGTATAACACTGGGGTACAGTACTGGTGGGTACAGGTCTGTCGCTGTATAACACGGGTACAGTACTGGTGGGTACAGGTCTGTCGCTGTATAACACGGGTACAGTACTGGAGGGTACAGGTCTGTCATTGTATAACACTGAGGTACAGTACTGGTGGGTACAGGCCTGTCACTGTGTAACACTGGGGTACAGTACTGGTGGGTACAGGCCTGTCACTGTGTAACACTGGGGTACAGTACTGGTGGGGACAGGTCTGTCACTGTATAACACTGGGGTACAGTACTGGTGGGTACAGCTCTGTTGCTGTATAACACTGGGGTACAGTGCTGGTGGGTACAAGTCTGTCACTGTACAACACTGGGGTACAGTGCTGGTGGGTACAAGTCTGTCACTGTATAACACTGGGGTACAGTGCTGGTGGGTACAGGTCTGTCACTGTATAACACTGGGGTACAGTACTTGTGGGTACAGGTCTGTCACTGTATAACACTGGGGTACAGTGCTGGTGGGTACAGCTCTGTCACTAACACTGGGTTACAGTACTGGTGGGGACAGGTCTGTCACTGTATAACACTGGGGTACAGTACTGGTGGGTACAGCTCTGTCACTGTATAATACTGGGTTACAGTACTGGTGGGTACAGGTCTGTCTTTGCATAACACTGGGGTACAGTACTGGTGGGTACAGGTCTGTCTCTGTATAACACTGGGGTACAGTACTGGTGGGTACAGGTTTGTCACTGTATAACATTAGGGTACAGTACTGGTGGGTACAGGTCTGTCACTGTATAATACTGGGGTACAGTACTGGTGGGTACAGGTCTGTCACTGTATAATACTGGGTTACAGTACTGGTGGGTACAGGTCTGTCTTTGCATAACACTGGGGTACAGTACTGGTGGGTACAGGTCTGTCTCTGTATAACACTGGGGTACAGTACTGGTGGGTACAGGTCTGTCACTGTATAACACTAGGGTACAGTACTGGTGGGTACAGGTCTGTCACTGTATAATACTGGGGTACAGTACTGGTGGGTACAGGTCTGTCTCTGTATAACGCTGGGGTACAGTACTGGTGGGTACAGGTCTGTCTCTGTATAACACTGGGGTACAGTACTGGTGGGTACAGGTCTGTCACTGTATAATACTGGGGTACAGTACTGGTGGGTACAGGTCTGTCTCTGTATAACACTGGGGTACAGTACTGGTGGGTACAGGTCTGTCTCTGTATAACACTGGGGTACAGTACTGGTGGGTACAGGTCTGTCGCTGTATAACACTGGGGTACAATGCTGGTGGGTACAGGTCTGTCACTGTATAACACTGGGGTACAGTGCTGGTGGGTACAAGTCTGTCACTGTATAACACTGGGGTACAGTACTGGTGGTTACAGGTCTGTCGCTGTATAAATCTGGGGTACTGTACTGGTGGATATAACTAGGGTACAGTACTGGTGGGTTCAGCTCTGTCGCTGTATAACGGGTACTGTATTGGTGGGTACACGTCTGTCACTATAACACTGGGGTACAGTACTGGTGGGTACAAGTCTGTCACTATAACACTGGGGTACAGTACTGGTGGGTACAGGCCTGTCACTGTGTAACACTGGGGTACAGTAATGGTTGGTACTGGTCTGTCACTGTATAACACTGTGGTACAGTGCTGGTGGGTACAAGTCTGTCACTGTATAACACTGGGGTACAGTACTGGTGGGTATAGGTGTATCGCTGTGTAACACTGGGGTACAGTACTGGTGGATACAGATCTGTCGCTCTATAACACTGGGGTACAGCACTGCTCGGTACAGGTCTGTCGCTGTAAAACACTGGGGTACAGTGCTGGTGGGTACAAGTCTGTCACTGTATAACACTGGGGTACAGTACTGGTGGGTACAGGTCTGTCGCTGTATAACACTGGGGTACAGTGCTGGTGGGTACAAGTCTGTCACTGTATAACACTGGGGTACAGTACTGGTGGTTACAGGTCTGTCGCTGTATAAATCTGGGGTACTGTACTGGTGGATATAACTAGGGTACAGTACTGGTGGGTTCAGCTCTGTCGCTGTATAACGGGTACTGTATTGGTGGGTACACGTCTGTCACTATAACACTGGGGTACAGTACTGGTGGGTACAAGTCTGTCACTATAACACTGGGGTACAGTACTGGTGGGTACAGGCCTGTCACTGTGTAACACTGGGGTACAGTAATGGTTGGTACTGGTCTGTCACTGTATAACACTGTGGTACAGTGCTGGTGGGTACAAGTCTGTCACTGTATAACACTGGGGTACAGTACTGGTGGGTATAGGTGTATCGCTGTGTAACACTGGGGTACAGTACTGGTGGATACAGATCTGTCGCTCTATAACACTGGGGTACAGCACTGCTCGGTACAGGTCTGTCGCTGTAAAACACTGGGGTACAGTGCTGGTGGGTACAAGTCTGTCACTGTATAACACTGGGGTACAGTACTGGTGGGTACAGGTGTATCGCTGTGTAACACTGGGGTACAGTACTGGTGGGTACAGGTCTGTCGCTCTATAACACTGGGGTACAGTACTGCTGGGTATAGGTCTGTCGCTGTATAACACTGGGGTACAGTACTGGTGGGTACAGGTGTGCCACTGTATAACACTGGGGTACAGTACTGGTGGGTACAGGTCTGTCACTGTATAACACGGGTACAGTACTGGTGGGTACAGGTCTTTCACTGTATAACACTGGAGTACAGTACTGGTGGGTACAGGTCTGTCGCTTTATAACGGGTACTGTACTGGTGGGTACAGGTCTGTCTCTGTATAACACTGGGGTACAGTACTGGTGGGTACAGGTCTGTCACTATAACACTGGGGTACAGTGCTGGTGGGTCCAGGTCTGTCACTATAACACTGGGGTACAGTGCTGGTGGGTACATGTCTGTCACTGTGTAACACTGGGGTACAGTAATGGTTGGTACAGGTCTGTCGCTGTACAACACTGGTACAGTACTGGTGGGTACAGGTCTGTCGCTGTATAACACTGTGGTACAGTACTGGTGGGTACAGGTCTGTCACTGTGTAACACTGGGGTACAGTACTGGTGGGTACAGGTCTGTCACTATCACATGGGTACAGTACTGGTGGGTACAGGTCTGTCACTATAACACTGGGGTAATGTACTGGTGGATATAACTAGGGTACAGTACTGGTGGGTACAGCTCTGTCGCTGTATAACGGGTACTGTACTGGTGGGTACAGGTCTGTCACTGTATAACACTGGGGTACAGTACTGGTGGGTACAGGTCTGTCACTGTACAACACTGGGGTACAGTACTGGTGGGTACAGGTCTGTCGCTAACACTGGGGTACAGTACTGGTGGGTACAGGTCTGTCGCTAACGGGTACAGTACTGGTGGGTACAGGTCTGTCGCTAACACTGGGGTACGGTACTGGTGGGTACAGGTCTGTCACTGTATAACACTGGGGTACAGTACTGGTGGGTACAGGTCTGTCGCTGTATAACACTGGGGTACAGTACTGGTGGGTACAGGTCTGTCACTGTATAACACTGGGGTACAGTACTGGTGGGTACAGGTCTGTCGCTGTATAACACTGGGGTACAGTGCTGGTGGGTACAGGTCTGTCACAATAAGACTGGGGTGCAATGCTGGTGGGTACAGGTCTGTCACTGTATAACACTGGGGTACAGTGCTGCTGGGTACAGGTCTGTCACTGTATAACACTGGGGTACACTACTGGTGGGTTCAGGTCTGTCGCTGTATAACACTGGGGTACAGTACTGGTGGGTACAGGTCTGTCACTGTATAACACTGGGGTACAGTACTGGTGGGTACAGGTCTGTCGCTGTATAACACGGGTACAGTACTGGTGGGTACAGGTCTGTCGCTGTATAACACGGGTACAGTACTGGAGGGTACAGGTCTGTCATTGTATAACACTGGGGTACAGAACTGGTGGGTACAGGCCTGTCACTGTGTAACACTGGGGTACAGTACTGGTGGGTACAGGCCTGTCACTGTGTAACACTGGGGTACAGTACTGGTGGGGACAGGTCTGTCACTGTATAACACTGGGGTACAGTACTGGTGGGTACAGCTCTGTTGCTGTATAACACTGGGGTACAGTGGTGGTGGGTACAAGTCTGTCACTGTACAACACTGGGGTACAGTGCTGGTGGGTACAAGTCTGTCACTGTATAACACTGGGGTACAGTGCTGGTGGGTACAGGTCTGTCACTGTATAACACTGGGGTACAGTACTGGTGGGTACAGGTCTGTCACTGTATGACACTGGGGTACAGTACTGGTGGGTACAGGTCTGTCGCTGTATAACACTGGGGTACAGTGCTGGTGTGTACAGCTCTGTCACTAACACTGGGTTACAGTACTGGTGGGTACAGGTCTGTCACTATAACACTGGGGTAGAGTACTGGTGGGTGCAGGTCTGTCACTGTGTGACTCTGGGGTACAGTACTGGTGGGGACTGGTCTGTCACTGTATAACACTGGGGTACAGTACTGGTGGGTACAGGTCTGTCACTATAACACTGGGGTACAGTACTGGTGGGTACAGGTCTGTCGCTGTATAACACTGTGGTACAGTGCTGGTGGGTACAGGTCTGTCACTGTATAACACTGGGGTACAGTACTGGTGGGTTCAGGTCTGTCGCTGTATAACACTGGGGTACAGTACTGGTGGGTACAGGTCTGTCACTGTATAACACTGGGGTACAGTACTGGTGGGTACAGGTCTGTCGCTGTATAACACGGGTACAGTACTGGTGGGTACAGGTCTGTCGCTGTATAACACGGGTACAGTACTGGAGGGTACAGGTCTGTCATTGTATAACACTGAGGTACAGTACTGGTGGGTACAGGCCTGTCACTGTGTAACACTGGGGTACAGTACTGGTGGGTACAGGCCTGTCACTGTGTAACACTGGGGTACAGTACTGGTGGGGACAGGTCTGTCACTGTATAACACTGGGGTACAGTACTGGTGGGTACAGCTCTGTTGCTGTATAACACTGGGGTACAGTGCTGGTGGGTACAAGTCTGTCACTGTACAACACTGGGGTACAGTGCTGGTGGGTACAAGTCTGTCACTGTATAACACTGGGGTACAGTGCTGGTGGGTACAGGTCTGTCACTGTATAACACTGGGGTACAGTACTTGTGGGTACAGGTCTGTCACTGTATGACACTGGGGTACAGTACTGGTGGGTACAGGTCTGTCGCTGTATAACACTGGGGTACAGTGCTGGTGGGTACAAGTCTGTCACTAACACTGGGGTACAGTGCTGGTGGGTACAGCTCTGTCGCTGTATAACGGGTACTGTACTGGTGGGTACAGGTCTGTCACTGTATAACACTTTGGTACAGTACTGGTGGGTACAGGTCTGTCACTATAACACTGTGGTACAGTACTGGTGGGTACAGGTCTGTCGCAGTTTCACACTGGGGTACAGTACTGGTGGGTACATGTCTATCACTGTATAACACTGGGGTACAGTGCTGGTGGGTACAAGTCTGTCACTGTATAACACTGGGGTACAGTACTGGTGGGTACAGGTCTGTCGCTGTATAACACTGGGGTACAGTACTGGTGGGTGCAGGTCTGTCACTAACACTGGGGTACAGTACTGGTGGGTACAGGTCTGTTGATAACACTGGGGTACAGTACTGGTGGGTACAGGTCTGTCGCTCTACAACACTGGGGTACAGTACTGCTGGGTACAGGTGTGCGACTGGATAACACTGGGGTACAGTACTGGTGGGTACAGCTCTGTCACTAACACTGGGTTATAGTACTGGTGGGTACAGGTCTGTCACTGTGTAACACTGGGGTACAGTACTGGTGGGTACATGTCTGTCACTGTAGAACACTGGGGTACAGTACTGGTGGGTACACGTCTGTCGCTGTTTCACACGGGTACAGTACTGGTGGGTACAGGCCTGTCACTGTGTAACACTGCGGTACAGTACTGGTGGGTACAGGTCTGTCACTGTATAACACTAGGGTACAGTGCTGGTGGGTACAGGTCTGTCACTCTGACATTGGGGTACAGTACTGGTGGGTACAGGTCTGTCACTGTATAACACGGCTACAGTACTGGTGGGTACAGGTCTGTCACTGTATAACACTGGGGTACAGTTCTGGTGGGTACAGGTCTGTCACTATAACACTGGGGTACTGTACTGGTGGATATAACTAGGGTACAGTACTGGTGGGTACAGATCTGTCGCTGTATAACGGGTACTGTACTGGTGGGTACAGGTCTGTCACTATAACACTGGGGTACTGTACTGGTGGATACAGGTCTGTCTCTGCATAACACTGGGGTACAGTACTGGTGGGTACAGGTCTGTCACTGTATAACACTAGGGTACAGTACTGGTGGGTACAGGTCTGTCTCTGTATAACACTGGGGTACAGTACTGGTGGGTACAGGTCTGTCGCTGTTTCACACTGGGGTACAGTACTGGTGGGTACAGGTCTGTCGCTGTTTCACACTGGGGTACAGTACTGGTGGGTACAGGTCTGTCACTTTAACACTAGGGTACAGTACTGGTGGGTACAGGTCTGTCACTGTATAACACTGGGGTACAGTACTGGTGGGTACAGGTCTGTCACTGTATCACACTGGGGTACAGTACTGGTGAGTACAGGTCTGTCACTATAACACTGGGGTACAGTGCTGGTGGGTACAGGTCTGTCACTGTAAAACACTGGGGTACAGTGCTGGTGGGTACAGGTCTGTCACTGTAAAACACTGGGGTACAGTACTGGTGGGTACAGGTCTGTCACTATAACACTGGGGTACAGTGCTGGTGGGTACAGGTCTGTCACTGTATAACACGGGTACAGTACTGGTGGGTACAGGTCTGTCACTGTATAACACTGGTACAGTACTGGTGGGTACAGGTCTGTCGCTGTATAACACTGGGGTACAGTACTGGTGGGTACAGGTCTGTCACTAACACTGGGTTACAGTACTAGTGGGTACAGGTCTGTCATTGTATAACACTGGGGTATGGTACTGGTGGGTACAGGTCTGTCACTGTATAACACTGGGGTACAGTAATGGTGGGTACAGGTCTGTCACTGTGTAAAACTGGGGCACAGTACTGGTGAGTACAGGTCTGTCACTGTATAATACTGGGTACAGTACTGGTTGGTACAGGTCTGTCACTGTATAACACTGGGATACAGTACTGGTGGGTACAGGTCTGTCACTATAACACGGGTACAGTACTGGTGAGTGCAGGTCTATCACTGTATAACACGGGTACAGTACTGGTGGGTACAGGTCTGTCACTATAACCCTGGGGTACTGTACTGGTGGATATAACTAGGGTACAGTACTGGTGGGTACAGCTCTGTCGCTGTATAACGGGTACTGTACTGGTGGGTACAGGTCTGTCACTGTATAACACTGGGGTACAGTACTGGTGGGTACAGGTCTGTCACTGTAAAACACTGGGGTACAGTACGGTTGGGTGCAGGTCTGTCGCTAACACTGGGATACAGTACTGGTGGGTACAGGTCTGTCACTGTACAACACTGGGGTACAGTACTGCTGGGTACAGGTCTGTCACTGTATAACACTGGGGCACAGTGCTGGTGGGTACAGGTCTGTCACTGTACAACACTGGGGTACAGTACTGGTGGGTACAGGTCTGTCGCTAACACTGGGGTACAGCACTGGTGGGTACAGGTCTGTCGCTAACACTGGGATACAGTACTGGTGGGTACAGGTCTGTCGCTAACACTGGGATACAGTACTGGTGGGTACAGGTCTGTCGCTAACACTGGGGTACAGTACTGGTGGGTACAGGTCTGTCGCTAACACTGGGGTACAGGTCTTTCGCTAACACGGGTACAGTACTGGTGGGTACAGGTCTGTCGCTAACACTGGGGTACGGTACTGGTGGGTACAGGACAGTCACTGTATAACACTGGGGTACGGTACTGGTGGGTACAGGACAGTCACTGTATAACACTGGGGTACAGTACTGGTGGGTACAGGTCTGTCACTGTATAACACTGGGGTACGGTACTGGTGGGTACAGGACTGTCACTATAACACTGGGGTACAGTACTGGTGGGTACAGGTCTGTCACTGTATAACACTGGGGTACGGTACTGGTGGGTACAGGACTGTCACTATAACACTGGGGTACAGTACTGGTGGGTACAGGTCTGTCACTATAACACTGGGGTACAGTACTGGTGGGTACAGGTCTGTCACTATAACACTGGGGTACGGTACTGGTGGGTACAGGACTGTCACTATAACACTGGGGTACAGTACTGGTGGGTACAGGTCTGTCACTATAACACTGGGGTACAGTACTGGTGGGCACAGATACATTATCAAGCAGGTCTATGAGCATTGCCACGGGATGTCTGTGAGTAAGGTATGCAAGATGTTGGGCACATTCTGTAAGATTTGCACTCATTTTCCGTCCCACTTTTCTGTCAGGATCAACCTTCCTGATTCTTTTCCTGTGCCGGTGGTCTGTACAGGGGGTGGCGATGGTGCCTGCTGAGCTCCGAGACCTCACAGCCCCATCTACCTGATCGGTGGCACTACCATCCAGTTAGAATCACCCCTGACCCCTGACTCCTGACCCCTCATCTAGTTCCATTTACTCGACCACTGTTGGGCTCCACAGCTCACAAGCAGCCTCTCCTCATTTAACATGTTTTATGATCCCAGCTGTTGCCGAGGCCCTAAACTCTGGAATTCCCTCCCTAAACCTCTCCGCCTCGCTACCTCTCTCTCCTCCTTTAATACGCTCCTTAAAACCTACCTCTTTGACCAAGCTTTTGGTCACCTGCCCTAATTTCTCCTTATGTGGCTCGGTGTCAAATTTATTGTCTTATAACACTCCTGTGAAGCGCCTTGGGACATTTTACTACGTTAAAGGCGCTATATAAAAACAAGTTGTTGTTGTTGCACTGGAATGCCGGCCTGGATTATGGGCTCAGGTCTCTGGAGTGGGGACTTGAACCCACGACCTTGTGTCTCGGTGGCGAGAGAGTGCTACCCACTGGCCACAGCCGACAGCCGTTGTTGGGTATTTCGGTGAATCGGCGCGTCGCTGGCCGGTATTGTTTGTTGTAAGCGTTTCCGTCATTTCTGTTTGTTTTTCCTTCCAGCGCCCAGGGATGCCCTCTGCTGCCCGGATGGCACCTCAAGGATCTGCCATGGGTCCCCCAGGTCCCCCGTACGGAGGTAGTCCCGCGGTGCGCCCGGGAATGCCTCAGCCCGTGCTGGACCAGACCCGCAAACGCTCAGCCCCACAGCAAGTCCAGCAGCAGCAGCAGGCAGTGCAGAGCCGCACCCGCAGGTAGGGGGCGTTGCGGGGGGCGAAGAGGGGTCTGGCGGGGGGCGGGCGGGGGTGGGTGGAGAAGGGCCAAGGGGAAGAGGGGCACAATGGGGTTAAACACCCAGGAGGACGTCAGGCTCCAATAGGGTCGCGACCCTCCAGGATTGGCGAGAAGATTGGAACCGTGGGGGAGCCGAGAGATTGAGGGGTCCAAATACAAAAATCACTAGAAGCTGGTGGACAGATACAAAAATAATCGAAAGGGCAAATGCAATGTTGGCCTTTATCTCGGAGGCGGGAATACAAAGGGGAGGAAGTGATGCTTCAGCTGTACAGAGCTCTGGTTCGACCTCAACACGTGGGCAACACAGTGGCATAGTGGTTAGCACTGTTGCCTCACAGCGCCAGGGACCCGGGTTCGAATCCGGCCTCGGGTGACTGTCTGTGTGGAGTTTGCACATTCTCCCCGTGTCTGCGTGGGTTTCCTCCGGGTGCTCCGGTTTCCTCCCACAGTCCAAAGATGTGCGGGTTAGGTTGATTTGGCTATGATAAATTGACCCTTAGTGTTAGGGGGATTAAATACGTGGGGTTACGGGGATAGGGTGGGATATGTGTCGGTGCAGGCTCGATGGGCCGAAATGGCCTCTATCTGCACTGTGGGGATTCTGTGATTCACCTGGAGTAATTGGGTTCAGTTCTGGGCCCCACACCTCGGGAAGGATATACTGGCCTTGGAGGAGGAGCAACGCAGATTCACCAGCATGATGCCGGGGCTAAAAGGGTTAAATGATGAAGATCGGTTGCACAGACGAGGCTCGTATTCCCTCGAGTGTAGAAGATGTAGGAGGACCCCGGGTCAGTCACTGCTTCACCCTGGGGTGGTAACTGAGGCGATCAGACACCGCAGGGGCGGCAGATTCGGTGCCGGTGGCGGGTGGCGAGGGGTCGGGAGCTGAGGTCAATCACGTCCTCACCATGTCTCCCTGCCTCCGATGATTGGAGGGTAGGAATCATAAGAACATAAGAAATAGGAGCAGGAGTCGGCCATTTGGCCCCTCGAGCCTGCTCCGCCATTCAATGAGATCATGGCTGATCTGATCTTGGCCTCAACATCACTTTCCCGCCCGCTCCCCATAACCCTTGACTCCCCTGTAGCTCAAATATCTGTCTATCTCCACCTTGAATCTATTCACTGACTCAGCCTCCACAGCTCTCTGGGGTAGAGAATTCCAAAGATTCACGACCCTCTGAGAGAAGAAATTCCCCCTCATCTCCGTCTTAAATGGGCGACCCCTTATCCTGCAACTTTGCCCCCTAGTTCTAGATTCCCCCACAAGGGGAAACATCCTGTCAAGCCCCCTCAGAATCTTATATGTTTCAATAAGATCACGTCTCATTCTTCTAAACTCTAATGAGTATAGGCCCAACCTGCTCAACCTTTCCTCATAAGACAACCCTTTTATCTCAGGAATCAGCCTAGTGAACCTTCTCTGCACTGCCTCCAATGCAAGTATATCCCTCCTTAAATAAGGAGACCAAAACTGTACGCAGTACTCTAGGTGCGGTCTCACCAGCGCCCTGTAAAGTTGTAGCAAGACTTCCCTACTTTTATACTCCATCTCCCTAGCAATAAAGGTCAACATTCCATTTGCCTTCCTAATTACTTGCTGCACTTGCATGTTAACCTTTTGTGTTTCATGTACTAGGACACCCAGATCCCTCTGTACCGCAGCATTCTGTAGTCTCTCTCCATTTAAATAATATTTTGCTTTTCTATTCTTCCTACCAAAGTGGATGACCTCACATTTTCCCACATTATACTCCATCTGCCAAATTTTTGCCCACTCACTAAACCTATCTATATCCCTTTGCAGACTCTTTGTGTCCTCCTCACAACTTGCTTTCCCACCTATCTTTGTATCATCAGCAAATTTGGTTACAGTACACTCGGTCCCTTCATCCAAGTCATTAATATAGATTGTAAATAGTTGAGGCCCCAGCACCGATCCCTGTGGCACCCCACTAGTTACCGTTTGCCAACCTGAAAATGACCCATTTATCCCGACTCTCTGTTTTCTGTTAGTTAGCCAATCCTCTATCCATGCTAATATATTACCCCAACCCCGTGAGCTCTTATCTTGTGTAGTAACCTTTTATGTGGCACCTTATCGAATGTCTTCTGGAAATCCAAATACACTACATCTACTGGTTCCCCTTTATCCACCCTGCTCGTTACATCCTCAAAGAACTCTAATAAAATTGTCAAACACGATTTCCCTTTCATAAAACCATACTGACTCTGTTTGACTGTATTATGATTTTCTAATCGCGGCCGAGAGTCTTCCCTCGGGCACCGGCTAAGATCACAGACCGCGGGCTGGAGCCTGGGAGCTTCCCGGGATACCATCGTAACCCACTCGGAAAATAAAGGGAGTCCCCTTTCCTCCTTCAACACACCCCCTCCCACCCTCCCCCCTGGCTCTCTGGACCCCCCTCTCTCCAGACCCCCTTCCTCTGTCTCCGAACCCCCCGCCCACCAACCGACCGCACTCCTGGTGGTGTTGCAATTTAGTTTAGTGCTGCCTAGTTGCCGGGTCATCACTTGTTGTCACAGTAATTATTTCTGTTAAACTTTCGCAGTGCCAAGAGACGGAAGATGGCGGACAAGATTCTACCCCAGAGGGTGAGTGAGTCGGAGGGCGGGCGGGCTCGTCGGACAGGGGGTCAGTGCCTGGGTCATTGGGGAAAGGTCAGGCAGATACTGGGTGGGATTGGTCCATCAGAGGCTGCAGTCCTGAGGAACGTTTGAGGAAGTTGGGTTTGTTGCTTTGGAAGAGCCGAAGGTGAGAAATTTGGATTTTGAAGCAAATCAACAAATGGTGTCTGAGGCAACGGTTCCCGTGTGGTGAGAGGGACATGAGTTAACAGGGAGAAGGCAAGGAGTCGGTTTAGGGGGGAGGTTTCAGCCAATGGCTGATCGAGTTTATTTGGGAGGGACACTGAGGCAGACAGTGTAAATAAGGGCAATTCAATGTGTTTCTGGAGACAGAAGAGACTGAGGGATAAAGTGATTAGGTGGGGTTGGGGGATACGGGGAGAAGGTGAGTAGGTGGGGTTGGGGGATACGGGGAGAAGGTGGGTAGGTGGGGTTGGGGGATACGGGGAGAAGGTGGGTAGGTGGGGTTGGGGGATACGGGGAGAAGGTGAGTAAGTGGGGTTGGGGGATACGGGGAGAAGGTGAGTAAGTGGGGTTGGGGGATACGGGGAGAAGGTGAGTCGGTGGGGTTGGGGGATACGGGGAGAAGGTGGGTAGGTGGGGTTGGGGGATACGGGGAGAAGGTGGGTAGGTGGGGTTGGGGGATACGGGGAGAAGGTGAGTAGGTGGGGTTGGGGGATACGGGGAGAAGGTGAGTAGGTGGGGTTGGGGGATACGGGGAGAAGGTGAGTAGGTGGGGTTGGGGGATATGGGGAGAAGGTGGGTAGGTGGGGTTGGGGGATACGGGGAGAAGGTGGGTAGGTGGGGTTGGGGGATATGGGGAGAAGGTGAGTAGGTGGGGTTGGGGGATATGGGGAGAAGGTGGGTAGATGGGGTTGGGGGATACGGGGAGAAGGTGAGTAGGTGGGGTTGGGGGATACGGGGAGAAGGTGAGTAGGTGGGGTTGGGGGATATGGGGAGAAGGTGAGTAGGTGGGGTTGGGGGATACGGGGAGAAGGTGGGTAGGTGGGGTTGGGGGATACGGGGAGAAGGTGAGTAGGTGGGGTTGGGGGATACGGGGAGAAGGTGGGTAGGTGGGGTTGGGGATATGGGGAGACGGTGGGTAGGTGGGGTTGGGGGATACGGGGAGAAGGTGGGTAGGTGGGGTTGGGGGATATGGGGAGAAGGTGAGTAGGTGGGGTTGGGGGATACGGGGAGAAGGTGAGTAGGTGGGGTTGGGGGATACGGGGAGAAGGTGAGTAGGTGGGGTTGGGGGATATGGGGAGAAGGTGAGTAGGTGGGGTTGGGGGATACGGGGAGAAGGTGAGTAGGTGGGGTTGGGGGATACGGGGAGAAGGTGGGTAGGTGGGGTTGGGGGATACGGGGAGAAGGTGAGTAGGTGGGGTTGGGGGATACGGGGAGAAGGTGAGTCGGTGGGAGTGAGGGAGTTTGCTTGTTTGGTATTGTCCTGTTGCGATGTTCTGTTATGGGAGTCACGCTGTATAACGTGGAAGAATCTTCAGTCCCAGCATCGCTCGCCCAGCAAGAAGATCCCTTGAAGGTTCTCTCTTTGAAACTCCGCCTCTCTCTGAATTTGCCGTGTGTAAATTGGTCAGGGCTGTGTGGACTCGGGTGTGATGCACTTCAGTGAATAAGCCGGCCAAGCTCACACATCTCCATCTGCCCGCCTTGGTTCCCTAACCCTTAATACCCTTACCCAACAAAAATCTATCAATCTCAGTTTTGAAATTTCCAATTGACCCAACAGCTTTTTGACGGAGAGAGTTCCAGATTTCCACCATCCTTTGTTGGTTTGTGGTGGGACTTGAATTCTGGACCAAGGGGCCAAGGGGTTGGTAGCCCCGTCCCACAAACACTGCCGCCCAATGTCTGCGGGAGGGAAGGGGAAGCGGCGGGGGCGGGGGGGGAGGAGGTGAATGCTGCTGGGGTACGAGCTTGTCCTTGTTCCCTAGATCCGGGAGCTGGTTCCCGAATCCCAGGCCTACATGGACCTCCTGGCCTTCGAGAGGAAGCTGGACCAGACCATCATGAGGAAGAGGGTGGACATCCAAGAAGCTCTGAAGCGACCAATGAAGGTACAGACTTGGGGGCAGCGAGGGTCAGCGGAGGAGAGCGAGGGTCAGCGGAGGAGAGTGAGGGTCAGCGGGGGGGGAGCGAGGGTCAGCGGGGGGGAGCGAGGGTCAGTGGGGGGGGGAGCGAGGGTCAGCGGGGTGGGGGAGCGAGTGTCAGCGGAGGAGAGCGAGGGTCAGCGGAGGAGAGCGAGGGTCAGCGGGAGGGGGCGAGGGTCAGCGGGGGGGAGCGAGGGTCAGCGGGGGGGGAGCGAGGGTCAGCGGGGGGGGAGCGAGGGTCAGCGGAGGGGGAGCGAGGGTCAGCGGGGGGGGGAGCGAGGGTCAGCAGGGGGGGAGCGAGGGTCAGCGGGGGGGAACGAGGGTCAGCGGGGGGGAGCGAGGGTCAGCGGGGGGGAGCGAGGGTCAGCGGGGGGGAGCGAGGGTCAGCGGGGGGGAGCGAGGGTCAGCGGGGTGGAGCGAGGGTCAGCGGGGGGTGAGCGAGGGTCAGCGGAGGGGGAGCGAGGGTCAGCGGGGGGGAGTGGGGGGGGGAGTGAGGGTCAGCGGAGGAGAGCGAGGGTCAGCGGAGGAGAGCGAGGGTCAGCGGAGGAGAGCAAGGGTCAGTGGGGGGGGAGCGAGGGTCAGCGGGGGGGAGGGGGAGCGAGAGTCAGCGGGGGGGGGAGCGAGGGTCAGCGGGGGGGGAGCGAGGGTCGGGGGGAGCGAGGGTCAGCGGGGGGGGAGCGAGGGTCAGCGGGGGGGGAGCGAGGGTCAGCGGGGGGGGAGCGAGGGTCAGCGGGGGGGGAGCGAGGGTCAGCGGGGGGGGAGCGAGGGTCAGCGGGGGGGGAGCGAGGGTCAGCGGGGGGGGGGGAGCGAGGGTCAGCGGGGGGGAGCGAGGGTCAGCGGGGGGGGGGAGCGAGGGTCAGCGGGGGGGGGGAGCGAGGGTCAGCGGGGGGGGGGGAGCGAGGGTCAGCGGGGGGGGGGAGCGAGGGTCAGCGGGGGGGGGGGAGCGAGGGTCAGCGGGGGGGGAGCGAGGGTCAGCGGGGGGGGAGCGAGGGTCAGCGGGGGGGGGAGCGAGGGTCAGCGGGGGGGGGAGCGAGGGACGGGGGGAGGGGGAGCGAGGGACGGGGGGAGGGGGAGCGAGGGACGGGGGGAGGGGGAGCGAGGGACGGGGGGAGGGGGAGCGAGGGTCGGGGGGAGGGGGAGCGAGGGTCGGGGGGAGGGGGAGCGAGGGTCAGCGGGGGGGAGGGGGAGCGAGGGTCAGCGGGGGGGAGCGGGAGCGAGGGTCAGCGGGGGGGAGCGAGGGTCAGCGGGGGGGGAGCGAGGGTCAGCGGGGGGGAGCGAGAGTCAGCAGGGGGGGGGGAGCGAGGGTCAGCGGGGGGGGATTGGGTGGAGTTCTGGTTAGTGCCGGTTCACTGTGGGGGGTGCGAGTGAGGTGCGGGGGACGCTGGGAATTGTTTGTCTTCCTCTCGTTAACCGTTTCTTGTCTGGTTTTGCAGCAAAAGCGGAAACTCCGGCTTTACATCTCGAACACCTTTAACCCCGCCCGGCCTGACGCAGAGGACTCCGATGGCAGCATCGCATCCTGGGAACTCCGCGTGGAGGGGAAGCTGCTGGAGGATGTGAGTGTCATTGAAGGGATATTTACTAGTCCTAGCCCCTTTAGGGCTACCCTGGATCAAGTGTATTCCCCAGACGTTCACTTTCAACTAAAGTTTGAGGTAGCCAAATCCTAAAGACGCTTAATTGGGTCTAAAGGTCCAGACTATCTCTCCCTAAAGAAAAGGAACAACCTGAAGATGTTACCATCCTCCAGATAGCACTTTTAATAAGATTAGCTAGACTGTAACGTTCCGGATATTATGAGGGTTCGGAAAACTCCCCCAGAATTCTGCAACTCCTCACCAAAGAGCGTACAGAGATTGAGTTTGCGAGTTTGATACAGAAGTATTATGTGAGACAATTTTAAAAATATATAGATTTATTAACGAACTGACATGTTATTTACAGTTGGTGATTCAATCGCAACATTAACAGTTCCAAATACAAAAAGCTTTTACAATTCTATTATCAGAGATCCTTATTCTCAAATCTTAACTTCGTTACATTTTTACAGTTTTTAGTCTTATTCCAGGATATCCACCAAAATCAAATACAACACCTTGATCCCCGAGATACAAAGAGTTGAAGACTTACAGAGCTTGCCTCTGAAGCCGAGAATCGCTTTGCCCCTTTACAGCGAATCTGTCTTCCCATTTAAAAGTTCAATTTTTATACCCTTTCTCAGTGGTATATCCTTTGAAGTTTTCTGCTGATGTAAGCTAATTATCTCTAGTCATTTTTCTGCTGACCCCTGCTATTTTTACAGTCAGTTCAGCTGGTAGCATTGCAGACTCGTGTCTCTACCTTTAGGTGTTCGAAGCTTATCATAAAAACAATGTGATGGCTGGTGCATCGATTTGATGTCATTCTTACCAAGGTCTTCTGTTTGTATCTTTTGCATTTAGAACACCTCAATCAGATGCACCATTGTCATTAGTTACCTCAGCTGGTTGTAACACAGACTCGTGTCTCCCGTGTTTCATTTGATGTCATTTTTACGAAGGCATATGTTTCTTTAATTTTCTGTGTCTGTTTACGAAATGTACTTTAAAACACCTTAACTGGGTGTACCATTATGTTCTTTCCAATGCTTCAGACTTTCAGGAACCTCCAACCTCCTGTTTCAATAAGGCTATTGATTCAGTGTCAACAACTTATCTTCTCTCAATAGCCTGCATGCTGTTCACAGCTTCTCCATTGTTAAGGCTTTTAGATTTTCAAGCCCAGTATGTCATGTTTTAATAAAGTCAGAATTCTTTCATAGGATGGTGTATTTTTCTGAATAGGTATATCCTCCTCTCATTGCTTTTGTACTCTATGCCTCTATTTCTAAGTCCATATGTTTTTAACTGCCTCATCAACTTTTACTGTTTCAGTGTGTTAACTTCCATGTGTCATCCGAAAGGCGGCCCCTCTGACAGTGCAGCTCTCCCTCAGTACTACCCCTCTGACAGTGCGGCGCTCCCTCAGTACTGCCCCTCCGACAGTGCGGCACTCCCTCAGTACTGCCCCTCCATCAGTGCGGCACTCCCTCAGTACTGCCCCTCCGTCAGTGCGGCACTCCCTCAGTACTGCCTCTCCGACAGTGCGGCGCTCCCTCAGTACTGCCCCTCCGACAGTGCGGCGCTCCCTCAGTACTGCCCCTCCGACAGTGCGGTGCTCCCTCAGTACTGCCCCTCCGACAGTGCGGCGCTCCCTCAGTACTGCCTCTCCGACAGTGCGGCGCTCCCTCAGTACTGCCTCTCCGACAGTGCGGTGCTCCCTCAGTACTGCCTCTCCAACAGTGCGGCGCTCCCTCAGTACTGCCCCTCCGACAGTGCGGCGCTCCCTCAGTACTGCCCCTCCGACAGTGCGGTGCTCAAGTCTCTGGAGTGGGACTTAAACCCATGACCTTCTGCCTCAGAGGCGAGGGTGCTAATTAATTAATTTAAATTAAATTTCAATATTTTTATATTCCAGCCTGGCAAACAGAAGAGAAAGTTCTCCTCGTTCTTCAAGAGTCTGGTGATCGAGCTGGACAAGGATCTCTACGGGCCGGACAATCACTTGGTGGAGGTGACACAATTACTCTTCATCCCAGTCCCCCAACAAATTTCAAATTCTCATCCTCATTTTCAAATACCTCCATGGCCTCGCCCATCCCTATCTCCGTAATCTTCTTCATCCCCACACACCCTCCGAGGTCTCTGCACTCCTCCAATTCTGGCCTCTTGAGCGTCCCTGATTTCCATCGCTCCACCATTGCTGGCCATGCCTTCAGCTGCCGAGGCCCTAAGCTCTGGAATTCCCTCCTTAAACCTCTCTCTCCTCCTTTAAGACGCTCCTTAAAACCTACCTCTTTGACCAAGTGTTTGATCATCTGTCCTAATATCTCCTTATGGGGCTTGGTGTCAAATTCTGTCTGATAATCGCTCCTGTGAAGCGCCTTGGGACGTTTTACTACGTTAAAGGCGCTGGATAAATATTGTTGATTGGCTGTGGATGTGTTCCCGGGGCAGTGAGAGGGGACCGAATGTTGGGGATAATGCCACACGGTGTTGGTTTCAAGTAATGCGGCGTCTCCTCCGATGGGTAAATTCACCGTCGGGTGCAATTCTGAGTCAGACACGACCAGACCAGACCCAGATTCACTCCCCGGTCTGTGTTAAAGTCACTGATATCAACTTAGGCAACAGGGGCAGCCCTGGAATGGACAAGGAGCAGGAATCAGATGGGGGCTTCCTGTTCCGAATCGTGATCCAGTGACCCCCTTGCCCGTGGAGACGGGATCAGGCTGGACTGTGAGGCCCCCTATAGTTGAATGTCTCCTGCCCCTCCCCCCTCCCCCCTTTCACTCACACAAGTAGATCAGTCACTTGGGCACCTGTGCCCTGAACATTGGGGAGACGGGGGTGGGGGTGGTGTTGGGTGGTCGGGGGGCTTCTTCATTCCAACCGTTTGGTTATTTTTGAACTATCTGTTTCTGTGTTTCTGAAGTGGCACCGGACTCCCACAACACAGGAGACGGACGGGTTCCAGGTGAAGAGGCCAGGGGACGTCAGTGTCAGGTGCACGCTCCTGCTGATGCTCGACTATCAGGTGGGCACTGCGGACTGGGGGAGGTGCCTCGGGAGGAGCGGGGCTGTCCGGATCGGGGCGGGGCTTCAAGTGGGGGCGGGGCTGTGGAGATCGGGGAGGGGCTTTGAGTGGGGGCGGGGCTGTGGGGACTGGGGAGGGACTTCAAGTGGGGGCGGGGCTGTGGGGATCGGGGAGGGACTTCGAGTGGGGGCGGGGCTGTGGGGACTGGGGAGGGGCTGCGGGGACTGGGGAGGGGCTGCGGATTGGAGATCGGGGAGGGGCTTCGAGTGGGGGTGGGGCTGTGGGGATCGGGGAGGGGCTTCGAGTGGGGGCGGGGCTGTGGGGATTCTACCACATTCCACGCAAGTGTATTCGGGACAGTTTCTGGAACAATATGAGAACAGGCCATGTTATATTTATAATGAGTAATGAGCCTGGAAGAACAGGCTGGGGCTCTTTTCTCTAGAAAAGAGAAGGCTGAGGGGTAATCTGATAGAGATCTTTAAGATTATGAAAGGGTTTGATAGGGTAGACGTAGAGAAGATGTTTCCACTTGTGGGGTAGACCAGTACTAGGGGCCCTAAATATAAGATAGTCACTAGTAAATCCAATAGGGAATTCAGGAGAAACTTCTTTAGCCAGAGAGTGGTGAGAATGTGGAACTCGTTACCACAGGGAGTGGTTGAGGTGAATAGCACAGATGCATTTAAGGGGAAGCTGGATAAACACATGAGGGAGAAAGGAATAGAAGGATATGGTGATGGGGTGAGATGAAGAGGGGTGGGAGGAGGCTCGTGTGGAGCAGAAACACCGGCACGGACCAGTGGGGCCCAATGGCCTGTTTCTGTGCTGTAGACTCTGTGTAATTAAGTCAATAATCTAACGATAAGGGAACACCTGGCTAACCGTGACCATAATATGGGGATAGAATTCGATATTCGGTTTGAGGGGGGGAAGGGTGAGTCACAAACCAAGGTTTTCAATTTAGGTAAGGCGGAATTTGGAGGGATGAGGCAGGAATTGACCACAATAGACTGGGCGGAACTATTCCCAGACAAAACTACCGCTTAACAGAGGGAGGTGTTCAAAGAAGTATTTGGTAGAATACAAGACTGGTACGTACCCCTAACGGGCAAGAGCTCTATGTCAACAAGGAACGTCAGAGATGGTATGAAACTAAAAAAAGGGGCTTATACAAAAGCAAAGAGCAGTCGAGATCCCGCGGACTGAGAGAGATGTAACAAACAGCAACGGGATACAAAGAAAGTGGTAAGAGCAGCAAAAAGGGAATAGGAGAAAAAGCTTGCGAGAGATATCAAGGACAACACTAAAAGTTTTCACAAGTATGTTAAGAGAAAGAGGGTGGCTAAGAGTAACGTGGGCCCCTTAAAGACAGGCGCAGGTGATCAGGAAATGGCAGACTTCCTAAATACTTACTTTGTGTCGGTCTTCTCAGTAGAGGATGAGGATAAAGTACCTGAGATACGAGGAAACCTAAAAATAAATCAAGGTGAGGAACTAACTAGATTCAATAGAAGTTTTTTTTTAATGGTGATGGGGAAACTAAAGATTGACAAATCTCCAGGACCTGATGGTTTCCACCCCAGGGGATTAAAAGAAGTAGGTGAGGACATTGTTGATGCTCTAGTCTTGATCTTCCAAAACTCTCAATTCAGGAATTGTACCATTGTATTGGATAACTGCCAGTGTCACTCCACAATTTAAGAAGGGTAGGAGAGATAAACCAGGAAATTAAGAGCCAATTAGTCTAACGTCAGTAATGGGGAAGTTACTAGAATCTGTGATTAGGGACAGAGTGACTGAGCCCCTGGACAGTAGGAGCTGATCAGAGAGAGCCAGCGTGGATTTGTAAAAGGATAGGTCATGTCTAATGAACCGAGTTGAATTTTTGAGGCGGTCACTAGCGTGGTAGATAAGGGAGTGGCATTCGACAAGGTTCCTCATAAGAAACTGTTAACATAAATGAGAGCGCATGGAATTGGAGGCAACCTATTGGCTTGGATAGGGAATTGGTGAGGAGGCAGGAGACTGAGAGTAGGAGCAATGGGCATGTACTCCAATTGGCAGGATGGGACTAGTGGAGTCCCCCAGCGATCTGTACTGGGGCCTCAGCTTTTCACTAGATTCATAAATTACTTTACATCGGATATACGGCACAGAAACAGGCCATTCGGCCCAACCAGTCCATGCCGGCGTTTATGCTCCACTTGAGCCTCCTCCTGTCTATCCTCATCTAACCCTATCAGCATAACCCTCTATTCCCTTCTCCCTCATATGCTTGTCTAGCCTCCCCTTAAATGCATCGATACTATTCACTTCAACCACTCCCTGTGGTAGCGAGTGCCACATTCTCACCACTCTCTGGGTAAAGCAGTTTCTTCTGAATTCCCTATTGGATTTCTTGGTGACTATCTTATATTGATGGCCTCTAGTTTTGCTCTTCCCCACAAGTGGAAACATTCTTTCTGTATCCACTCTGTCAAAATTTTTCATAATTTTAAAGACCTCTATTAGGTCACCCCTCAGCCTTTTTTCAAGAGAACAGAGACCCAGCCTGTTCATCCTTTCCTGATATGTATACCCTCGCATTTCTGGTATCATCCTTGTAAATCTTCTCTGCACCCTCTCCAGTGCCTCTATATCCTTTTTATAATATGGCGACCAGAACTGTTCACAGTACTCCAAGTGTGGTCTAACCAAGGTTCGATACAGGTTCAGCGTAACTTCCCTACTTTTCAATTCCATACCTCTAGAAATAAACCCTAGTGCTTGCTTTGCTTTTTTGGGGGAGTTCAGTGGTTTTGGGGTTCGGGGGTTGATGGGATGGTTTTGGGGTTCGGGGGTTGATGGGATGGTTTTGGGGTTCAGGGGGTTTGATGGGATGGTTTTGGGGTTTCGGGGGGTTGATGGGATGGTTTTGGGGTTCGGGGGTTGATGGGATGGTTTTGGGGTTCGGGGGTTGATGGGATGGTTTTGGGGTTCGGGGGTTGATGGGATGGTTTTGGGGTTCAGGGGGTTTGATGGGATGGTTTTGGGGTTCAGGGGGTTTGATGGGATGGTTTGGGGGTTCGGGGGGGTTTGATGGGATGGTTTTGGGGTTCGGGGGGTTGGATGGGATGGTTTGGGGTTTCGGGGGTTTGATTGGGTGGTTTGGGGGTTCGGGGGGTTTGATGGGATGGTTTTGGGGTTTTGGGGGTTTGATGGGATGGTTTTGGGGTTCGGGGGGTTTGATGGGATGGTTTGGGGTTTCGGGGGTTTGATTGGGTGGTTTGGGGGTTCGGGGGGTTCGATGGGATGGTTTGGGGTTTTGGGGGTTTGATGGGATGGTTTTGGGGTTCGGGGGGGTTGGATGGGATGCTTTGGGGTTTCGGGGGTTTGATTGGGTGGTTTGGGGGTTCGGGGGGTTTGATGGGATGGCTCTGGGGTTCGGGGGGTTCACAGGATGGCTCGGGCGGGGGGGGGGTGATGCTCTCCGTTAATGTTTTGGGGCGGGTGTATTGCAGCCGCCACAGTTTAAGTTGGACCCGCGGTTGGCCCGATTACTGGGAATTCACACGCAGACTCGATCCGCCATCGTGCAGGCGCTCTGGCAGTACATCAAAACCAACAAGCTGCAAGACTCGCACGACAAGGAGTACATCAGCTGCGACAAGTACTTCCAGCAGGTAACCGGCAGGGGGCAGGGTAATGGGGACGGACCGGGGTGGCGGGGGAACGGCAGGTGGGGTGGGGGGGGGACCTTGAATGGGTCACGGGGCCTGGCAACGCGATGGGTAATTTGGATTCATGCTCAAGTGCAGGTAACGAGTAGCAGCAGCTAAAGGGAATCATGCTGTGAATCGAGACAGAGTCACAGAACGAGACAGACCTTGGTAGACGGGGAATCTCCCAGATCCCGGTGATGGTGGGGGGTCTGCCCGAGCGGGAGCGGAGATGGCTAACACCTGACTCACCCCGGGCAGGTTGGGAGTGTGGTAACTCCTCCCAGTTAGTGTAAGCGTGGGCAAGGCTCAGCTTCTCACATCCCACAAACCCGCTGTACGCAAAACAGGGCCTGTGCTTAACATCCACTCGCATAAGCCTCTTACTGAGCATCGGAAACAAGGCGGAAACCATGCTCCCTTCGCCATAAATACAGAGTAAAGCTCCCTCTACACTGTCCCGTCAAACACTCACAGGGCAGGTACAGCACGGGTTAGATACAGAGTAAAGCTCCCTCTACACTGTCCTCGTCAAACACTCCCAGGGCAGGTACAGCACGGGTCAGATACAGAGTAAAGCTCCCTCTACACTGTCCCGTCAAACACTCCCAGGGCAGGTACAGCACGGGTTAGATACAGAGTAAAGCTCCCTCTACACTGTCCTCGTCAAACACTCCCAGGGCAGGTACAGCATGGGTCAGATACAGAGTAAAGCTCCCTCTACACTGTCCCGTCAAACACTCCCAGGGCAGGTACAGCACGGGTTAGATACAGAGTAAAGCTCCCTCTACACTGTCCCGTCAAACACTCCCAGGGCAGGTACAGCACGGGTTAGATACAGAGTAAAGCTCCCTCTACACTGTCCCCATCAAACACACCCAGGGCAGGTACAGCACGGGTCAGATACAGAGTAAAGCTCCCTCTACACTGTCCCGTCAAACACTCCCAGGGCAGGTACAGCACGGGTTAGATACAGAGTAAAGCTCCCTCTACACTGTCCCCGTCAAACACTCCCAGGGCAGGTACAGCACGGGTCAGATACAGAGTAAAGCTCCCTCTACACTGTCCCGTCAAACACTCCAGGGCAGGTACAGCACGGGTTAGATACAGAGTAAAGCTCCCTCTACACTGTCCCATCAAACACTCCCAGGGCAGGTACAGCACGGGTTAGATACAGAGTAAAGCTCCCTCTACACTGTCCCCATCAAACACTCCCAGGGCAGGTACAGCAGAGGTTAGATACAGAGTAAAGCTCCCTCTACACTGTCCCATCAAACACTCCCAGGGCAGGTACAGCACGGGTTAGATACAGAGTAAAGCTCCCTCGACACTGTCCTATCAAACACTCCCAGGGCAGGTACAGCACGGGTTAGATACAGAGTAAAGCTCCCTCTACACTGTCCTATCAAACACTCCCAGGGCAGGTACAGCACGGGTTAGATATAGAGTAAAGCTCCCTCTACACTGTCCTATCAAACACTCCCAGGGCAGGTACAGCACGGGTTAGATACAGAGTAAAGCTCCCTCTACACTGTCCCATCAAACACTCCCAGGGCAGGTACAGCACGGGTTAGATACAGAGTAAAGCTCCCTCTACACTGTCCCATCAAACACTCCCAGGGCAGGTACAGCACGGGTTAGATACAGAGTAAAGCTCCCTCTAAACTGTCCCATCAAACACTCCCAGGGCAGGTACAGCACAGGTTCGGTACAGAGTAAAGCTCCCTCTACACTTTCCCATCAAGCACTCCCAGGGCAGATACAGCACGGGTTAGATACAGAGTAAAGCTCTCCCTACAATGTCCCATCAAACACTCCCAGTGCAGATACATCACATAGAAACATAGAAGATAGGAGCAGGAGTAGGCCATTCAGCCCCTCGAGCCTGCTCCGCCATTCAATGAGATCATGGCTGATCATCCAAATTCAGTACCCTGTCCCTGCCTTCTCCCCATATCCCTTGATCCCTTTAGCTTTAAGAAATATATCCAACTCCTTCTTGAATATATTTAATGAATTGGCCTCTACTGCCTTCTGTGGTAGAGAATTCCACAGGTTCACCACTCTCTGGGTGAAGAAATTCCTCCTCATCTCAGTCCTAAATGGCTTACCCCTTATCCTTAGACTGTGACCCCTGGTTCTGGACTCCCTGGCCATCGGGAACATTCTTCCTGCATCTAGTCTGTCTAGTCCTGTTAGAATTTTAAAAGTTTCAATGAGATCCCCTCTCATTCTTCTAAACTCCAGCGAGTATAAGCCCAATCGACCCAATCTCTCCTCATACGTCATTCCTGCCATCCCAGGTATCAGCCTGGTGAATCTTCGCTGCACTCCCTCCATGGCAAGAACATCCTTCCTCAGATAAGGCGACCAAAACTGCACACAATACTCAAGGTGTGGTCTCACCAAGGCCTTGTACAACTGCAGCAAGACATCCTTGCTCCTGTACTCGAATCCTCTCGCTATGAAGGCCAACATACCATTTGCCTTCTTAACCTCCTGCTGCACCTGCATGCTTACCTTCAGCGACTGGTGCACAAAGACTCCCAGGTCTCGTTGCACTTCCCCTTCTCCCAATCTATTGCCATTCAGATAATAATCTGCCTTCCTGTTTTTGACACCAAAGTGGATAACCTCGCATTTATCCACATTATATTGCATCTGCCATGCTTCTGCCCAATCATCCAACCTGTCCAAATCATACTGGAGTTTCTCGGCATCCTCCTCACGGCACACACTCCCACCCAGCTTTGTGTCGTCTGCAAACTTGGAGATATTACATCCAATTCCCTCGTCTAGATCATTAATATATATTGTGAATAGCTGGGGTCCTAGGACCGATCCCTGCGGTACCCCACTAGTCACTGCCTGCCACTCGGAAAAAGACCCGTTTATTCCAACTCTTTGCTTTCTGTCTGCCAACCAGTTCACTATCCAAGTCAATACCTAGCCCCCAATCCCATGTGCCTTAACTTTACACGCTAATCTCTTATGCAGGACCTTATCGAAAGCCTTCTGAAAGTCCAAATACACCACATCCACTGGTTCTCCCTTATCTATTCTACCAGTTACATCCTCAAAAAATTCCAGTAGTCAAGCACGATTTACCTTTTGTAAATCCATGTTGACTTTGTCCGATCCTGTCACTGTTTTCCAAGTGCTCAGCTATTACATCTTTTATAATGGACTCTAGCATTTTGCCCACTACCGATGTCAGGCTTATCGATCTATAATTCCCCGTTTTCTCTCTACCACCCTTTTTGAATAGTGGGGTAACATTAGCTACCCTCCAATCCATGGGTACAGTTCCAGAGTCTATAGAATTTTGGAAGATGACCAGCAATGCATCTACTATTTCTAGGGCCACTTCTTTAAGTACCCTAGGATGTAAATTATCAGGCCCTGGGGATTTATCGGCCTTCAATCCCGTCAATTTCCCTAACACTATTTCCCTACAAATACTGATTTCTTTCAGTTCCTCCCTCTCATTAGACCATATGTTCCCCGACATCTCTGGGAGGTTATTTGTGTCCTCCTTTGTGAAGACAGAACCAAAGTATGTATTTAATTGGTCTGCCATTTCTTTGTTCCCCATTGTAAATTCCCCTGATTCTGACTGCAAGGGACCAATCTTTTTCATGGGTTAGATACAGAGTAAAGCTCCCTCTACACTGTCCCATCAAACATGAACATAAGAAATAGGAGCAGGAGTTGGCCATTCGGCCCTTCGAGCCTGCTCCGCCATTCAGTGAGATCATGGCTGATCTTCTGCCTCAACTCCATTCACCGGCCCTGTCGCCATATCTCTGGATGCCCATACTAGTCAGAAATCTATCGACTTCTGTTTTGAATATACCCAATGACTGAGCCTCCACAGCCCTCTGGGGTAGAGAATTCCAAAGATTCACCACCCTCTGTGTGAAGAAATTTCTTCTCGTCTCAGTCCTGAATGGCCTACCCTTTATCCTGAGGCTGTGACCCCTCGTTCTAGACTCCCCAGCCAAGGGAAACATTCTCCCAGCATCCACCCTATCAAGCCATGTAATAATTTTGTATGCGTCAATGAGATCCCCTCTCATTCTTCTGAATTCAAGAGAATACAGGCCTAGTTTACTCAATCTCTTCTCATACGACAGTCCCGCCATCCCAGGAATCAATCTCGTGAACCTTCGTTGCACTCCCTCTATGGCAAGTATATCCTTCCTTAGGTAAGGAGACCAAAATTGTACACACTACTCCAGGTGTGGTCTCACCAAGGCCCTATATAATTGGAGTAAGACTTCTTTACTCCTGTACTCAAATCCTCTTGTAATGAAGGCCAGTATACCATTTGCCTTCCTAATGGCTTGCTGCACCTGCACATTCACTTTCAGTGACTCATGTACAAGGACACCCAGGACCCTTTGAGCATCTGCATTCCCCAATCTTTCACCATTTAGGAAATACTCTGCCTTTCTGTTTTTTCTACCAAAGTGGATAACTTCATATTTATCCACGTTATATTCCATCTGCCATGTTCTCGCCCACTCACTGAGCCTGTTGAGATCCCCTTGAAGCTTCTTCACATCCTCTTCACAACTGACACTGCCACCTAGCTTTGTATCATCAGCAAATTTGGAAATGTTACATTTAGTCCCCTCATCCAAATCATTGATAGATTGTGAATAGCTGGGGCCCAAGCACGGATCCTTGCGGTACCCCACTAGTCACAGCCTGCCATCCTAAAAAAGACCCGTTTATCCCTACTCTTTGTTTTCTGTCTGTTAACCAATTCTCAATCCATGCTAGTATATTACCCCCAATTCCATGTGCCCTAATTTTGTTCATCAACCTCTTGTGTGGGACCTTATTGAAGGCCTTCTGAAAATCCAAATACACCACATCTACCGGTTCCCCATTGTCTACTCCACTAGTTACATCCTCAAAGAACTCCAATGGGTTTGTTAAACAGGATTTCCCTTACATAAATCCATGTTGACTCTGCCCAATCTTACTATTAGTTTCTAAGTGCCCATTTATTGCATCCTTTATAATAGGTTCCAGCATTTTCCCAACTACTGATGTGAGGCTAACAGGTCTGTAGTTCCCTGTTTTCTCTCTCCCTCCTTTCTTAAATAGCGGGGTTACATTTGCTGTCCTCCAATCTGCAGGAACCGTTCCAGAATCTATAGAATTTTGGAAGATGACAACCAATGCGTCCACTATCCCAATGACCACCTCTTTCAAAACCCTAGGATGTAGGTCATCCGGTCCTTGGGATTTATCGACTTTTAGTCCCATTAATTCTGCTAGTAGTGTTTTTTTAAGTTCCTCATTCTCGTCACACCCTTGGTATTCTCATATTTCTGGGAGGTTTTTTGTGTCTTCCTCCGTAAAGACAGAAACAAAGTATTTATTTAATTTCTCAGCCATTTCCTCATTCCCCATTATAAATTATCCCATCTCTGACTGTAAAGGACCTACATTTACCTTCGCCAGTCTTTTCCTTTTCACATACCTATAGAAGCTTTTACAATCCGTTTTTATATTTTTCGCTAGTTTGTGCTCATATTCCATTTTCCCTTTCTTTATCAATTTCTTGCTCCCCCTTTGCTGATTTCTAAAAAGGTCCTAATCCTCAGGCTGACCACTTTTTCTGGCAACTTTATAAGCTTCCTCCTTTGACTTAATACTAGCTTTAATTTCTTTTGTTAGCCATGGTTGGATCACTTTTCCTTTTGGGTTTTTATGCCCTCGAGGAATATATGTTTGTTGCAAATTATGCATTATTTCCTTGAATATTAGCCATTGTATGTCCACCTTCATACCTTTTAGTGTAGTGTCCCAATCTACCATGGCCAACTTGTCCCTCATACCCTTGTAGTTTCCTCTGTTTAGATTGAAGACCTTAGTTTCAGATTGGATTACATCACTCTCAAACTTAATGTAAAATTCAATCATATTATGGTCATTTGTTCCTATAGGCCCCTTTACCACAAGATTATTGATTAGCCCTTTCTCATTACACAGTACCAGATCCAAAATAGCCTGTTCCCTGGTTGGTTCCTTCACATACTGACCCAGGAAACCATCTCGCATGCATTCCAAGAATTCGTCCTCCACACCATTAGTGGTAATTTGATTTGCCCAGTGAATATGTAGATTAAAGTCCCCCATGATTACCGTATTGCCCTCGTTACATGCACTTCTAATTTCTTGATTGATACTGTGCCCTACATTACCATTACTGTTTGGTGGCCTATACACAACTCCCACCAATGTTTTCCCCCCTTTGCTGTTTCTTAGCTCCACCCAAACTGATTCCAGTTCTACATCACGATCTGCTAAGCCAAGATCTTTTATCTCTACTGTACCAATCTCATCACTTATTAACAGCGCTACGCCACCTCCTTTTCCTTTTTGTCTGTCCTTCCTAAATGTTGAGTACCCTGGAACATTCAGTTCCCAGCTTTGGTTACCCTGCAACCATGTCTCTGTAATGGCAATTACATCATACCCATTTACTTCTATTTGTGCCATTAATTCATCCACCTTGTTGTGAATGCTACGTGCATTTAGATAAAGTGCCTTCAATTTTGCCTGTTTAATATTTTTCTGCACTTTGACCCTCTTTACTGTTGGCCTTTGTTTCTGCTGCCTACTAGTTTTGCTGACTACTTTTCTAACTTGCACTTCCAGCTTTGTTTCTCTCCGTTCTGGGCCCACACTTAGGTTCCCAGCCCCCTGATAAACTAGTTTAAATCCATCCCAACAGCACTAGCAAACCCCCCTGCGAGGATATTGGTCCCGGTTCTGCCGAGGTGTAACCTGTCCAGCTTGTACAGGTCCCACCTTCCCCAGAATTGGTCCCAATGCCTCAGGAATTTAAACCCCTCCCTCCTACACCATCTCTCCAGCCACGTTTTCATCTGGTTTATTCTCCTATTTCTGCTCTCGCTAGCACGTGGCACTGGGAGTAATCCGGAGATTACTACCTTTGAGGTCCTGCTTTTTAATTTATTTCCTAGCTCCCTATATACTGCTTGCAGGACCTCGTCCCTCTTTCTACCTATGTCGTTGATACCGATATGGACCACAACCTCTGGCTGTTCACCCTCCCCCTTCAGAATGTCCTGCAGCTGCTCAGTGACATCCTTGACCCTGGCACCAGGGAGGCAACACACCATCCTGGAGTCACATCTGCGGCCACAGAAACGTCTGTCTGTTCCCCTTACGATAGAATCCCCTATCACTATTGCTCTCCCACTCTTTTTCCTCCCCTCCTGTGCAGCTGAGCCACTCGTAGTGCCACGGACTTGGCTTTTGCTGCATTCCCCTGAGAAACAATCTCCCCCAGCAGTATCCAAAACAGAAAATCTGTTGGAGAGGGAGATGGACCCAGGGGACTCCTGCACTACCTTCCTAGTTCTTTTACTCTGTCTGGCGGTCACCCATTCCCTTTCTGCCTGTGCACTCTTTACCTGCGGTGTGACCACCTCGTTAAACGTGCTATCCATGTAGATCTCAGCCTCGCGGATGCTCCACAGTGACTCCAGCCGCAGCTCCAGCTCCGAAACGCGGATTTCGAGTAGCTGCAGCTGGAGACACTTCCTGCACACGTGTTCGCCCTGGACACCGAACGTGTCCCTGACTTTCCACATAGCACAGGAGGAGCACTCCACGCTGCCGAGCTGCCCTGCCATATCCTACCCTTAATTTACTCCCTTTACTTCCTCTAAATTAAAGAATATTAAATATAATAGGGACCTTACTTCACTTTACACACTACTTACTCTAAACTAGAGACCTTACTTTTACTTTAACGACTGGACTGTGGAAATACACACCTGGTCCTACTTACCAATCAGCTCCTTCCCTGGTTGTGATGTCACTTTAGCGGTTTTGCAGTTGTTGTTTGACTGCTCCCGCTCTCAGACTCTTTCCTTGGTGTAAAGTAAGAACCAATTCCTACAGGGTGAAAAGTTAGGAAAAACAAAGGCGAAGCAAGGGAGTTCCTCCTTCCACTCCTCACCTAACTCACTTACTCACCCAACTCCAGCACTCTGTTCAAACCACACTCAGCTCCCTCTACACTGTCCCATCAAACACTCCCAGGGCAGGTACAGCACAGTTTAGATACAGAGTAAAGCTCCCTCTACACTGTCCCATCAAACACTCCCAGGGCAGGTACAGCACGGGTTAGATACAGAGTAAAGCTCCCTCTACACTGTCCCATCAAACACTCCCAGGGCAGGTACAGCACGGGTTAGATACAGAGTAAAGCTCCCTCTACACTGTCCCATCAAACACTCCCAGGGCAGTACAGCACGGGGTTAGATACAGAGTAAAGCTCCCTCTACACTGTCCCATCAAACACTCCCAGGGCAGGTACAGCACGGGTTAGATACAGAGTAAAACTCCCTCTACACTGTCCCATCAAACACACCCAGGGCAGGTACAGCACGGGTTAGATACAGAGTAAAGCTCCCTCTACACTGTCCCATCAAACACTCCCAGGGCAGGTACAGCATGGGTTAGATACAGAGTAAAACTCCCTCTACACTGCCCCATCAAACACTCCCAGGGCAGGTACAGCACGGGTTAGATACAGAGTAAAACTCCATCCACACTGTCCCTTAAAAGAACAGCTTTACTACGGATGTGTGACATTTTTGCATTTCTTTTTCCGTGGGTGATTTGTTTCGGGTTATGTTGAATTGGGGCAGTTTTGAGATGAGGGACGTTGCTCAGTCGGAGCAGGATACACCCGCTGATCCTGAACTAGATTTGGCCCCAGGTGAACTGAGAGTTTCTAACTCAGTGCTGCGTCAACACAATGTCACCGGTTCCAGTCCAGCTCTGAAAGTCTTTATTGACTGCTCTTTACCAGAGTCACAAACTCTGCCTGGGCTGGCTGGTCAGTTCTTACATAGAATTACATACAATGTACAGCACAGAAACAGGCCATTCGACCCAACTGGTCCGTGCCGGTGTTTCTGCTCCACACGAGCCTCCTCCCACCCTACTTCATCTCACCCTATCAGCATATCCTTCTGTTCCTTTCTCCCTCGTGTTTATCCAGATTCCCCTTAAAAGCATCTTTACTATTCGCCTCAACCACTCCCTCTGGTAGCGAGTTCCACATTCTCACCACTCTCTGGGGGAAGAAGTTTCTCCTGAATTCCCTATTGGATTTATTAGTGACTGCCTTATATTTATGGCCCCTAGTTCTGGTCTCCACCACAAGTGGAAACATCTTCTCTACGTCTACCCTATCAAACCCTTTCATAATCTTACAGACCTCTATTAGATCACCCCTCAGCCTTCTCTGTTCGAGAGAAAAGAGCCCCAGCCTGTTCAGACTTTCCTGATAGTTACAACCTGTCAGTTCTGGTGTTATCCTTGTAAAATCATCTTTATTCAACTTCCTCTGTGGGGGGATTGTCCTATGAGGAGAGATTGAGTAGACTAGGCCTATATTCTCTGGAGTTTAGAAGAATGAGAGGTGATCTCATTGAAACATACAAAATTCTTACAGGGCTTGACAGGGTAGATGCAGGGAGGATGTTTCCCTTGGCTGGGGAGTCTAGAACCAGGGGTCACAGTCACAGAATAAGGGGTCGGCCATTTAGGACTGAGATGAGGAGAAATTTCTTCACTCAGAGGGTTGTGAATCTTTGGAATTCTCAACCCCAGAGGGCTGTGGACGCTCAGTTGTTGAGTATATTGAAGACAGAGATCAATAGATTTTTGAATATTAAGGGAATCAAGGGATATGGGGATAGTGCAGTAAAGTGAAGATGAGGTCGGAGATCAGCCATGATCTCATTGAATGGCGGAGCAGGCTCGAGAGGCCAAATGGCCGACTCCTGCTCCTACTTCTTATGTTCTTATGTTATGTTCTTAGAGTCATAGGGGGAAAAATTCAGCTGCTTGCGCCTCCCGTTAGCGCCTTAAGAGGGCGCTAATGGGGCGTAAAGCAGCTAACGCCCGGGCGCAGCGCCGCCCACGCCTCCCGAAAAATTTAGTGGGAGGTTAGCGGCGGCGGCAGCCGGTAGCGCCCTGTGGCGCTGCGCCGCCGGCGATGACATCATCGCCGTGCGCAGCACCCCGCTCGCGCCCCGGCCGTGATCTTCAGTCGCGCCCCCTGATTTACCGCCAGACGCTATGTCCGACGGGTTCAGGGAGGCGTCCGTGCGGCCGGGGCGGCGATATTTAAAGCGGAGGTGGCAGGCGGCCATTTTTGTTGCTGGCCGCCTGCCAGCACCTGCCCCCGGCCCCCGTGAAGCCCCCCCACCGTGAAGTGCCGGCTGCGCTCCAACAGCCCGGCACTTCTCTTGAGTGCCGGGCTCTTTTGCCGGCACTCCCGATCCCTGGGGGCCCAGCTGGGCCCCGGTTCGCGCTGCGCAGGGTCCCTCCCCTTTAAGAAGGGGAGGAAGGCCTGCAATACCGCGGCGCGACGTGCCGCAGCGCGTGGCGCTGCGGCACGTAGCGCCAGGATATTCACTCGCAGCGCCCCAAGAGGGATGCGGGCTGCTTCCAGTTGCGCCCCGCTTCCCTCTTGGGGCGCAACCACTGAAGTTCCGGCGCGGGGCCGCTAATTTTTTCGGGGCGCTAAAAGTCGCGCCCCGGCAAGGTTAGCGCCCCAAATGGGGCGCGACTCAATTTTTACCCCATAGAGTTATAGAGTTATACAGCACAGAAAGAGGCCCTTCGGCCCATCGTGTCCGCGCCGGCCATCAAGCCCTATCTATGCTAATCCCATTTTCCAGCACTTGGTCCGTAGCCTTGTATGCTGTGGCGTTTCAAGTGCTCATCTAAATGCTTCTTGAATGTTGTGAGGGTTCCTGCCTCTACCACCCTTTCAGGCAGTGAGTTCCAGATTCCAACCACCCTCTGGGTGAAAAAGTTTTTCCTCAAATCCCCTCTAAACCTCCTGCCCCTTACCTTGAAACTATGCCCCCTTGTTATTGACTCCTCTACTAAGGGGAAAAGTTCCTTTCTATCTACCCTATCTATGCCCCTCATAATTTTGTACATCTCAATCAGGTCCCCCCTGAGCCTTCTCTGCTCTAAGGAAAACAACCCCAGCCTGTCCGGTCTCTCTTCATAGCTGAAGCGCTCCAGCCCAGGTAACATCCTGGTGAATCTCCTCTGCACCCTCTCCAATGCAATCACATCCTTCCTATAGTGTGGCGACCAGAACTGCACACAGTATTCCAGCTATGGCCTAACTAGCGTTTTGTACAGCTCCATCATAACCTCCCTGCTCTTGCCTTCATTAGCCGAGGCATAGAATATAAGTATCCCATATGCCTTTTTAACCACCTTATCTACCTGTCCTGCTGCCTTCAGGGATCCATGTACATGCACACCAAGGTCGCTCTGATCCTCTGTCCTTCCTAGGGTCCTACCATTCATTGTGTATTCCCTTGCCTTGTTAGTCCTCCCAAAATGCATCACCTCACACTTTTCAGGGTTAAATCCTTATGTCCTTGTTGCTGTCTGTTTTTTGGGGAGTCTCATCGTAACGTTATTTGTTTCTGTCGGCCTCGCAGATATTCGATTGCCCCCGGTTAAAGTTTTCTGAGATCCCTCAGCGACTCACAACCCTGCTGCTGCCGCCAGATCCCATCATCATCAACCATCTGATCAGGTAAGAGCAGGGAGCCACCCAATTACTGAGTGCACACGGACCCCTCCCTTGCACACCCTGCCCCGCGTCTGAGAGGAGAGGGTGTAAGAACAGCCCTGGGCTCAGTCCCCAGTGGGGTTCGTGACCACCAACACTGCATGACGTCCCACTCTCTGCCTCTAGATGGTGCTGCATCCACTGATTTCTAATAGTTCCCATGATGCGGAGATGCCGGTGTTGGACTGGGGTGGACAAAAATGAGAAGTCGCACAACACCAGGTTATAGTCCAACAGATTTATTTAAAATTACAAGCTTTCGGAGCTGTCGCCCCCTTCGTCAGGCAAGGTTACTGTGTACACAGTAACTTTGCCGGACGAAGGGGCGACAGCTCCGAAAGCTTGTAATTTTAAATAAATCTGTTGGACTATAACCTGGTGTTGTGCGACTTCTCATTTTTTTCTAATAGTTCAGCAGCGCCACCAACAGATTTTCTGCTCAACTGCGGCTCGGCGTGGACAGTATATGTACAGGAGCTGACACTGAGACACACACGGGCTGTACAGGAGCTAACACTGTGACACACACGGGCCGTACAGGAGCTGACACTGAGACACACACAGGCCGTACAGGGGCTGACACTGAGACACACGCAGGCCGTACAGGGGCTGACACTGAGACACACGTGGGCTGTACAGGAGCTGACACTGAGACACACGCAGGCCGTACAGGGGCTGACACTGAGACACACGCGGGCTGTACAGGGGCTGACACTGAGACACACGCAGGCCATACAGGGGCTGACACTGAGACACACGCAGGCTGTACAGGAGCTGACACTGAGACACACGCGGGCCGTACAGGAGCTGACACTGAGACACACACGGGCCGTACAGGAGCCGACACTGAGACACACACATGGGCCGTACAGGAGCTGACACTGAGACACACACAGGCCGTACAGGAGCTGACACTGAGACACACACACGGGCCGTACAGGAGCTGACACTGAGACACACACGGGCCGTACAGGAGCTGACACTGAGACACACACGGGCCGTACAGGAGCCGACACTGAGACACACACATGGGCCGTACAGGAGCTGACACTAAGACACACACGGGCCGTACAGGAGCTGACACTGAGACACACACGGGCTGTACAGGAGCTGACACTGAGACACACACGGGCCGTACAGGAGCTGACACGGAGACACACACGGACCGTACAGGAGCCGACACTGAGACACACACGGGTTGTACAGGAGCTGACACGGAGACACACACGGGTCGTACAGGAGCCGACACTGAGACACACACGGACCGTACAGGAGCTGACACTGAGACACACACGGGTTGTACAGGAGCTGACACTGAGACACACACGGGCTGTACAGGAGCTGCCACTGAAACACACACGGACCATACAGGAGCCGACACTGAGACACACACGGGCTGTACAGGAGCTGACACTGAGACACACACGGACTGTACAGGAGCTGCCACTGAAACACACACGGACCGACAGGAGCCGACACTGAGACACACACGGGCCGTACAGGAGCTGACACTGAGACACACACAGGTTGTACAGGATCTTTTTAGAAATCAGCAAAGGGGGACCAAGAAATGGATAAAGAAAGGGAAAATAGAATATGAGCGCAAACTAGCGAAAAATATAAAAACGGATTGTAAAAGCTTCTATAGGAATGTGAAAAAGAATAGACTGGCGAAGGTAAATGTAGGTCCTTTACAGTCAGAGACGGGAAAATTTATAATGGGGAATGAGGAAATGGCAGAGAAATTAAATAAATACTTTGTTTCTGTCTTCACGGAGGAAGACACAAAAACCCTCCCAGAAATATGAGAAAACCAAGGGTGTGGCGAGAATGAAGAACTTAAAGAAATTATTATTAGTAAAAAAACAGTACTAGCAAAATTAATGGGACTAAAAGTCGATAAATTTCAAGGACCGGATGACCTACATCCTAGGGTTTTGAAAGAGGTGGCCATTGGTATAGTGGACGCATTGGTTGTCATCTTCCAAAATTCTATAGATTCTGGAACGGTTCCTGCAGATTGGAGGATAGCAAATGTAACCCCGCTATTTAAGAAAGGAGGGAGAGAGAGAACAGGGAACTACAGACCAGTTATCCTCACATCAGTAGTTGGGAAAATGCTGGAATCTATTATAAAGGATGCAATAACTGGGCACTTAGAAACTAATAGTAAGATTGGGCAGAGTCAACATGGATTTATGATGGGGAAATCCTGTTTAACAAACCTATTGGCATTCTTTGAGGATGTAACTAATGGAGTAGACAAAGGGGAACCAGTAGATGTAGTGTATTTGGATTTTCAGAAGGCCTTCAGTAAGGTCCCACACAAGAGGTTGGTGAACAAAATTAGGGCACATGGAATTGGGGGTAATATACTAGCATGGATTGAGAATTGGTTAACAGACATAAACAAAGAGTAGGGATAAACGGGTCTTTTTCAGGATGGCAGGCTGTGACTAGTGGGGTACCGCAAGGATCGGTGCTTGGGCCCCAGCTATTTACAATCTATATCAATGATTTGGATGAGGGGACTAAATGTAACAGCAAATTTGCTGATGATACAAAGCTAGGTGGCAGTGTCAGTTCTGAAGAGGATGTGAAGAGGCTTCAAGGGGATCTCGACAAGCTCAGTGAGTGGGCGAGAACATGGCAGATGGAATATAACGTGGATAAATGTGAAGAAAAAACAGAAAGGTAGAGTACTTCCTAAATGGTGAAAGATTGGGGAATGCAGATGCTCAAAGGGTCCTGGGTGTCCTTGTACATGAGTCACTGAAAGTGAATGTGCAGGTGCAGCAAGCCATTAGGAAGGCAAATGGTATGCTGGCCTTCATTACAAGAGGATTTGAGTACAGGAGTAAAGAAGTCTTACTCCAATTATATAGGGCCTTGCTGAGACCACACCTGGAGTAGTGTGTACAATTTTGGTCTCCTTACCTAAGGAAGGATATATTTGCCATAGAGGGAGTGCAACGAAGGTTCACGAGATTGATTCCTGAGATGGCGGGACTGTCGTATGGGAAGAGGTTGAGTAAACTAGGCCTGTATTCTATTGAATTCAGAAGAATGAGAGGGGATCTCATTGAAGCATACAAAATTATTACAGGGCTTGATAGGGTGGATGCGGGGAGAATGTTTCCCTTGGCTGGGGAGTCTAGAACCAGGGGCCACAGCCTCAGGATAAAGGGTAGGCCATTCAGGACTGAGATGAGAAGAAATTTCTTCACAGAGAGGGTGGTGAATCTTAGGAGTTCTCTACCCCAGAGGGCTGTGGCGGCTCAGTCATTGGGTATATTAAAAACAGAAGTCGATAGATTTCTGACTAGTAAGGGCATCAAGGGATATGGCGATAGGGCCGGTGAATGGAGTTGAGGCAGAAGATCAGCCAAGATCTCATTGAATGGCGGAGCAGGCTCCAAGGGCCGAATGGTCTACTCCTGCTCCTATTTCTTATGTTCTTATGAGCTGACACTGAGACACACACGGTACAGGAGCCGACACTGAGACACACACGGGCCATACAGGAGCTGACACTGAGACACACACGGGCCATACAGGAGCTGACACTGAGACACACACGGGCCGTACAGGAGCTGACACTGAGACACACACACACGGGCCGTACAGGAGCTGACACTAAGACACACACACACGGGCCATACAGGAGCCGACACTGAGACACACACACACGGGCCGTACAGGAGCTGACACTGAGACACACACAGGCCATACAGGAGCTGACACTGAGACACACACGGGCCGTACAGGAGCTGACACTGAGACACACACGGGCCGTACAGGAGCTGACACTGAGACACACACGGGCCGTACAGGAGCCGACACTGAGACACACACACAGGCTGTACAGGAGCTGACACTGAGACACAGACGGGCCGTACAGGAGCCGACACTGAGACACACACTCGGGCCGTACAGGACCTGACACTGAGACACACACGGGCCGTACAGGAGCTGACACTGAGACACACACACGGGCCGTACAGGAGTGGGCGGGAGTGAATCGTTCCCTTTCCCTGTAGGTTGGGTGTGACCCCCCCCCGGTGTTTGCTGTACACAGTGTGGACCCGAATGACCAGAAGAAGACGGCCTGTTACGATATCGATGTGGAGGTCGACGATCCCCTGAAAGGTCAGATGAGCAGCTTCCTCCTCTCCACGGCCAACCAGCAGGAGATAGCCAGCCTCGACAACAAGGTGATTCATTTCATTATAAATACTGGGGGCGCAGGTTGGGAACTGGAGGGTGCCGTGGGTAGGGTAAAGTCCTTTCTATGTCAACAGATACTTCAACCATTTCGAGCTCGTAATGAGGCGGATGAAGAAGACCAGATCAGAGACTGCCCTCGCTCCTTGCTTCTAATCCTGATCCAGCTCATTCTTCATCGTGAGCATTGACACTGAGCGACGGCCATTTGACCATGGGGTGCAACACAGGCATGACTAATCTTGTCCTCTGCTAATTTACACACGAAAAACACACACAACGCACACATGCACAACACACATGTTCATGCGCACACACGCTTGCACTCACACACACACACGCTCACACACACATGCTCACACACACATGCTCACTCACACTCGCTCTCACACTCGCTCGCTCACTCACACTTGCTCACACGCACAACACACGTTCATGCGCACACACGCTCACACATGCTCACACTCACTCGTTCACTCACACACATGCTCACTCTCACACACACGCTCATACACTCACACATACATGCTCACACTCACACACTCGCTCACACACACGCTCATACACTCGCTCATTCACACACACACACACACACATGCTCACACTCACACACTCGCTCACACTCACACACGCTCATACACTCGCTCACTCACACAGACACACAAATGCATCCCAGCAGGAGTCACTGAACTGTAATGTAAGTGATTTCCTTTCCCTGTAGCATCTCTTGCACCGGCCCGGCTGCTCCGATCACTCGGCACAAACCAAGGAGCACGTGCGTGCGGCGCCCAGCACCGCAACATTCACCCCCTTGATCTGTAGGCGGTTACACGGGTTTCTTGCGCACTCGTGGCATTGGATGGGCGCAAAACTGACCGAGCGCTTTACCTTCACTCAAGAAGCTCGACATCATCCAGGTCAAAGCAGCCCGCTTGATTGGCACCCCATCCACCACCTTAAACATTCACTCCCTCCACCACCGGCGCACCGTGGTTGCAGTGTGCACCATCTACAAGATGCACTGCAGCAACTCGCCAAGGCTTCTTTGGCAGCACCTCCCAAACCCGCAACCTCTTCCACCTAGAAGGACAAGGGCAGCAGGCGCGTGGGAACACCACCACCTCCAAGTTCCCCTCCAAGTCACACATAATCCTGACTTGTAAATATATCGGCCGTTCCTTCATCGTCGCTGGGTCAAAATCCTAGAACTCCCTCCCTAACAGCATTGTGGGAGCACCTTCACCACACGGACTGCAATGGTTTAAGAAGGCGGCTCACCATTACCTTCTCAAGGGGCAACTCGGGATGGGCAATAAATGCTGGCCTTACCAGTGACACCACATCCCGAGAATTAATGCACAATGGCGTTGAAAAAAAGAATGCAGAATTTGAACACAGATAATTCCGGGATATTGTGAGCGCAGAACGGATCGCAAGTGTGATGATAGAAAGCGAGAAGTTACCAGGAGTCCCTCCGAGCAAAACTAGATAGATCTCCTCCTCATCGTTGTGTCTTGTCATCCCCAGATCCACGAGACCATCGAATCAATCAACCAGCTGAAGATTCAGAGAGACTTCATGCTGAGCTTCTCCAAGGATCCAAAGGGCTACATCCAGGACTGGCTGAGATCCCAGAGTCGGGATCTGAAGGTAGGAAGTTTCATTCTGAATTTCCATTCCCATCAAGGAGAATAGAGAAGGGTTAATCCCGGGCACTGTTTCAACTTAAGGCATGACTGCAGGGCCAGGGGTCAGAGGGAAAAGGCAAGATCAGGGTTGAGGTCAGGAGGCAGTTCACACGGAGAGTGACTAATACCTAGGATGAGCTCAGAATAGGGAGGGGCAAAAACTGTGGGGTCATTCAAGAGGTAGTTGGACGCTGTGATTGGGGGATACATGTCTACGCTCGATGGGCCGAAATGGCCTCCCTGTGTGTATTGGTCTCTAATGTCCCTGTGGCCACTTGGAGTGAAGGGTTTCTCTTTCTGGGCTTCCAGCAGTCACCTGAGATTCATGTCGATCTCCTCACTTGGGGCAAATGCCTCTGATCATTTAGCAAGGCACAAAGTGGACATGGAGCAGGAGGAAGGGGGCAGACTGAAGGCACGGCCAAATAGAAAGGTATCTAAGAGGCTCTTGAAGGCGAGGAAGGAGCGATTTCCACAAAGCGGGAACGCCGTGGCTGAACGAGGGGCGGTGGAGGGGGATGGGGGAGGGGGAGGGGCAGAGGAGGGGAGGGGAATGGGGGAGGGGCAGAGGAGGGTCCAGGCACAATCGAGGTGTTTATGGTGATTAAAGGAATTGATCGGGTAGATAGAAACTATTTCCTCTGGTGGGGGGAGTCCAGAACAAGGGGGCATAATCTTAAAATTAGAGCCAGGCCGTTCAGGGGTGATGTCAGGAAGCACTTCTTCACACAAAGGGTGGTGGAAATCTGGAACTCTCTCCCCCAAAAATCTTTGGTGGCTGGGGGTCAATTGGAGTTTCCTGGACTGAGATTGCTAGATTTTTGTTGGGTAAGGGTATAAAGGGTTACGGAACCAAGGTGGGTAAAGGGAGTTGGGATACAGATCAGCCGTAATCTAACTGAATGGTGGAACAGGCTCAAGGGGCCGAATGGCCTCCTCCTGTTCCTAGTATAGTTGGGAGAAGATTGGTCAGATCGGATGAAATGAGGCCATGGAGGGATTTGTGAATAAGTACCTTCTGGGAGAGGAGTGGGTAGGGGCTGGTTCCTAACATTTGGGAATTAAATATAAAAAGCGGTTGGTTTATTTTCCCAGATAATGACAGATGTGGTTGGTAACCCAGAGGAGGAACGACGGGCTGACTTTTACCAGCAACCGTGGTCCCAGGAAGCCGTCAGCAGATACTTCTACTGCAAGGTGATGATCATTCTTTTTTTATTCGTTCCTGGGATGTGGGCGTCACTGGCAAGGCCGGCATTTATTGCTCATCCCTAATTGCCCTTGAGAAGGTTTGGGAAGTGCTGCCGAAGAAGCCTTGGCGAGTTGCTGCAGTGCATCTTGTAGCCACCTTCTTGAACTGCTGCAGTCCGTGTGGTGAAGGTGCTCCCACAGTGCTGTTAGGGAGCGAGTTCCAGGATTTTGACCCAGTGACGATGAAGGAATGGCGATATATTTCCAAGTCAGGATGGTGTGTGACTTGGAGGGGAACTTGCAGGTGATGTGGTGTTCCCATGCGCCTGCTGCCCTTGTCCTTCTACATAAGAAAGAAATAAGAGCAGGACTAGGCCATACGGCCCCTCGAGCCTGCTCCGCCATTCAATAAGATCATGGCTGATCATCGACCTCATCTCCACTTTCCCACCCGATCTCCATATCCCTTGATTCCCCTAGAGTCCAAAAATCTATCTATCTCAGCTTCTAGGTGGTAGAGGTCGCGGGTTTGGGAGGTGTTGCCGAAGAAGCCTTAGCGAGTTGCTGCAATGCATCTTGTAGATGGTACACACTGTAGCCACGGTACGCCGGTGGTGGAGGGAATGAATGTTTAAGGTAGTGGATGGGGTGCCAAGCAAGCGGGCTACTTTGTCCTGGATGGTGTCGAGCTTCTTGAGTGTTGTTGGAGCTGCACTCATCCAGGCAAGTGGAGAGTATTCCATCACACTCCTGACTTGTGCCTTGTAGATGGTGGAAAGGCTTTGGGGAGTCAGGAGGTGAGACACTCGCCACAGAATACCTAGCCTCTGACCCGCTCTTGCAGCCACAGTATTTATGTGGCTGGTACAGTTAAGTTTCTGGTCAATGGTGACCCCCCCAGGATGTTGATGGTGGGGGATTCGGCGATGGTAAATGCCGTTGAATGTCATGGGGCGGTGGTTAGACTCTCGCTTGTTGGAGATAGTCATTGCCTGGCACTTGTGTGGCACGAATGTTACTGGCCAAAACCCCAATATACAGTGGTCCTAATTCCTTCCTTCCTGTCTCCTCCCGTCCCCAGCAGCAACTGAAGTGGGTCACAAGGGTCAAACGATGGTCAGATACATTGGCCCAATGGCTTGGCTTGGCCAACCAAGGCACAGCCATCCAGGTTGGATTGTGTGAGTGAGGCCCATTAGGCAAATTTGGATTGTGCTCCCCTCTGCAAATAAAAGGGTACGGTGGTGCAGTGGTTGTGTTACGGGACTAGTAATCCTGGAGCTTGAGAGTTCAAATCCCACCCTGGCGAGTTGGCATTCAGGTTTTTTTTTAAATCTGGGAAATAAAGAGCTGGGGCCAGTAAAAGTGACCATGAAGCTGTCGGATTGTCGTAAAAACCCAACTGGTTCACTAATGTCCTTTAGGGAAGGAAGCCTGCCATCCTTACCCGGTCTGGGCCTATACGTGACTCCAGTCCCACACCAACAGCGTTGACTATTAACTACCCTCTGAAGTGGCCTAATAAGCCCCTCAGTTTGTATCAAACCCAATACGGTTCAAGAAGGCGGCTCACCACCACCTTCTGAGGGCAACTTGGGATGGGCAATAAATGCCGGCCTCGCCCGCGACGCCCACATCCCCTGAGTTAAAAGAAATTGCATTGGAAAGTCAGTTGAGTGAGAAATGAATGATTAACCTCAAAGATATCTTTGGTTGGCAGTGAAACCTGGTCACCTTCACTTGGAGCTGGCCGCTTCTGGTAACTTCTGATCCAGTTAGAGATTCCTGTCAGCTGGAGTTTTCTTTCAATGGGTTTGTATTTTTGGTAAATTGCAATCCATCACACCACTTCCTGTTCTAGCAGCCCTGCCCCTGCCACTCTTGAAGTAGATTATCTTTCCTACTGAAACACCAAGGTCCCTCGTTTTCTCTCTTGCAGCCCTTTTCTGCGAGCAGCAAGATCAACTTACGTGTCAGCCGTGGCTCAGTTAGTAGCACGCTCACTTCTGAGTCAGAAGATTGTGGGTTCATAGTCCCACTCCAGAGACATGAACACAAAAATCTAGGCTAACACTCCAGTGCAATACTGAGGGAGGGCCGCACTGTCGGAGGGGCAGTACTGAGGGAGCGCCGCACTGTCGGAGGGGCAGTACTGAGGGAGCGCTGCACTGTCGGAGGGGCAGGACTGAGGGAGCACTGTACTGTCGGAGGGGCAGTACTGAGGGAGTGCTGCACTGTCGGAGGGGCAGTACTGAGGGAGCGCCGCACTGTCGGAGGGGCAGTACTGAGGGAGCGCCGCACTGTCGGAGGGGCAGTACTGAGGGAGTGTCGCAGGGGCAGTACTGAGGGAGCGCCGCACTGTCGGAGGTGCCGTCTTTCGGATGAGATGTTAAACCGAGGCCCGTCTGCCCTCAGGTGGACATAAAAGATCCCGCGGCACTATTTGAAGAGCAGAGTTCTCCTCGCTGTCCTGGGGCCAATATTTATCCCTCAACCAACATCACTAAAACAGATGATCCGGTCATTATCACGTTGCTGCTTGTGGGATCTTGCTGTGCACAAATTGGCTGCCGCGTTTCCTACATTACAACAGTGACCACACTTCATAAAGTACTTCATTGGCTGTGAAGCGCTTTGGGAGGTCCTGAGGTTGTGAAAGGCGCTGGAGAAATGTGAGTCTTTCTTTCTAATGAGTTTCCATTTCCTTCTTTAGATACAACAGCGGAGGCAGGAACTGGAGCAAGCCATGGGAGTGCGCAACACCTAAAGCCTTCCCTCGGACAATCACCACCACTGGAACAGACACTACACTGCCGTCCACTAAACTGTTACACACACCCGCCAGCCCTGTGTCACAGGCCTCTTCCCGAAACGTACTCCTGTTCCTCCGCGCTGTAGTTTGTTTTTCCAATTCCCCCTTCTCTTCCCCTCCTGCCCAATGTTCCTGGCTGGGGTCTGGTTTCGGGCTCAGCCATCAGTCTTCACCTGCGAGCCCAGGCCAGGCCGGTTGGCTATTTGGCCGTGTTGAGCCTCGCGGCCCAGTTTGATCCGACCTTCTCGCCTGGTGTCTGCAGCAGGGATTGGGGAGCTGGATCCCCGCTGCTTCTGCAGCCGAGATCACCCAGGGTTCAAACTGGGACCTTCTGTACTGTTGCGCTCAGTGGCGCACCAGGCAATCCCTTTACCACAGAGCAGTTGGGGGAGGGGGAGGGGGGTGGGGTGGGGTGGGGGGAAGGTGAAGGCTGCTTGCAGCATTGTGATCCCTCCCCCATTATTTCTTATTAAACGATGAGTAGTGCACCGTCCCTGTGCAGGAGCTTAGCCAACTCTGGTCAACTGAGTGTTGCAAACATGGGCTGGAAGAGGCTCCGTCCTTGACCAGCCCGTTGCTGGCTCCCCACGTGCCCTTGCCTTGGAGATCATTTTACTGTAACCAACCAAGCAGCCAATCATGGGGCCACTGCCACTGTACCCCAAAACACATGAGGACACCAACCTAGTTGGGACCGTTGGCCTCTATATACCTCTCTCTCTCTCTCTCGCGCTCGTGCAGTTCAGCTCATCAGAGAGGATGTACATCACCAGGAGGAAGCACTCAACTTGACGATGTTTAACCTCAAGCAATCACTCAACGAACTACAAAGTTGGACGGTTTGTGATTTAGACTCTGCCCTTTCCCCTCTGGGATCCGGCTGCCAATCCAACTGAAAGGGTGGACGTTAAATTCTCCTTGATCGGGTGTCTCTATGCGTCCTAGGTGAATTGAGCTTGGATAGTCTTCATCCGGTTCCAAGTGTTAATGGGCCACAGCACACAACGGTCCCTGAATTAGCATTCTCGCTCCGGGAGGCCGCAGAGTGGCTGGTGTGCGAAACGGAAAAAGATCACACTCGGGTTTCCTCGCCTCCTGTCTGGGTCTGTTGTAGACTCATTGATAGAGATTGATCGCTGTGATTGGTCAACAACTCCATTATCATTGTATCATACGACTACCAGGATGGTAGAGGGTGAACGAGATGGATCGCGGTCTTTATTCGCCGAGTAATTCCTATCTTCCAATGGTACTGTAAGGGGCACTGTTCTGAGGTTGAGACTGAGACAAATTATTACGGACCCCTATCTAACCCGTGCTGTACCTGCCCCGGAAGTGTTTGATGGGACAGTGTAGAGGGAGCTTTACTCTGTATCTAACCCGTGCTGTACCTGCCCCAGGAGTGTTTGATGGGTCAGTGTAGAGGGAGCTTTACTGTGTATCTAACCCCGTGCTGTACCTGCCCCGGGAGTGTTTGATGGGACAGTGTAGAGGGAGCTTTACTCTGTATCTAACCCGTGCTGTACCTGCCCCGGGAGTGTTTGATGGGCCAGTGTAGAGGGAGCTTTACTCTGTATCTAATAAATGCTGTACCTGCCCTGGGAGTGTTTGATGGGATAGTGTAGAGGGAGCTTTACTCTGTATCTATCCCGTGCTGTACCTGCCCTGGGAGTGTTTGATGGGACAGTGTAGAGGGAGCTTTACTCTGTATCTAACCCGTACTGTACCAGCCCTGGGAGTGTTTGATGGGACAGTGTAGAGGGAGCTTTACTCTGTGTCTAACCTGTGCTGTACCTGCCCTGGGAGTGTTTGATGGGACAGTGTAGAGGGAGCTTTACTCTGTATCTAACCCGGGCTGTACCTGACCTGGGAGTGTTTGATGGGATAGTGTAGAGGGAGCTTTACTCTGTATCTAACCTGTGCTGTACCTGCCCTGGGAGTGTTTGATGGGATAGTGTAGAGGGAGCTTTACTCTGTATCTATCCCGTGCTGTACCTGACCTGGGAGTGTTTGATGGGACAGTGTAGAGGGAGCTTTACTCTGTATCTAACCCGTGCTGTACCGGCCCTGGGAGTGTTTACTGGGACAGTGTAGAGGGAGCTTTACTCTGTATCTAACCCATGCTGTACCTGCCCTGGGAGTGTTTGATGGGACTGTAGCGGGAGCTCACAGTCAGTGGCCACTGCCACTGACGTGGGCTGAGGACTCAGTAGCTGCCACACCATCTGTGGGCCCACACAGCCTTCAAAGCAGGATCTCTGCAGGTATAGAAACAATCAGCTCACTGAGGAACTGCTGCCATGGTCACCACCTCTATAGATATGTAGAAGCAGCATTGCAAGTTCTGATCTTTGCTGCTGATGGAGATTCATTGAAACATTTGTGGAGATTTGAACCCCGGGAATTGGCTATGCTTAACCACCATCTGAGTGAATGTGGTACCCATATCGCACACCTTGATGTTAAGCACAGGTTGCAGTCAGTTATGTATGTGACCGTACTGATGTTAGATTATAGCATCCCTTTATGTTGTGTTGGTTCCCGTTTTCTAAACACTACAGTGTAAATGGGCGCTGGATCAGCAACACGAGTGTAGTAATAGGCTCAATTCTATTTTAGTTCCGCTCCCTGAGGGGTTCCTGCTGCACAAACACCAGCTGGTACTTTATCCGAGTGGCTAATTCTAATTCGTAGAATAGTACAGCACAGGAGGAGGCCATTCGGCCCATCGAACCTGTGCCGGCTCTTTGAAAGAGCTCTCCAATTAGTCCCACTCCCCCCTGCTCTTTCCCCACAGCCCTGTGAATTCCTCCTTTTCAAGTATTTATCCAATTCCCTTTTGAAAGTTATTATTGAATCTGCTTTCAGGCAGCGCATTCCAGATCACAACAACTCGCTGCGTTAAAAAAAAATCTCCTCATCTCCCCTCTGGTTCTTTTGCCAATTATTTTATAATTGTGTGAACCTAGAGTGTTGGCAAGGATTTGGGAGTCAAGGGTATCACTGCCTCACCTCATCATCTTCTCCTGCCATCTACGCATGGAACTTTGCAACAAAGGGCAGTGAGCGGATTTCCTTTTATGTTTCTATCCCCTCCCTCCCCAGAGACACCGAGGCCAATCCGTTACAGCGCCCAGCTGCCCCGTGGCTGGTCTCAGTTCACTCTGTCCCTGTCCCAGACGGGAATTGAACCTGCGAACGTGGGACCGTCTAGACTCAGTGGCTCAGCAGAGAGTTGGGGAAACGATATATTTGCTACAGCTGGCAGAGGTTTGGGTGTGTGTGTGTGTGTTTTTAACCGCTGCACCATCTCTGGTTGGCGCAGTACCCTGTGCCGATACTTTGGAGCGATCCCAGCATACTTGGCCATTATCAAGGTGTCTGAGGTCTACAACCATGGCGGGGTCGCGTGGGAAACCCTGCACTGTCCCTGAGCCAACTCATCAAATGCATCCAGTTTATCTCCCAGCCAATGGTTCTTATCCTGGACTAGCGACCCAAGGGGGGGTTGAGAGTTCAAATCCCACCAGCACAAGTTGAATTGAATAATTCTGGTAATTTGTGGGCTGGCACCAGGAAAAGCTTTCTGTGAAAACTGCCGGATTGTCGTAAAAACCCAACTGGTTCACTAATGTCCCTACCCGGCCTGGGCTACACGTGACTCCAGCGCCACACTGTGTGGATGATGCCCTCAGGGCAACTAGGGATGGGCAATAAATACTGCCTTGCCAGTGTCTTCCCCCATTCCAAGAACAAATTATAAAAGCCATCCCCTCCCTGAGTGCCTCAGCCATATGTTTTTTTAATGCGTTCCTGGGATGTGGGCGTCGCTGGCAAGGCCGGCATTTATTGCCCATCCCTAATTGCCCTTGAGAAGGTGGTGGTGAGAAGGAAATCTGCCGTCCTTACCTGGTCTTGCCTATATGTGACTCCAGACCCACAGGTTGACTCTTAATTGCCCTCTGTGGTCCCATCCAGGCGAATGAGTGTTGCATCCTATTCCTGAAGAGCCTTGGAGATGGTGGAGAGGCTTTAGGGAGTGGGGAGGTGAGCCACCGGTTGCTGAGTACCTAGCCTCTGCCCTGCTTGTGAAGCCGGACTGTGGATGGGACTGGTCCAGTTCAACGTCTGGTTAGCAGTGAGCCGCTAACTGTTGATGGTGGTCTCCTGTCCCAGGAACCAGGGCCACTGTCCCTAACTCCAGCACACCAACTGCTGACCAAGTGAGGAGCGGCTAACTCAGCCCACACTGGAAGCTTGACCCTGGGACTTACAGGTCTCCGGCGCTTGGTACGACATTGGACGGTGTGTTACCCACCGGGCTGCGAGGGCTGGTCCAGGACATCTTTTACACCACCTTCCCTTTCTTAAATTATTGGTGTCCCAGACACAGTGTCCATCTGCAGCCAGCGGAAGGAATTGGTCAGCACGGTGGGTTGGGTTCAGTAGCAACTGTTTGGAGTGCGGTCCCCTCCTTCTGGGCTCTCGGTATACACCTGCCTTGTTCTTAACTCACCTCCCCTCCGTTTGAAAATAACTTTTAGCATTTCCTCTGTAAAAGGTAAATGTGGGCATCGCTGGCAAGGCCAGCATTTATTGCCATCGCTTGTTGTCCCGAGAAGGTGCTGGTGGACCTTCCATTTGAACCGTTGCAGTCTTTGTGGTGACGTTGCCCCCACGATAGTTCTTGGGTGGGGAATTCCAGGAGAGCGACCCAGCGACGATGAAGGAAATCTTGCTGTGATAAATTGGGATTGAGTGGTGCAAGGGGTTGGACATCTGGGATCTGGGGTCGAGTCCAGCTCAAGACAGCCAGCTCGAAACTTGCATGAAATTAATTTGGGCATCAGCACAAAACTACCCCAAGCTTTGCACCAATAGCTCATTTCACACGCGAGACCATGGGTGGCTGATGAAAGAAATGGGATAAATGTGTTACTGGTGAGGTTGTAAGTGCTCATCTGAGTTTGTGACTAAGAGCACAATATTTGGGACAGAGCAAGGGCAGTGGGGGCTGTTCTCCAATCATGCCGTACTTGACCTGCAAGTGTTTGATGCTGGCACTAGGTGCCTATAGATTCCCAAGCAGTGCGATCCTTCACCTTAATGAGCACAAAGAGTCAAAACGAATTTCAGATGCCTTGCCTTTGGGGACTCCTTCTGGCCCCTTGCTCTACCCCAAGCCCAGCTCTGAGCTTGCCGTGCTCCATCATGGAGACCCCTTCTCTAGTGTAGCTATTGCTGTCAAACAAGTATCTTTCTGAAATGGTTGACCTACACACGCTTGGTGCCTGGATGTTGTCCCCAGTCTTGTTTGTACTGAATAAAGCTCAGTGTTGCTTTTTAGCTGTGTGCATTGTGCAAGATCTGCTGTTGTAGACTTGCTGATCTGCAGTGTACAATGTTTGGAAATGTAACTGTGAATTTGCTTGATCGGACTTTGTATTTTATTTGGGGTGGGATTGGGGGGAGGGGGTAGGGTACTCCCTTTTTTGTAGAAGTGGAGACCGCATTCTGTAAGCGAGCCGCTAACTTTAATAAAGAAGCTTTGATGGTGCTTCGAGTCTGTGGAAACTGTCTGACCACCTTTCAACCATCCCCAATTGTGTGAGGCTTGAAAGAAGTCTGGGCTGACTCCAGAATAATTCATTTCTAATCCAAAGAAAGACAGTGGATCCAACCCCTTCCCATTCACTCCCACTATCCAGAACCCCTTCCCATTCACTCCCACTATCCAGAATCTCAAATGGACCCAACCCCTTCGCAGTCACTCCCATGATCCAAATTCCAATCGGAGCACACCCCTCTCCATTCATTCCTGAATCACTTCCCATGTACTACCATTAATTAGAATCCCAATGGGCCAACTGGCTTTCTATTCACTTCCATTGTCAAATGACTAAATAGTAACGGTCGTCTTGTTGGGATGTCTTGGGAGTTTTAACTCCAAGGTGACACATCTGGTGATGGAAGCTTGAAACTAAATGAACCCTTTGTGGCAGAGTCATTAACCCGAGCCTGAGCCAGGCTACTCTGCAGTACCGCAGTGCCTGCCTCACTCACTACTGGAACCTAGAGGATGGGATCTGTCACTTGAGGCGGGCATTCCCACTGAGCATCAGACAACCCTGCAAATCAACTCCCTAAAAAAGGTAGGTGGTCCTGCCTGGACAAGCAATGAGAAGTTTACTAGTTTTCCGTTATGATTAACTGCACAGTTATAGCCGATTAAATTCCAGCACTACTACCCGTGCCCATGAGGTCCATGGGGGTAAGATTTGTCTTCAGTGCTAGCGCAAAGCAGGCGATAGCGAATCAGCCGCCCGTTTCACATCTGCCTGATTTGCATGGAAATGAAAATTGGGCGGGGTGGAAAACATCCCAAAACACACCCGAGGAAATACTTTTAAACGACAGTCACTGTTGTAATGCAGGCAAACAGGGCAGCAAAGTTGTGCATAGCAAGATCCCACAAACAGCAATGAGATAAATGATCAGTTTTTTTTGTGGTGTTGGTTGAGGGATAAATGTTGGCCAGGACATTAGAACTCCCCCACTCTTCTTTGAAGAATGTCATGGGATCTTTAATGACAGAGCCTTGGCTTAACGTCTCATCCATAAGACAGCACCTCTCCCTCAGTCTAGATTAGGTGCTCATGTCCTGGAATGACACCATGACCTTCTGACTCATAGGGATTGGACTACCAACTGAACCAGGGCTGACACTTCTTGAAAGCCTTTCTTGAAGCAACTTGGGATGTTTTACAACATTAAACACTTTATAAATGCCAGTGGTTGTTTCTCTTTGCTAATTATTTCTCATAGCCGGTCTAACCTTTAGATGTTAGTCCTGGCTTTATTATCTACTCTGTACGCACTAAAAGCTTTTTTTAGTCTCAAATTGCACCTGAACTCCTTATTCATTCATTGAAATCCATCCTTTAGTAATATCCCCTTTTTCCTTACTGGAATATACATCCTCTGTACACTTTCCTCCTCTTGTTTAAATATTCCCTATTTGTTATCTACAGCTCTGTTTGCTCATTTTTCCTTCCATTTAATCTGGACAAGTCCCTTTTTAATTTGCTTTTACTCAGTCAAGTAGCCCTGTCCTTGACTTGTTTTTCCCTTTTCTATTCTTACACTGAAACTGAAATACTATGCTCAGTTTCCCAAATGCTCTCCTACCTTTAGGTTACTTACTTGGTCTGCCTCATTACCCAGAACCAGGTGATGTCGTGCTTCCTTCCTTGTTGGAGTAGCGACATATTGGCTGAGAAAACAGTCCTGAATACACTGCAAAAAAAAAAAGGCCCCTTTATAACATTTTCTCTAACCCACTATTTTTGGATAATTAAAAACCTCCCGCAATTACAGCTCTATTGTCAATGCATGTCTCTAATGTGTGAAAGTTCACCCTTGATTTTTCCTCGGTTTTGGTAGTCGATAACGTAAGTCCCAATAGTATGGCTCACTATTGCTATTCTCAACTCAATCCAAAAAGGATTCTGATTGGATCACTTATCTATTTAGCTCCTCGTACTTATATTTTTTCTAATTAACACCATGATCTCCTTTTATTGCTCTTTTCCAGGTACATTTAATTGCCATTCCTGACCCAGCCACAGCCATATTTCAATTATTGCTATTATGTCCTGATTTTCTACTTTAATCAAGGACAACAACAACTTGTATTTATATAGTGCCTTTAATGTAGTAAAGCAAGCCAAGGCGTTTCACAGGAGCGTATACCGAGCCACATGAGGAGATATTAGGACAGGTAACCAAAAGCTAGGTCAAATAGCTGGAGTGTCTTAAAGGTAGAGAGGCAGAGAGGTTTAGGGAGGGAATTCCAGAGTTTAGGGCCTAGGTAGCTGAAAGCACGGCCACCAATGGGGGAGTGATTAAAATCGGGGATGCTCAAGGGGCTAGAGATCTCAGAGGGTTGTAGGGCTGGAGGAGGTTACAGAGATAGGGAGGGGCGAGGCCATGGAGGGATTTGAACACCAGGCTACCTCCTTATGTGGCTCGGTGTCAAATTCTGTTTGATAAAACTCCTGTGAAGCAACTTGGAAAGTTTTACTACGTTAAAGGCGCTAGATAAAAACAAATTGTTGTTGTAGAGGACTTGACAGGCAATGTTCCACCTAATATTTTTTTTGGGTGTGCAGCCCATTCAGTTTTACGCATGTGCGCGAAACTTAACATTGGAAAAGCCGGTCCCAGACTGTGCGGGACCGGCAGCAAGCTGCACAGCTTAGAGGGAACGTTGTTGACAGGGTAGATGCTGAGAGGCTGTTTCCCCTGGCTGGAGAGTCTAGAACTAAAAAGTCTCAGGATAAGGGGTCGGCCATTTAGCACTGAGATAAGGAGAAATGTCTTCACTCAGAGGGTTGTGAATCTTTGGAATTCTCTACCCTAGAGTGTTGTGGATGCTCAGTCGTTGAGTATATTCAAGACTGAGATATAGATTTTTGGGCAATAGGGGAATCAAGGGATATGAGGATCGGGCGCCAAAGTGGAGTTGATGTAGATCAGCCATTACCTTATTGAATGGCTTAGCAGGCTCTAGGGGCCGTACGGCCTACTCCTGCTCCTATTTCTTATAACTGGGCTCAAACAACAAAGCAGTTTCAAACTAACTACACTTCAACACTTAACTCCAGTTCCAGACCGAACTCAGCGGCCTTCTCCCTTCAGTGACCTCTCACCAGGAGCAATCTGCTGAAATTCTCTCTGTTAACACTTCCCAGTCTGGTCTGGCAGACGTTGGGCTACACTCTGTTGCTGCATCAAACACCTGCTGAGGCCAAACTCGCTTCCTTACCTTCTCAGCACAGACTCGCAGTCAGCCACTCGCAGCTCCCAAGAGGTGTCCTTCTAAGGTGTGCGCAGAGCACAGGTGAGCTTTGCTGTGTGCCTAGCCTGTGCTGTACCTGATCCAGCATGTCTGGATGGTGGGGTACAGCATGGGTAGGTTCTGCTGCCACGCCCCCTGCGGTTTACGATCCTGCCTATGCTCACCAGCTAGACTCGCATTATGACGAATGTCCCGTTTGGACGATGTTATCGGATAGCTGTCAGCCTTCATGGAGCTGTATCCCAGAGACTTTGGGCCCACAATCTTGGCTGCAAATCTCAGGGCAGATAGAGGTCCCTGCTGAAGAGTACGTGTGTGTATATATGTGTGCGGATGTATATGCATGTGTCTGTGTGTGTGTATCTGTATATATGTGTGTATGTATATGTGTGTGTATATGTGTACATGTGTATGAATGGGTATGTGCATGCATGTATGCGTGGTATGTATGTGTTGGTACATGGGTGTACGTGCGTGCGCGTGTGGATATGCGTGCATATATACTTGGTGAGGACAGTGCCTGCCAAGCTCGGTCGTGTGCAGACACTCACCTAACTGGGTTCACACGTGACGACTGGTCACTTGGCCGAGATGGCCTGACCTCAGTGAGGGTCGGCATGTTCAGAAGAGGAAGAGGAGGAAAAAGGAAATAGGAAATAAACACAGGGTGGGGAGACCTCTCCAAATAAAAAAGATAACATTGAAAATAAAATAAATCCCTTTTTACAGGGACTCAATACATCTGCAGGACAACCCTAAGTGCTTCACAACCTGTGGATGACTTGTTGAACTGCAGTCACTTATATGTAGACAGCAAGATCCCAACAGCAGCAAATAATGTGAATGAGCCATTTTTGGCAGTGGTGGCTCTGGGAGAATTGTTGGCCAAAGTTGACTGTTGAGGGTAAAGATTAGGGTCTTTCAAGTGTAGTTGGGCTGCGAGAGGGAGGGCCGATACTCTCTGGAGCTTAGAAGAACGAGAGTTGATCTCATTGAAACATGTAAGATTCTGAGGGGGATTGACAGGGTAAATGCCGAGAGGTTTTTCCCCTGGCTGGGGTGTCTAGAACTAGGGGTCACAGTCTCAGGATAAGGGGTCGGCTATTTAGGACTGAGATGAGGAGAAATTTCTTCACTCAGAGGGTGGTGAATCTTTGGAATTCTCTACCCCAGAGGGCTGTGGATGCTGAGTCATTGAGTATATTCAAGGCTGAGATCGGTAGATTTTTGGACTCTCGGGGAATCAAGGGATCTGGGGATCGGGTGGGAAAGTGGAGTTGAGGATCTTATTAAATGGTGAGCAGGCTGGAGGGGCCATATGGCCTGCTCCTGCTCCTATTTATGTTCTTATGTACTAGGGGAACGAGTTTCAGATGACCATGATTGACAGCCAGCTCGTTTAGATGGCATTGGAAAAGTAGCAAAGAAAATTTGCAGGAGGCGCCCCACGAAGCGAGATATATCTGTCCCTCGATACCATTCAGCAATCAAACAGTAACAGCTTATAATGCCATGTCTTTGTTCGAACTGGCAGCACAGTGTTTAGAACAGACAGTTACAACATAAAGTTACAGCTTTTAAGACAAGACGTCGGCCAGAGCCTTTGGACGTCCCCCAGTGTCCCTCGCTAAAGGGGGCCAGCCGTTCCGACACAAGTGCAATCATTTGTTTACAGGAAGCAGTGTTGCCACTAGGATAGCAGGAAGAGCTTCCCAAAGCCTTTCACATACATTGAAATACTTCGAAGTGCAGTGACTGTTATTTGGGTGCACGTGGCAGGCAGTTTACACACACACACACCCAAAAATAGCAATTAAATGAATGACCAGCAATACTGGTGTTGGTTGAGGAATAAATGTTGATGAGGGCTCCACACTCCCTGCTCTTTCTTTAAATAGTGCCGTGGGATCTTTAACGTCCAACCGAGAAGGCAGACGGGGCCTCGGTTTAACGTCTCATCCGAAGGACGGTACCCCCAACAGTGCAGCAGTTCCTCGGTACCGCACTGGGGGCGGGGGGGGGTCAGCCCGGATGATGGGCTCCAGTTTCTGGTGTGGGGGCTTGAACCAACGACAGTGCGACCCACCGACCAACGGCTGACATTTAAAGTTTGATGCTGGGTTGGATGTTCACTCGAACCATGAACAATACCCAGGAGGAAAGTTCAAGCTTCTGCCCTTGCAGGCTTGGATTGTGCCCGCAGAGCATTTTGTATAATACTGAGTGGAAGTGATGGGAATGATATGAAATGATGAATTAAGAATAGCACATTAAAGTGCATATTACTGGAGGCTGAATCTCACAATCGAATGGCAGCACCAACAGGCTAAATACACCTAGTGACAACACTGGGAAGCAAGGTGCAAACTGGATCAAATTAAAGAGCAGCTAGCTATTGATCATCAAATACTCTAAGTAGCCTTGGGAGGGGTGGGTCAAAGCTGAAGCTACAAGCTGACCCACGGTCTGGAGTCTTCCCCTCCCTTCCCTCCTGAAGGGGACTCGTGGGATATGGTTCCAGGGGCCCAGCAGACACCAGTACCTCACCAAAGCGGCGGTTATTTATGCGGAAGTCTAGATGGCCGAGTACTGACAGGATATTCGCGAGGCAAAAAACAGCCAAGCCCAATGCTGTCCTTACCGAATGTGCGTACGCACACACACACACTCACACACAGAGTATCTAGCAACCCTCCCGGAATGATCAGGGACAGGAAGCCCTCCTGATTCTCCATTCTGACTGCCGTCGGCCGGGACTCAGCAGTGCCAGGAGTTAGTCCTCGGCCCTTCCAGACTGGCGGCACACAACAGGCAAGAGCAAGGAACGGAGGCCTCGTCACTCGCGGGTCTCCATCGGACCGCTGCTCTCCTGGGGCCCGAACCGATTAACAGGAGACGGGTGTAAAACGAACGGGTGGGTATCGGTGAGACACTTCAGTCACATTCTCAAAGTGGAGTCCCTGGGGGTCAATGCCAGGGGTCTAGGAAATCTATTACAGGACGGTTGGGTGAGTGCAGTGGGTGAGACACAGCCCTTTCACCTCTGGAGAACTGGGTTCAAATCCAGTGCAGACAGCGGGGGTGAAAGTGCTTGCCTGCTGGTTCAAGCTCAGGCAGTCTCAGCCACGTTCCCAGCGGCCAAAACAAAATGAACTGAGAATCCCGCCTGACAGGCCGGAGGACAGAAAACGGTGCACAGTATGTGTTGCTCTGCCGAGGTCGGGCCAGGACAGAAGCTTTACGGTGTTGGGCCGAATGGCTTGTTTCTGTACTGTAAAATTCTCTGTAATCCACCTAATGGGGAATGCTCGACACCGGCATTAAATTGTGTCTGAGACAGGAAGGTATTCCACTCCCCCCCCCCAATCGAACTAACATTCTTCACCTCACCGACGGTTTTCCAATTCTCTCTCCTGAAAGTGCTAACTCCTGCTCTACAAGAAACAGTTGCTCTCTTAGATAGCCAGGAGGTTATCACAGCCAAGTCCTCGCTCATTCAAAAGCAAGGAAGTTTATGCTAAACGTTTATAAAACACTGGTTAGACCTCAGCTGGAGTACTGTGTCCAATTCCGAGCACCACACTTTAGGAAGGATGTCAGGGCCTTGGAGAGGGTGCAGAGGAGATTTACTAGAATGATTCCAGGGATGAGGGACTTCAGTGACGTGGAGAGACTGGAGAAGCTGGGATTGTTCTCCTTGGAGCAGAGAAAGGGTTAAGGGGAGATTTAATAGAGGTGTTCAAAATGATGGAGTAAATAAGGAGAAACTGTTTCCAGTGGCAGGAGGGTCGGTAACCAGAGGACACAGATTGAAGATAATTGGAAAAGGACCAGAGGCAAGATAAGGAGAATGTTTTACCCAGCGAGTTGTTGTGATCTGGAATGTGCTGCCTGAAAGGGCGGTGGAAGCAGATTCAATAGTAACTTTCAAAAGGGAATTGGATAAATACTTGAAAAGGAGAAATTTGCAGGGCTGTGGGGAAAGAGCAGGGGGGGGGGGGGGGGGGGGGGGGGGAGAGGGAGTGGGGCTAATTGGAGAGCTCTTTCAAAGAGCCGGCACAGGCACGATGGGCCGAATAGCCTCCTTCTGAGCTGTATGATTCTATGATTCCAACATCTACACCTGTGCACTTTCTACCAGGCTGGTTGGACCAGGATTATCCCTCGCCCCCACCCAGGCTGCAGCACCCGCTACTGCTTCCCTGGCCACATAAAGCAGCAAGGGAGTTATTAAAGCACAGCGCCACTGAATGCAGTCAATCCACAGACTCATTTCAGAAGTCAAAGGAAACTGCACACAACAGGTCAGGGCTGAAGAGGGGAGATGCGGGATGGATGAAAATCCTGGAGCCTTACTTGATTTGAGAGAGCAGCCAGTGTTTTTGCAGAACTTTCCCTAAAGAAATCAAATGGGTGAGTAGAGTCCATGATCGGATAGAGTGCACAGGGTGTGTGGGAGGAGATTAAATGGGTGAGTAGAGTCCATGATCGGATAGAGTGCACAGGGTGTGTGAGAGGAGATTAAATGGGTGAGTAGAGTCCATGATCGGATAGAGTGCACAGGGTGTGTGGGAGGAGATTTTTTTTTGTTCCTGGGATGTGGGCGTCACTGGCAAGGCCAGCATTTATTGCCCATCCCTAATTGCCCTTGAGAATGTGGTGGTGAGCCACCTTCTTGAACCGTTGCATCCGTGTGGTGAAGGTGCTCCCACAGTGCTGTTAGGGAGGGAGTTCCAGGATTTTGACCCAGTGACGATGAAGGAACGGCCGATATATTTCCAAGTCAGGATGGTGTGTGACTTGGAGGGGAACTTGGAGGTGGTGGTGTTCCCATGCGTCTGCTGCCCTTGTCCTTCTAGGTGGAAGAGGTCGCGGGTTTGGGAGGTGCTGCTGAAGAAGCCTTGGTGAGTTGCTGCAGTGCATCTTGTAGATGGTACACACTGCAGCCACGGTGCGCTGGTGGTGGAGGGAGTGAATGTTTAAGGTGGTGGATGGGGTGGGTAGAGTCCCTGATAGAGTAGAGTATTCAGGGGCTATGGAAGGAGATTAACTGGGTGGGTACAGTCCATGATAGGGTAGAGTGTAAATGGTCTGAGAGAGGAGTGGGTTCAATGGGCTGAATGGCCTTTTCTTGTTAGGGACTTTTGAAAGTTCTTATTGAATGTAAAATATTTGCTGAACAATTTGTATAAGCTCAGTCGATTTGCTGAATGCGGGAATAAGCAGAGAGTGTAACCCGTGATATGGAACCTGGCCCCACTTATCCCCAGTTTATTTTTCTCATTGAAGTGAGATGTTAGCGCTGGAGAATGGACCACCTCTGTCAAGTTCAGCAGCGTGAAGACGCTGAGTAAAGCTCCGACAACTAAAGGCCCTTGTGCAGCACATCACCAAGCTTGAAAAGACTATTAAAAGATAAATAGAGGGGAATCAGTGATTAGGTGATGCTAAATTTGGGTTATAAAAGTCTGCAGAGTGTGGGAGGAAGGAGAGACTGAGAAGCAGCAAGGAATTCCTTGCTGGTTTGTGACTGCACAAAATTCAGGATCTTTACAACCAGCAGAGATTTTCACGCCATCAATCTGGGAACACAGGAACAGGAGGAGGCCGTTCAGCCCCTTGAGCCTGTTCCGCCATTCAATTAGATCATGGCTGATCTGTATCTTAACTCCATCTACCCGCCTTGGTTCCGTATCCCTTAATACCCTTACCCAACAAAAATCTATCAATCTCATCAACAGCTTTTTGGGGGAGAGTTTTCCAGATTTCCGCTACCCTTTGTGTGAAGAAAGGGATTGGATTTGAAGAGAGATCCCAGAGGCTAAAAGCCAGCGTCTAACCGACTACGACTAACAGTCCCCGACATCACGAGTTGGTTTTTTTTTTAAATACTGCGCAGTTAAGTCCCATAATACCCTTTGTTACAATGCCGAGTCTAAGTGCTGTTGGCTTGCTCTTGCTCGAACATGGCCAAGGCCAGCTGGGAGCGCGACGCCAGCCCTTCCAGGTTGCTGAGAACGCAGCGGTGGTAGACCTCCTCGCTCAGCCGCGGGTTGCACGTGCGGTGGGTGTATTTCTGCACCAGGGCCGGCTCCACCGGCCGGAAGACGTGCAGGCTCGAGTACTTGATGAACACGTCGTACACCTCCATGTTCTCCAGCATCTCGTCGTTGTCCAGGATGTCGGCCGCCATCTTGGTCCGGGCCGCCATGTAGTCCGAGTTGAAGAAGCAGGCCTCGCTGAAGACCCGCCGGTCGAAATGGCCGTCCTTCAGGAACTCGGCCGAGGAGGGGGTCTGCTGCTCCCGGTTTAGGATGGCAGGATTGTACTCTTGGAAGTGGATGGGGAAGAAGACCTGCCAGTTGTTTATGGTGTTCATCCGGCAGCGGTTGAGAAACTCGCCATTGATCTCGGTCCAGACGCTGCCGATGAAGAACAAGGTGTCCACCGGGTGCTTCTTGGAGATGATGTCCATGATCTTAACCTGGGAAGGAACGTCCGTCTTGACGCTGATCCACGGGATTTTCACATCAGAGTACCGCTTCTCGATCTCGGCTATGGCGGACTTGACCCCCGCAAACACGTCGTTCTGGCTCACGCGCTGCGCATCGAAGGGGTCGTAGATGAACAGGAAGGTCAGCAGCATGTTGTCGTGCATGTCCAAGGCGTTCATGGAGTAGGCCTCCAGGAAATTCCCCACGTAGTCCTCCTCGTGCACGGTCAGGGGCAGGATCACCTGAACCCGGGTGGCCTCGGTCACGTACGGCATGGGGATGATCTCCACGCTGCTGAGCGGCCGGAGCAGGCTGACCCGCTTCGCGATGGCCCGGCTGTAGCCCTTCTGGGTGTGGGCCTCCAGCACCAGGTCCAGCGTGTACTCCATCCCCCGCGTCGGGTCGAAGCGCCGGTAGCCGTTGAGCAGCTGCCTCTTGCGGAAGTGCAGCAGGGGCTGGTACTTCTCGTTCAGCTGCTGCACGGCGGTCTCAATGATGCTGCTGATGTCCGCCTTGTTGATGCCGCGGAGCTCGCACTTCGGAGCCCCTTCGACGCACGAGTAAATCTGCTCCTCCGTGAAATAGTCCCAGTTTATGACCTCGAAGCGGGTTTTGGGTTTGAATGGCGGATTGATGCCGATTGGCCAGGACGCCCCCGCCTCCCCCTCTGGTGTCAGCTTACTCAGGTTCTTGATTTCCACCTGCAACACACAAAAAAAGGATTAGCGCTCGGGCACTTTAATTATTGAGAAACCCAGGTGGAGGATCGAGGGGTGGAGTGAAGGACGTCATCGAGGTTGTATAAAGGAGAAGGACAGAAGAGCTAAATCAGGAAGTGGTGGCTTGGTGATACAAGCTGGGGATGTTGTTCTCGTATCTTCACGCTCTTCCCTTGGCGACCTGTGTGAGGTAGAGGAAGGATTCGTGGGCTAATTATCAGTCTGACAGGGTGGCAAGGTTATTCTTTTCATATCTGCACCCTTTTCCCTTGGAGAACAGTGTGAAGTAGTGGAAGGACCAAGTTTTGATAGAGTACATCGGGAGAAACTGTTTCCGCTGGCGGGAGGGTCGGTAACCAGAGGACACAGATTGAAGATCATTGGCAAAAGAACCAGAGGGAGGAGATGAGGAAATAATTATTTTTTTTTACTCAGCGAGTTGTTGTGATCTGGAACGCGCTGCCTGAAAGGGCGATGGAAGTAGATTCAATAATAACTTTCAAAAGGGGAATTGGATAAATACTTGAAGGGGAAAATTTGCAGGGGAAAGAGCAGGGGGGAGTGGGACTAATTGGGGCTCTACCAAAGATCCGGCACAGGCACGATGGGCTTTACGATTCTCTGATTCTCTGAGTTCAGAGGGGCACCAGTCGATAAAATGTAAAGAAACATGAAAGGCTGTGACAGACGGTTGGAGGCGAGAGGCAATTGAGGAATCATACTGCAACCAGCACCTCTTGCTCCTTGCTGCCGATTCAGCGATTAATGAAACACTGGACCATCTCTCCCAGCGCCTCAGTGCTGAAATACGGAGTCACACAGACCGGCAAGGGTCCAGACTTGACCCCCTGCTCTGTGCTGACAAAGCCACATTTATTGTCCACCCCTAGTTGCCCCGACAACCGAGTGGCTTGTTGAGAGTTCGATCGCGTAGACTGGGAATTTCTTCGGAGCTGCTCGTGCTCCACCGCTGCTGTGTATATGGGGTTTCCACTGCACTTCCCACAGCTGAACGGGAGCACCTCCAAGGAAATTCCCGGCCCCCGTATGGGACTGGAGTCCTGTGCAGACCCAGAGGGTGGCAGGTTCCCTTTCCTGCAGGACATTACTGACCCAGTTGGGTTTTTACGACAATCTGACAGTTTTCATGATCATTTCCTGGTACCAGCCCACAGATTACCAGATTTATTGAATTCCGTTTCCCTGGCAAGGCCACCATTTATAGCCCATCGCTAGCTGCCCTGAACTGAGTGTCTTGCTGGGCCACTTCAGAGGGCAGTTGAACAAACCACAATAATGTAGGACTGGAGTCACCTATAGGCCAGACCGGGTCAGGACGGCAGATTTCCTTCCCTAAAGGACATTAGTGAACCAGTTGGGTTTTTACGACAATCCGATAGTTTGATGGTCACTTTTACTGAGACCAGATTTTTATTCACAGATTTTTTTTTTTTATAAATAAACTGAATTCAAATTCTCAAACTGCCCATATCCCTGTGGGATATGAACTCGCGGCCTCTGGATTTTTGGTTGAAGCCTCTGGGCAATGTCCCCTATAAGCTGCACGGCCTCCTGCACGGCCCGCCTCCTCCAACGCGCGGCCCATTCAGATTTTTGCGCATGCGCGGTATCTACACTGTAAAAGCCGGTCAGCGGGCTGTGCGGGATCTTGCAGATGACCGCACGGCCGCGCAGCTTAGCGGGACCATTGCCTCTGGGTTACTAGTCCAGTAACATAACCACTACACGAACATAACCCTCACTGGCCCCAGTACGGAGGGGAAAAGGAAACGGTCCAGGATTGCAACTCCCGATGACTGTGCGAGGGCTCGGGTGAGGACAGGGTCCCAGTTATGATCATTCATATAACTGAACAGCCTCCCAACACTCTCTATCTACCGGCAGGAGGGTCGGTAACCAGAGGACGCAGATTTAAAATAATTGCCGAAAGAACCAGAGGGGAGATGAGGAATTTATTTTTTTTATATACGCAGCGAGTTGTTGTGATCTGGAATGCGCTGCCTGAAAGAGCAGACTCAATAGTAACTTTCAAAGGATAAATACTCGAACAGGAAAAATTTGCAGGGCTATGGGGGAAAGAAAAGGGGGGAATGGGACTAATTGGAGAGCTCTTTCAAAGAGCCGGCACAGGCACAATGGACCGAATGGCCTCCTCCTGTGCTGCGAGATTCTATGATCTAGTTTCACACATGAAGAATGGCGGCATGAATGTGGTATTGGAGGATGGGTGGCACTTGTAGAACTGTACCCCATGAGGCGGACCTCCGGGAGAGATGGGGATATATAACGACTTGTGGATTTCGTAGTAAAGCAGTTGGAATCTGAGGATTTAAATCCTTAAAACACCGGTAAAAAGCTCAGAATCCCAGGATCCCGTACAATAAAAACGGAATTGAATTTATTCACAGTCTGTGTTAGCCGGTGGCCCTCAGAATGATCGAAGCGATCTCCACCCCAACATTACCTGCAGCTCTCCGATTTCCTGGTACGTTCTCTCTAGTTCCATCTCGCTGAAGCGCCGGTGAAGGCGGTACATTAGCGCAGGGTCCGACACCAGGTGAACGGTGAAGGCCTTTTTGAAATCTCCACTGTCCTCTTTCTCTGGATCAGTGTTCTTGCCCAGTTGGAAGGAGCGGTAATGCACATCCTGAAACAACAAGCACGTTATGAGACACCAGTGCAGGGGAACGGAACACTTATTTCAGACACCCGGTGCCAGCAACAAGCACACCCACACCAGGAGTAAAGCTCCCACTACTCTGTAGCAGCTCAACACGGTGCCCTAACTGCACCAGTGTGACTATCTTCTATTTCCTACGTCAGCTGTTCTGCAGTGTCTCCCAGTTTGACAACCAATGCAGTGCCACTAGGGGCCAAATTAGAGGCAGCTTTACACTAAGGACCCTGTGTTACACTAAGGACCCTGTGACCAAATGGCACTGGATTGAGATTGCCCCTATCACAAAGGATCCTCACACCCAGGCACAGATAACTTTCAGTCTCTGTCTGGATTTAATCTGGACACTGGTCCCAGGTGTGAAAGACCAGTTTCTGATCCACACTGCACCATCCAGTCGCCCCATTAGAGAGTTAATACCAATCTGGGAACTTTTAGGTTCCCCGAGGATCAGCCTGTATCAATCCCAAACTATTCCAACTGCCCCGCTCTCTCCCCATAGCGTTGTATCAATCCCAAACTAATCCCACTGCCCCGCTCTCTCCCCATAGCGTTGTATCAATCCCAAACTATTCTCACTGCCCCGCTCTCTCCCCATAGCCCTGTATCAATCCCAAACTATTCTCACTGCCCCACTCTCTCCCCATAGCGCTGTATCAATCCCAAACTATTCCCACTGCCCCACTCTCTCCCCATAGCGCTGTATCAATCCCAAACTATTCCCACTGCCCCACTCTCTCCCCATAGCGTTGTATCAATCCCAAACTAATCCCATTACAGAGCTATTAGAATCCTGAAGGATCTTACATTAGCAGTAAATCAAATCTGAAACCGCATGCCAGAAACACACGTGCCGTCTGGTTGGCGACCTACTTGCTAACTCTTTCCATTGGAAAGTTCCCATAGCGCGAACAGAACAGTTTCAGGTTACAAGAGAGTTTGGGACAACCCCATCTCCCGGAATCAAGGCCAGTAGTTCGGGTTTTCACCAAAAACAAAAATGGGACGAGTTGCACAAAGTTGTTCCTCCAAAACTCCGGAAAAATAACCCACGTAATAAAAATAATGGAATGCTATATAATAAAAACCAATTTAGTCAGAGTAGAGCTGTAGGCCTGCCCTCGTGCTCACAGTCCGAGCAGGCAGTGCGCCTGCACACATCCCCCTAGGGATGGTCCGAGGGGGGTTCAGAGGCCCATCAGAAGAGTTGCAGATACTTGGATACATGGGGAGGGGGCACAGAAGTACTTCAACTTTTTTTTTTTGGGGGGGGGTGTGGGCGGTTTGCTTTGAGTTTGGGGTGCAGTTTATACTTGGGATTGCAACAAAATCCCAGTATGAACTAAATGGTACAATTTTAAAGGGGATGCAGGGACAGAGAGACCTGGGGGTGTCTGTACACAAATCTTTGAAGGTGGCAGGACAGGTTGAGAAGGCTGTTTAAAAGGCATATGGGATCCTTGGCTTTATTAATAGAGGAATAGAATACAAAAGCAAGGAAGATATGCTAAACCTTTATAAAACACTGGTTAGACCCCATCTGGAGTATTGTGTCCAATTCTGGGCACCACACTTTAGGAAGGATGTGAAGGCTTGGAGAGGGTGCAGAGGAGATTTACTAGAATGGTACCGGGGATGAGGGACTTCAGTTATGTGGAGAGACTGGAGAAGCCGAGGTTGTTCTCCTTAGAGCAGAGAAGGTTAAGGGGAGATTTAATAGACGTGTTGAAAATCATAAAGGGTTGACTAGTGGGGTACCGCAGGGATCAGTGCTTGGGCCCCAGCTATTCACAATATATATCAATGATTTGGATGAGGGAACCAAATGTAATATTTCCGAGTTTGCTGACGACACAAAACTAGGTGGGGTTGTGAGTTGTGAGGAGGATGCAAAGAGGCTTCAAGGCGATTTAGACAAGTTGAGTGAGTGGGCAAATACATGGCAGATGCAGTATAACGTGGATGAATGTGAAGTTATCCACTTCGGTAGAAAAAACAGAAAGGTAGAGTATTATTTAAATGGTGATAGATTGCGAAATATTGATGTACAAAGGGACCTGGGTGTCCTTGTGCACCAGTCACTGAAAGCAAACAGTCAGTTAGGTGGTTATGAAGGCAAATGGTATGTTGGCCTTCATAGCGAGAGGATTCGAGTACAGGAGCAAGGATGTCTTGCTGCAGTTGTACAAGGCCTTGGTGAGACCACACCTTGAGTATTGTGTGCAGTTTTGGTCGCCTTATCTGAGGAAGGATGTTCTTGCCATGGAGAGAGTGCAGCGAAGATTCACCAGACTGATACCTGGGATGGCAGGAATGACGTATGAAGAGAGATTGGGTCGATTAGGCTTATATTCGCTAGAGTTTAGAAGAATGAGAGGGGATCTCATTGAAACTTATAAAATTCTAACAGGACTAGACAGACTAGATGCAGGAAGGATGTTCCCGATGGCGGGGGAGTCCAGAACCAGAGGTCACAGTCTAAGGATAAGGGGTAAGCCATTTAGGACTGAGATGAGGAAGAATTTCTTCACCCAGAGAGTGGTGAACCTGTGGAATTCTCTACCACAGAAGGCAGTTGAGGCCAATTCATTAAATATATTCAAGAAGGAGTTAGATATATTTCTTAAGGCTAAAGGGATCAAGGGATATGGGGAGAAAGCAGGGACAGGGTACTGAATTTGGATGATCAGCCATGATCTCATTAAATGGCAGAACAGGCTTGAAGGGCCGAATGGCCTACTCCTGCTCCTATCTTCTATGTTTTCTATGAATGATATTTTAAAAATTTACTAATGAACTCAGGATAAAGGGTAGGCCATTCAGGACTGAGATGAGAAGAAATTTCTTCACACAGAGGGTGGTGAATCTTTGGAATTCTCTACCCCAGAGGGCTGTGGAGGCTCAGTCATTGGGTATATTCAAAACAGAAGTCGATAGATTTCTGACTAGTAAGGGCTTCAAGGGATATGGCGATAGGGCCGGTGAATGGAGTAGAGGCAGAAGATCAGCCATGATATCATTGAATGGCGGAGCAGGCTCGAAGGGTCGAATGGCCGACTCCTGCTCCTATTTCTTATGTTCTTATGCAGGTGCAGCAAGCAGTTAGGAAGGCAAATGGTATGTTGGTCTTCATTGCAAGAGGATTTGAGTACAGAAGCAAGGATGTCTTGCTGCAGTTGTACAGGGCCTTGGTGAGACCACACCTGGAGTACTGTGTGCAGTTTTGTTCTCCTTACCTAAGAAAGGATATACTTGCCATAGAGGGAGTGCAGCGAAGGTTCACCAGACTGATTCCTGAGATGCCAAGACTGTCGTATGATAGAGTAATTAAGGCGAAGGGTCGGTAACCAGAGGACACAGATTTAAGGTGATTGGCAAAAGAACCAGCGGGGAGGGGAGGGAAAAAAAATTAAGCAGCGAGTGGTTATGATCTGAAAGGGTGGTGGAAGCAGATTCAATAATAACTTTCAAAAGGGAATTGGATAAATAATTGAAGGGAAAAAATCTATAGGGCTATGGAGAAAGAGCAGTGGAGTGGGACTAATTGGATAGCTCTACACAAGAGCCGGCACAGGCACGATGGGTGAATGGCCTCCTTCTGTGTTGTATCATTGTATGAAAATACAGAAGCCGTGTTCACAGCAGAGGGAGCTCTGTTCCCATAATTCATTAAGGTATCGCTACAATGGTCAAAGTCCCTGTAGACCAGAGAAAAAAATGAAAGACTTGCATTTCTATAGCACCTTTCACGACCACTGGACGTCCCAAAGCGCTTTACAGCCAATGAAGTACTTTTTGAAGTGTAGTCACTGTTGTAATGTAGGAAATGCGGCAGTCAATTTGTACACAGCAAGCTCCCACAAACAGCAATGTGCTAATGACCAGATAACCTATTTTATTTTAGTGATGTTGATTGAGGGATAAATATTGGCCAGGCCACGGAGGAGAACTCCCCTGCTCTTCTTCAAAATAGTGCCATAGTATCTTTTCCGTCCAACTGAGAGAGCAGGTGGGGCCTCAGTTTAACGTCTCATCCGAAAGAGTCTCCAGGTCTGAAACGATGCGCGGTTCACGGCATAAGAATATAAGAATTAGGAGCAGGAGTCGGCCATACAGCCCTTCGAGCCTGCTCTGCCATTCAATAAGATCATGGCTGATCTTCGACCTCAACTCCACTTTCCCGCCCGATCCCCATATCCCTTGATTTCCCTAGAGTCCAAAAATCTATCGATCTCAGCCTTGAATATACTCAAAGACTCAACATCCACAGCCCTTTGGGTAGAGAATTCCAAAGATTCACAACCCTCTGAGTGAAGAAATTCCTCATTTTAGTCCTAAAAGGCCGACCCCTTATCCTGAGACTGTGCCCCCCAGTTCTAGACTCTCCAGCCAGGAGAAACAACCTCTCAGCATCTACCCTGTCAATCCCCCTCAGTATCTTATATGTTTCAATGAGATCACCTCTCATTCTTCTAAACTCCAGAGTTTAGACTCTCAATCTTTCCTCATAGGACAACCCTCTCATCCCAGGAATCAATCTAGTGAACCTTCGTTGCACCGCCTCTAAGGCACGTATGTCCTTCCTCAGATAAGGAGACCAAAACTGTGCACAGTACTCCAGGTGTGGTCTCACCAAAGCAGAGGGCCTGGTAATGGCTGCAGTTCTGAGGTTTACCTCATTTCTAATGTCAATTTCAATCAATATTCTTAATATCATAAGACACAGAGAAATGAAATAAAAACCAGAAGGTGCTGGAAACACTCAGCAGGTCAGGCAGCATCCTTGGAGAGAGAAAGAGAGTTAACGTGTCAGGACCCTTTGAGAACTGGAAGCTGTTACAGGTTAGAACAACAACAACTTGCAATTATATAGCGCCTTTAACGTAGTAAAACGTCCCAAGGCGCTTCACAGGAGCATTATCAAACAAAATTCGACATCGAGCCACATAAGGAGACATTAGGGCAGCTTGGTCATGGAGGTAGGTTTTAAGGAGCGTCTTAAAGGAAGAGAGGTGGAGAGGCGGAGAGGTTTAGGGAGGGAATTCCAGAGTTTAGGGCCTTGGCACTGAAGCCAATGGTGGTGCGATTAAAATCGGGGATACTCAAGAGGCCAGAATTGGAGGAGTGCAGAGATCTCGAAGGGTTGTAGGGCTGGAGGAAGTTACAGAGATAGAGGGTCGAAACCATGGAGGGATTTGAAAACAATGATGAGAATTTTTAAATAAGGAGGAACCGAGTGAGGGAAAAGGGGGCGGGGTGAGAAAAGTGGCTATTGTATAGGAGAAATTAACCCCTGTTTTCAGAAATAAAACCTAGCCAGTGGGTGTCGGCAGGCATCACCGCGGTCAAACCAGGAATCGTAGCCACGCATTCTCCAGCGGGGGCACTGCCCAGAGTTGAAGAGTGGGACCTCTGCCTTATTATATCCCTGCCCAAGCTCTAGGGGAGATATTAGTGTTCCTCTCACTGCCCCAGTGGAGATGAAGTACCTCAGCACAAGCCAGGGATCATGGCTCAGCTACTCAGTGCTGTAAACAGAGGTGTCACAGGTGAACCCCAGGATATGAATGCTTTGCTTTAGTCAGATTCTGGGCGAGTATGTCCAGAAAATTCTTTCCATTCCTTAATGGGGTGTCACTGCACACCTAAGGCTTGCGTCATGGAGAACAGTGTTGAGCAATTTTTTTTTTATTCCTTCACGGGTTGTGAATTTATTGTCCATCCCTAAATGCCCCGGAGAAGGTGGTGGTGAGCTGCCTTCTTGAACCGCTGCAGTCCGTGAGGTGAAGGTGCTCCCACAATGCTGTTAGGGAGGGAGTTCCAGGGTTTTGACCCAGAGACGATGAAGGATCGGCGATATACTTCCAAGTCAGGATGGTGTGTGACTTGGAGGGGAACTTGCAGGTGATGGTGTTCCCACACGCCTGCTGCCCTTGTACTTCTAGGTGGAAGAGGTCACGGGTTTGGGAGGTGCTGCCAAAGAAGCCTTGGCAAGTTGCTGCAGTGCATCTTGTAGATGGTACACACTGCAGCCACGGTACGCCGGTGGTGGAGGGAGTGAAGGTTTAAGGTGGTGGATGGGGTGCAGATCAAGCGGGCTGCTTTGTCCTAGATGGTGTCGAGCTTCTTGAGTGTTGTTGGAGCTGCACTCATCCAGGCAAGTGGAGAGTATTCCATCACACTCCTGACTTGTGCCTTGTAGATGGTGGAGGCGCTTTGGGGAGTCAGGAGGTGAGTCACTCACCACAGAATACCCAGCCTCTGACCTGCTCTCATAGCCACAGTATTTATGTGGCTGGTCCAGTTGAGTTTCTGGTCAATGGTGACCCCCAGGATGTTGATGGTGGGGGATTCGGCGATGGTAATGCCGTTGAATGTCATGGGGTGATGGTTAGACTCTCTCTTGTTGGAGATAGTCATTGCCTGGCACTTGTGTGGCGCAAATGTTACTTGTCACTTTTCAGCCCAAGCCTGAACGTAGTCCAGGTCTTGCTGCATGCGGGCACGGACTGCTTCATTATCTGAGGAGCTGTGAAGTCAGGAAGTGCCTGACTGCTCCTCTTTCCCAACAGGTTCTTACCAATAACCATCTGTTTTTTGCTCTGAGTCACCACTCTGTGGAAATGAAGTGGGGGCAGCAGTGTTGGAGCACATTAATTATAGCAAGTGGCGTTTCTAACTTGAAAGCCTCAGGATTCCTGTTTCAGCTGTGAGGCATCTGTGAGACCAGGAGCAAAATTACAGATCAGACGATGCAACCCTTCAATTTAAAAAAGCCCTCCCTGCACACAACTGTTCTCAAATATTTGAAAGCTGCAAAACAATTCTGGAGGTGAAGACGTCACCCACAGTTTCGGTGACGGTTTATTTCTCCCTTCTTCTCCTGATGGTGCCGACTCCCGCTGCACACACTTCCAAGGGTGCTGGCAGCGTGCTGATGGTGCTTACACTGGGACTGCCGAGGTGCTCTGGTCCTGAACTAGCAGCCCACAGGTTGAGAGTTTGAATCCCACCACGGCAAGTTTGAGAATTTGAATTCAGTTAAAAAAAATCTGGAATAAAAATCTGGTCTCAGTAGAAATGACCATGAAGTTGTCTGATTGTCGTAAAAACACAACTGGTTCACTCATGTACTTTAGGGAAGGAACTCCCCCCCTCCCACCCATCCTTACCTGTTCTGGGCTTATATGTGACTCCAGTCCAACACCAATGTGGTTGACGCTTAACTGTCCTCTGAACGTGTCAGCCGTGGCTCAGTGGGCAGCATCCTCGCCTCTGAGTCAGAAGGTTGTGGGTTCAAGTCCCACTCCAGAGACTTGAAGACAAAAATCTTGGCCGACACTTCAGTGCAGTACTGAGGGAGTGCCGCACTGTCAGAGGGGCAGTGCTGAGGAGTGCCGCACTGTCGGAGGGGCAGTACTGAGGGAGCGCCGCACTGTTGAAGTGGCAGTACTGAGGGAGTGCCGCACTGTCAGAGGGGCAGTACTGAGGGAGCGCTGCAGTGTTGAAGTGGCAGTACCGAGGGAGTGCTGCGCTGTCGGAGGGGCAGTACTGAGGGAGTGCTGCGCTGTCGGAGGGGCAGTACTGAGGGAGCGCTGCACTGTTGAAGGGGCAGCACTGAGGGAGTGGCAGTACTGAGGGAGTGCTGCGCTGTCGGAGGGGCAGTACTGAGGGAGTGCTGCGCTGTCAGAGGGGCTGTACTGAGGGAGTGCTGCACTGTCGGAGGGGCAGTACTGAGGGAGTGCTGCGCTGTCAGAGGGGCTGTACTGAGGGAGTGCTGCACTGGCGGAGGGGCAGTACTGAGGGAGTGCTGCGCTGTCAGAGGGGCTGTACTGAGGGAGTGCTGCACTGGCGGAGGGGCAGTACTGAGGGAGTGCTGCGCTGTCAGAGGGGCAGTACTGAGGGAGTGCTGCACTGTCAGAGGGGCTGTACTGAGGGAGTGCTGCGCTGTCAGAGGGGCTGTACTGAGGGAGTGCTGCGCTGTCAGAGGGGCTGTACTGAGGGAGTGCTGCACTGGCGGAGGGGCAGTACTGAGGGAGTGCTGCGCTGTCAGAGGGGCTGTACTGAGGGAGTGCTGCACTGTCGGAGGGGCAGTACTGAGGGAGTGCTGCACTGTCGGAGGGGCAGTACTGAGGGAGTGCTGCGCTGTCAGAGGGGCTGTACTGAGGGAGTGCTGCACTGTCGGAGGGGCAGTACTGAGGGAGTGCTGCACTATTGGAGGTGCCGTCTTTTGATGAGATGTTAAACCGAGGCCCTGTCTGCTCTCTCAGATGGACGTAAAAGATCCCATGGCACTATTTCAAAGAAGAGTAGGGGAGTTCTCCATAGTGTCCTGGCCAATATTTATCCCTCAACCAACATCACTAAAATAGATCATCACATTGGCTGTTTGTGGGAGCTTGCTGTGTGCAAATTAGCCGCTGCGTTTCCTACATTACAACAGTGACGACGAAACATAGAAGATAGGAGCAGGAGTAGGCCATTCGGCCCCTCGAGCCTGCTCCGCCATTCGATGAGATCATGGCTGATCATCCAAACTCAGTACCCTGTACCTGCCTTCTCCCCATATCCCTTGACACCTTTAGCTTTAAGAAATATATCTAACTCCTTCTTGAATATATTTAATGACTTGGCCTCAACTACCTTCTGTGGTAGAGAATTCCACAGGTTCACCACTCTCTGGGTGAAGAAATTCTTCCTCATTTCTGTCCTAAATGGCTTACCCCTTATCGTTAGATTATGACCCCTGGTTCTGGACTCTCTGACCATCAGGAACATTCTTCCTGCATCTAGTTTGTCCAGACCTGTCAGAATTGTTTTTGGAGGAGGCCAGGCTGACATTTGGAACAGTTTAGTGGTCAAACTTCTATTATACTCCTTTGTAGCTTTGTATAAAGGGAAGTTGGTAAAAATTAAAGTTAGAGTTAATTCTTACCACTTCCCAATCAATGATTAGAACCAGGCACTCCACACAAAGGCGCTGACAGGGGAGATTTTTCCACTGGAACATAGTGAGCCACTTCTTAAGTCCTTATGACAGCTCTCAATTAAATTGTGAGTTTGCCTTCCCTTCCTCATCCTCCGATGCCACCCGCAATCGTTCCTGCTTTGCTGACAATTTATTTCTTTTGTCATGAGCAGGATTGGAATTCCAAGTAAACGGGAGTGGGGAGGGAGGCCAGGGAGGTGGCAGAGAAAGCCCGTGTGTGTTGGTTACTCCTGTTGGTCTGCAGCAGACATTAAACCCAAACCCATTCAACGTACCTGATTTTCTTGAAAAATAATTTTCTGCTAACTGTTTCCAGTTCCCCTTAAAGGTGCTGACTCCTTTTATTTTTTAATTCATTCTCAGGATGCGGGCGTCGCTGGCAAAGAATCAGAAACTTACAGCACAGGAGGAGGCCATTCGGCCCGCCGTGCCTGTGCTGGCTCTTTGAAAGAGCCGTCGTGCTCAGTCCCACATCCCCGCGTATTGTCCGTAACCCTGTGAGTTCCTCCCCCTCAAGAACCCGACCGACTCCCTTTTAAAATTATTGATGGAATCAGCTTCCACCACCTTTCCAGGTCGAGTGTTCCAGATCCCCACAACTCAGTGAAAACATTTCTCCTTGTCTCCCCTCTAGATCTTTTTCCAATGATTTGATTCCAATGATAGTGGAACAATGGGCTGCCATTAAAGAGGAAATAGTTCGGGTACAGTCAAGGTACATTACCATGAGGGGGAAAGGTAGGGCAACTAAAGTCAGGGCTGACGAACCAGATAGAGAATATGAAGCAGAAAAAGAGCGCGTATGACAGATGTCAGGTTGCAAATACATCTGAGAATCAGGCTATATATAGAAAGGTCAGAGGAGAAGTGAAAAAGAAAATAAGAGGGGCAAAGAGAGGGTGTGAGAATAGAATGGCAGCTAACATAAAAGGTAATCCAAAAGTCTTCTATAGGCATATAAATAGTAAAAGGGTAGTAAGAGGGGTAGCGCCGGTAAGGGACCAAAAAGGAGACCTACGCATGGAGACAGAGGGTATGGCTTTTTTTTTTTAATTTGCTTATGGGATCTGGGCGTCGCTGGCAAGGCCAGCATTTATTGCCCATCCCTAGTTGCCCTTGAGAAGGTGGTGGTGAGCTGCCTTCTTGACCCACAGCAGTCCGTGTGGTGAAGGTGCTCCCACAGTGCTTTTAGGGAGGGAGTTCAAGGATTTTGACCCAGCGTCGATGAAGGATCGGCCGATATACTTCCAAGTCAGGATGGTGTGTGGCTTGGAGGGGAACTTGGAGGTGGTGGTGTTCCCATGCGCCTGCTGCCCTTGTCTTCTAGGTGGAAGAGGCCGCGGGTTTGGGAGGTGCTGCCGAAGAAGCCTTGGCGAGTTGCTACAGGGCACTAAATGAGTACTTTGCATCTGTCTTCACCAAGGAAGAGGATGCTGTCATAGACATAGTGAAGGAGATACTGGATGGGATAAGAATTGATAAAGAAGAGGTATTAGAAAGGCTGGCTGTACTTAAAGTAGATAAATCACCAGAAGCGGATGGGATGCATCCGGATGCTGAGGAAATTGAGGGTGGAAATCGCGGAGGTACTGGCCATAATATTCCAATCCTCCATAGATACGGGGGTGGTGCCAGAGGACCAGAGAATTGCAAATGTTATACCATTGTTCAAAAAAGGGTGTAAAGATAAATCCAGCAACTATAGGCCAGTCAGTTTAACCTCGGTAGTGGGGAAGCTTTTAGAAACGGTAATCAGGGACAAAATTAAGTCACTTGGACAGTGCGGCGCTCCCTCAGTACTGCCCCTCCGACAGTGCGGCACTCCCTCAGTACTGCCCCTCCGACAGTGCGGCACTCCCTCAGTACTGCCCCTCCGACAGTGCGGCGCTCCCTCAGTTCTGCCCCTCCGACAGTGCGGCGCTCCCTCAGTACTGCCCCTCCGACAGTGCGGCGCTCCCTCAGTACTGCCCCTCCGACAGTGCGGCACTCCCTCAGTACTGCCCCTCCGACAGTGCAGCGCTCCCTCAGTACTGCCCCTCCGACAGTGCGGCGCTTCCTCAGTACTGCCCCTCCGACAGTGCGGCGCTCCCTCAGTACTGCCCCTCCGACAGTGCGGCCCTCCCTCAGTACTGCCCGTCAGACAGTGCGGCGCTCCCTCAGTACCGCCCCTCCGACAGTGCAGTGCTCCCTCAGTACTGCCCCTCTGACAATGCAACGCTCCCTCAGTACTGCCCCTCTGACAATGCAACGCTTCCTCAGTACTGCCCCTCTGACAATGCAACGCTCCCTCAGTACTGCCCCTCCGACAGTGCTGCCCTCCCTCAGTACTGCCCGTCAGACAGTGCAGCGCTCCCTCAGTACTGCCCCTCAGACAGTGCAGCGCTCCCTCAGTACTGCCCGTCAGACAGTGCGGCGCTCCCTCAGTACCGCCCCTCCGACAGTGCAGTGCTCCCTCAGTACTGCCCCTCTGACAATGCAACGCTTCCTCAGTACTGCCCCTCTGACAATGCAACGCTTCCTCAGTACTGCCCCTCTGACAATGCAACGCTCCCTCAGTACTGCCCCTCCGACAGTGCGGCGCTCCCTCAGTACTGCCCCTCCGACAGTGCGGCGCTCCCTCAGTACTGCACTGGAGCGTCAGATGAGATCATGGGCTCAAAATGAAAGTTCTTTCTTTCTTTGGCCACACTGTAATCCAAGATCTCCCCCACACTTGGCTCAGTTCCTGTGATGTCCTTGTAAAGCACTGGGAGAACATTTTGAACCAATACAAGTACAAATAGTTGTTTTGTTTGCTGTTCTAGAAAATCAGTGATATTCCCGAGAGGTTTTGAGCTATTTCCAAATCTCCCAGGTACTGACTGGAAGAAATGTTCTAGTAGATCATAGATCATAGAATCATGCAGCACTGATGGAGGCCATTCGGCCCATCGTGCCTGTGCCGGCTCTTTGAACAACCTCTTCAATTAGTCCCACTCCCTGCTCTTTCCCCACAGTCCTGGTAATGTTTTCCCTTCCAGTATTTATCCAATTCCCTTTTGAAAGATACTATTGAATCTGCTTCCACCGCCCTTTCAGGCAGCACTTTCCAGATCACAACAACTCGCTGAGTAAAAAAATTGTCATCTCCCCCCCTTGCTTTTATGCCAGGTATTAAAGGGACAATAAGTCAGGTTGGAGAGGAGAACAAGAGGGAATAAAAATTCAGAAACCTGCTGAACGTGGGGGCAGCTAGAGTCCACACATGGCACTCCAGTAGGGTACTGAGGGAGTGCTGCACTGTCCGCGGTGCCGTCTTTTGGATGAGACGTTAAACCGAGGCCCCGTCTGCTCTCGCAGGTGGCCGTAAAAGATCCCACGGCCACTGTTCGAAGAAGAGCAGGGGAGTTCTCCCCGGTGTCCTGGGGCCAATATTTATCCTTCAACCAACATCACAAACAGATTATCTGGTCATTATCACATTGCTGTTTGTGGGAGCTTGCTGTGCACAAACTGGCTGCCGCGTTTCCTACATTACAACAGTGACTACAACACTTCAAAAGCACTTCGTTGGCTGTAAAGTGCTTTGGGACATACTGAGGTCGTGAAAGGCGCTATAGAAATTCAAGTTGTGGTTGGAAATTGGACAAAGGTGTCTCCCAGGTGACTGTGTGGGGGGTGGGGAGGGCTTGATGTTGTAGGTACTTGCATCATGTCGGAATGAGACAGGACTGCTCAGTGCGAGTACTGTCCACAGTTCTGGTCTCCATATTACAAAAAGGATATAGGAGGGACTGGGGAAGGTGCAAAAAAGATTTACAAGGAGGATACCAGAACTGAGAGGTTATAACTATCAGGAAAGATTGAACAGGCTGGGGCTCTTTTCTCTTGGAAAAAAGACTGAGGGGTGACCTGATAGAGGTCTGTAAAATTATGAAAGGGTTTGATAGGGTAGACGTAGAGATGTTTCCACTTGTGGGGGGGGGGGGGGGGGGAGGAGACCAGAACTAGGGGCCATAAACATAAGATGGTCACTAATAAATCCAATAAGGAATTCAGGAGAAACTTCTTTACCCAGAGAGTGGTGAGAATGTGGAACTTGCTACCACAGGGAGTGGTTGAGGCGAATAGTAAAGATGCATTTAAGGGGAAGCGAGATAAACACATGAGGGAGAAAGGAATAGAAGGATATGGCGATAGGGTGAGATGAAGAGGGGTGGGCGGAGGCTCATGTGGAAAATTAACACCAGAATGGACCAGTTGTGCCAAATGGCCGGTTTCTGTGTTGTACACTCGATTTAAGTACAGTTGGTCTTTTCCTGACCCTTTGCCACAGTGAATAATTTGTGTACATGGATTGTGTGTAGAATGGATTTCTCAGACTGGAGCCCTAGAGAAGACAGCAGCTCACCTGGTCACCAGACCTCTCTGTACACCAGGGAAAGGCAAACATTCACAGCTGAAGTGATTGTATCTGACACAGTGGCTCTGCCAACAGTTCCACAGAGCGCGGGTCAATTATGTTGTCAGAATACAGTCGTCAGATCCAGTCGCTCCAGTAATCAGTGGCGCCCCATCAGGGTGAATGTAAGCACTGTAGACTGACTGATGGTCTCGCTACAAGCTACAGCACACTGCTTTGCTGAATGATTCGTCACAACAAAATGACAAACAATTTTGTGTGTTTCAAATTGAAGGTCATTAGTTCTCACAGTCACAGTAATTAAAGAAACAAGCAAATCCTTTGATCGATGGAAATGATATCAACTTTCAATCTATTTGACATTTGCTTCTTTTTTTTTTAAAGCATCCAGCATGAAGACCCTTGCCTCAGGCTCTCCCTCACTGGTGGGCCAGTTCGGTCACAGAAACTTCCTGGAGCAGTTCCATGGAAATAAAAAGCCAGTGAAACATTGCCGAATGGCTTCAAAAATCCCCAGGAAAGCACAGTGCAGGCTGGGGCTCGGGGTCTGACAGAAAGAAAAAGGGCTTGCATTTCTACAGCACCTTTTACAACCTCAGGACGTCCCAAAGCGCTTTACAGCCAATGAAATGCTTTTGAAGTGGAATCACTGTTGTAACGGAAACACAGCAGCCAATTTGCACAGAGTAAGAGCCCACAAGCAGCAATGAGATAAATGACCGGATAATTTGTTTAGTGATGTTGATTGAGGGATAAATATTGGCCAGGACACCGGGGATAACTCCCCTGCGCTTCTTTGAAATAGTGCCATGGGATCTTTTACATCCACCCGAGAGGGCAAACGGTTTAACGTCTCATCAGAAAGGCTGCACCTCTGACAGTGCAGCGCTCCATCAGTACTGCACTGGGAGTGTCAGCCTAGATTTGTGCTCAAGTCTCTGAAGTGGGACTTCACGGCTGTGATTTCGCCTACCGAGGTGGGTCCAGGGCAGCCGGGGCGCGACCTCGCTGCTGGCTCCAGCTCACTCTGTGAAAAGAATTTTACATTGATTGGGCTTGTTAAGCCCATCCAGCACGTTTGCCAGCCAATTGAAGGAAGCGGGTCTGATGACATCACTTGATGACGTGTCATCAGCCGGTTTCCTTAAAGGGACCATGCACAAATTGATTTTGACAGTTCTGCTGTCAGTGTTCTACAGCACTGAGGTGCTGCAAGCACTGAACAAAGGTGCACGGCTGCACCCAGGCTCTCCCATGACTCCCTCCATATGCTTATAAGGACACAAGCAGGGATGTCGTCAGGAGGACCAGGTTGCAGTGGCGCAAACCTTTCAATGATCCCAGTAGATCACGAAACGTTACTGCAAAGCCACACTCAACCTCATCCTGTTGTGCCACTCATCACATCCCCATCACTCTGCCTTCCCTACCCTACTCCTGCACATCCTTACTCACACCAACTTACCTTGTACCTCCACCCATCCCTCTCTATCTACATTATCACTTCCCCATCTCACTAGCCACCTCTCATACTCACCCTCATCATAGTCCAATCATACCAACTAACAGCACACAAGGGTAGGCACTTGGGTGTTTTAGCCAATGTTCATGTGAAGTTTCTGGTAATGTGCTGTCAAACATTGAAACCTTTATTTTCAACACTTTGCATTCTTGTGTGGACCTTTGGAAGTGGCTTAGTGAGTTGCAGTGAATGGTGAGACATAACGGTACCCCCCGCAATGGTGATGTGAAAGGAATGGCTGGGGCATTGTAGGGATGCTTTATGGTGTTGGTGTGGGATGGTGCCAACCTGGCACATCATGTGGCAGCCAGGGTTTACAGTGCCAAGTGAAGTAAATCTGGTCATGGTGAGGCCATCCCTGGCCTCCTGGGCAGCAATGTGGTCGGGTACTGATGCCGTGTCCTGTGCAGCACCAGCTGACTGTGGAGAAAGTTGGTGTTGTTGGTGCTGCTGGTGTGCCCGGTGATGTTGGTGTTGGGGCTGATCGTGGTGGGATTCTGAGGACCAAGGTGAGATATTTTCAAGGGCACCGATGCTGATGGAATAGATGGCAGGTGAGGTTGAGATGACAGAAGTGATCTGTCAATGGTGAGAGAGGTTGTTCCAATGAGGTGACACTGGATAGCGAGATTACTCCAAACACTTGCAAGCGGCAGAAAGCTCAATCTGTCTTCCAAATGCAGTAAGCAACAACTTCTAACCTTGGAAAGTGAAGACCTATGAAATGGGAGCTTTTATAGACCATTTGCAACTGTTAAGTTAGTAAATCATCCCATGCTGACACAACACCCGACCTCCTTACCTGACGTGATCCCCGAGCAGCGGGGAAACCGTTGGCGAACTCTAAAAATCTAAAGGTGAGCTTTAAATACTAGTTAATTGCCTCTTAACAATCTCTCTAATGATGTAAATTGCCTCCCATGCCGCTTGGTGTCGGCTCTGTTCAGCGATGACAGACCCGACACCGGGGAGACTAGCGTGGAGGCGGCTTGACGGCGGGTTCCCTAAGCGGTCAAAAAAAAATTCTCAGTCGACCCGCCTCCAAACGCACCCCCTGACCCCCCCGAAAAACTCCTCCCTAAGTGTCAGCCGTGGCTCAGTGGGCAGCACCCTCGCCTCTGAGTCAGAAGGTTGTGGGTTCAAGTCCCACTCCAGAGACTTGAGCACAAAAATCTAGGCTGACACTCCAGTGCAGTGCTGAGGGAGCGCCGCACTGTCGGAGGGGCAGTACTGAGGGAGCGCCGCGCTGTCGGAGGGGCAGTACTGAGGGAGCGCCGCGCTGTCGGAGGGGCAGTACTGAGGGAGCGCCGCGCTGTCGGAGGGGCAGTACTGAGGGAGCGCCGCGCTGTCGGAGGGGCAGTACTGAGGGAGCGCCGCGCTGTCGGAGGGGCAGTACTGAGGGAGCGCCGCGCTGTCGGAGGGGCAGTACTGAGGGAGCGCCGCGCTGTCGGAGGGGCAGTACTGAGGGAGCGCCGCGCTGTCGGAGGGGCAGTACTGAGGGAGCGCCGCGCTGTCGGAGGGGCAGTACTGAGGGAGCGCCGCGCTGTCGGAGGGGCAGTACTGAGGGAGCGCCGCGCTGTCGGAGGGGCAGTACTGAGGGAGCGCCGCGCTGTCGGAGGGGCAGTACTGAGGGAGCGCCGCGCTGTCGGAGGGGCGGTACTGAGGGAGCGCCGCGCTGTCGGAGGGGCAGTACTGAGGGAGCGCCGCGCTGTCGGAGGGGCAGTACTGAGGGAGCGCCGCACTGTCGGAGGGGCCGTCTGTCGGATGAGACGTTAAACCTATGCTCTCAGGTGAATGTAAAATATCCCATGGCACTATTTCGAAGAAGAGCAGGGGAGTATTCCACAGCGTCCAGGCCAATATTTATCCCTCAATCAACAGTATTAAAACAGATCACATTGCTGTTTGTGGGAGCTTGCTGTGCGCAAATTGGCTGCCGCGTTTCTTCAAAAAGTACTTCATTGGCTGTAAAGTGCTTTTTGATGTCCGGAGGGCATGAAAGGCGTGGCAGAAATGCAAGCCCTTTTTCTTTATTTCTTCTTTGAACCCACGACCTTCTGATTTGGTGGCGAGAGTACTACCCACTGAACCACGAGTGACACCTTACACCAGGCCACTTCAGACAGTATGCAAGCGAGCAATGTGCTTCGGCATTTCTGGTCAGATCCCCACCCCAGGGCCATGTTACCTGGTGCAGGTCGTGCTAAATAAGATCAGTTTTCCCCCTCTAATCTAGGTGCAATAATTGACCTCTTAGCCTGGCAGAAAGCAGAATGTGTCACAGATTTGGTTGGCCGGCTCAACAACTTGCATTTATATAGCGCCTTTAACGTAGAAAAAACGTCCCAGGAGTAATCAAAAGAAAATAGACCGGAGAAGGAGATTAGAAAGAGATGAGTTTTAAGAAGGGTCTTAAAGGAGGTGCAGAGGCAGAGGAGTTAAGGAGAGAATTCTAGAGCGTAGGGCCTAAGCTGTTGCAGGCGCTTTTACTCCCTACCTCTATTCCTCAGTGTTCTGCGTGCTACTGCAATGGCTCCCCAACCATCGCCTACAAGGCACAAGTCAGGAGTGTGATGGAATACTCTCCACTTGCCTGGATGAGTGGAGCAACACTCAAGAAGTTCGACACCATCCAAGACAAAGCAGCCCGCTTGATCGGAAGCCCAGCCCAACTTAAACATTCACTCCCTCCACCACCGGCGCACCGTGGCTGCAGTGTACACCATCTTCAAGATGCACTGCAGCAACTCGCCAAGACTTCTTCGACAGCACCTCCTGGATTCCTGGGATGTCATAGTTGTCCAGAGATTGAGTAGATTGGGCCTATACTCTCAGGAGTTTAGAAGAATGAGAAGTGATCTCAGGGATATACTTGCATTGGAGGCAGTTCAGAGAAGGTTCACGAGGTTGATTCCTGAGATGAAGGGGTTCACTTATGAAGAAAGGTTGAGCAGGCTGGGCCTATACTCATTGGAGTTTAGAAGAATGAGAGGTGATCTTATTGAAACATATAAGATACTGAGGGGGCTCGACAAGGAAGATGCAGAGAAGATGTTTCCCCTCATGGGGGAATTTAGAACTAGGGGGCATAGTTTCAGGATAAGGGGTCGCCCATTTAAAACTGAGATGAGGAAGAATTTCTTCTCTGAGGGTCGTAAATCTGTGGAATTCTCTGCCCCAGAGAGCTGTGGAGGCTGGGTCATTAAATACATTTAAGATGGAGATGGACAGATTTTTGAACAGTAAGGGAGTGATGGGTTATGGGGAGCGGGCTGGGAAATGGAGCTGAGCCCAAGATCAGATCAGCCGTGATCTCATTAAATGGCGGAGCAGGCTCGAGGGGCCAAATGGCCGACTCCTGCTCCTATTTCTTATGTTCTTATGAAACATGCAAGATTCTGAGGGGGATTTACAGGGTAGATGCTGAGAAGTTGCTTCCACTGGCTGGAGAGTCTAGAACTAGGGGTCATAGTCTCAGGATAAGGGGTCGTCCATTTAAGACTGAGATGAGGAGAAATTGCTTCACTCAGAGGGTTGTAAATCTTTGGAATTCTCTACCCCAGAGGGCTGTGGATGCTCAGTCATTGAGTATATTCAGGGCTGAGATAGATAGATAGATTTTTGGACTCCAGGTGAATCAAAGGATATGGGGATCGGGCAGGAAAATGGAGTTGAGGTCGAAGATCAGCCATGATCTTATTGAATGACGGAGCAGGCTCGAGGGGCCGTATGGCCTACTCCTAATTCTTATGTTCTTACGTTCACCTCCCAATCCAGAAAAAAAAGGGGGGCCAAACAAAAGGGTGGATGAAAAAATAAAATATAAATGTGAGGTTATGATCTAAAATTGTTGAACTCGATGTTGAGTCCAGAGGGCTGTAGGGTGCCTAAACGAAAGATGAGATGCTGTTCCTCGAGCTTACGCTGAGCTTCCGTGGAACAGTGTAATAGGCTGAGGACGGTGAGGTCAGAGTGGGAGTGGAGCGGAACAGCACCTCATCTATCATTTAGGCACCCCCTTTTTTTTCCCTCCCAGAAGCTGGCAGCTGTCCTTCATTCTGCCAGTGCATTTCACACTTCATTTAGCTTCAACCTGTCACATTAACACCTCCTCTTGTCTGATTATCTCTTAATGTCTCTCAATCTCTCCTTTTGTTCTTTCATCCCTTCCCCCTTTTCCCAGCTTTATCCTTGCTTTAAATCTATTTAATTTCCTGCTTTTTTCCAGTTCTGACGAAAGGTCTTCGACCTGAAACGTTAACTCTGTTTCTCTCTCCACGGATGCTGCCTGGCCTGCTGAGTTTTTCCAGCGTTTTCTGTTGTTATTTCGGATTTCCAGCATCCGCAGTATTTTACTATCGCATTAGATTAGGATACTGCTCGTGTGGAGGATGAACACCAACATGGACTGGTTAGGCTGAAAGACCTGGGTCTGTGTTATAATTTCTATGTAATTTCATTACAACACCATACAGGGAATAGAATCTGAGATAAAAGCGGAGACAACATGCTACAGACAGGGCTAAAGAGATCCCACAATCAACGGATCAGAACAACGCTTTGCAGTCCTGCCACATCTAGTCGTGAATGGTGGTGGACCATTAAACAACTAACGGGAGGAGGAGGCTCCATGAATATCCCCATCCTCAATGATGGCAGAGCCCAGCACGTGAGTGCAAAAGACAAGGCTGTAGCGTTTGCAACCATCTTCAGCCAGAAGTGCCGAGTGGATGATCCATATCGGCCTCCTCCTGAGGTCCCCAGCATCACAGAAGCCAGTCTTCAGCCAATTCGATTCACGCCAAGTGATAGCAAGAAACGGCAGAGCGCACTGGACACAACAAAGGCTATGGGCCCCGACAACATCCTGGCTATCGTGCTGAAGACTTGCGCTCCAGAACTAGCCGTGCCTCTAGCCAAGCTGTTCCAGTACAGCTACAACACAGGCATCTATCCGACAATGTGAAAACTGCCCAGGTATGTCCTGTCCACAAAAAGCAGGACAAATCCAATCTGGCCAATTACCACCCCATCAGTCTACTCTCAAACATCAGCAAAGTGATGGAAGGTGTCATCGACAGTGCTATCAAGCAGCACTTACTCAGCAATAACCTGCTCACTGATGCCCAGTTTGGGTTCCGCCAAGACCACTCGGCTCCCGACCTCATTACAGCCTTAGTCCATACATGGACAAAGGAGCTGAATTCCAGAGGTGAGGTGAGAGTGATTGCCCTTGACATCAAGGCAGCATTTGACCGAGTGTGGCATCAAGGAGCCCTAGTAAAACTGAAGTCAGTGAGAATTGGGGGGGAAAACTCTCCACTGGTTGGAGTCATACAAAGGAAGATGGTTGTGGTGGTTGGAGGTCAATCATCACAGCCCCAGGACATCGCTGCAGGAGTTCCTCAGGGCAGTGTCCTAGGCCCAACCATCTTCAGTTGTTTCATCAAAGGCCTTCCCTCCAACACAAGGTCAGATGACTGCACAGTGTTCAGCGCCATTCACAACTCCTCAGATAATGAAGCAGTCCATGCCTGCATGCAACAAGACCTGGACGCGTTCAGGCTTGGGCTGATAAGTGGCAGGTAACATTCGCGCCACACAAGTGCCAGACAATGACTATCTCCAACAAGCGAGAGTCTAACCACCGCCCCTTGACATTCAACGGCATTACCATCGCCAAATCCCCCACCAGATTGATTAAGAAAGGGAAGATAGATTATGAAAGTAAATTAGCAAAAAATATAAAAACAGATAGTAAGAGTTTTTATAGTTATATAAAAAGAAAAAGGGTGGCTAAAGTAAACGTTGGTCCCTTAGAGGATGAGACCGGGAAATTAATGGTGGGAAATATGGAGATGGCAAAAACACTGAATGAATATTTTGTATCAGTCTTTACAGTAGAGGACACTAAGAATATCCCAACACTGGACAAACAGGGGGCTATAGGGGGAGAGGAGCTAAACACGATCAAAATCACTAAGGAAGTGGTACTCGGTAAAATAATGGGACTCAAGGCGGATAAATCACCTGGACCTGATGGCTTACATCCTAGAGTCTTGAAGGAAGTGGCGGTAGGGATTGTAGATGCATTGGTAATAATTTTTCAAAACTCCCTGGATTCCGCTAAGGTCCCGGCAGACTGGAAAACTGCTAATGTAACACCCTTATTTAAAAAGGGCAGTAGACAGAAGGCTGGTAACTATAGACCGGTTAGCCTAACATCTGTGGTAGGTAAAATTTTGGAGTCCATTATTAAGGAAACAGTAACAGGACATTTGGATAATCATAATTTAATAGGACAAAGTCAGCATGGTTTTACGAAGGGGAAGTCATGTTTGACAAATTTGCTGGAGTTCTTTGAGGAAGTAACATATAGAGTGGATAAAGGGGAACCAGTGGACGTAGTGTATTTAGACTTCCAAAAGGCATTTGACAAGGTGCCACACAAAAGATTATTGCTTAAGGTAAAAAATCACGGGATTGGGGGTAATATTCTGGCATGGATAGAGGATTGGCTATCTAACAGAAAGCAAAGAGTTGGGATAAATGGTTCATTCTCAGACTGGCAATCAGTAACTAGTGGTGTTCCACAGGGGTCAGTGCTGGGTCCCCAACTCTTCACAATCTATATTAACGATTTGGAGGAAGGGACCAAGTGTAACATATCAAAATTTGCAGATGATACAAAGATGGGAGGGAAAGTAGTGAATGAGGAGGACATAAAAAACCTGCAAGGGGACATAGACAGGCTAAGTAAGTGGGCAGAGATTTGGCAGATGGAATACAACACTGGAAAGTGTGAGGTGATGCACTTTGGCAGGAAAAATCCTAGAGCAATTTATTATCTTAATGGCAAGAAACTGGAGAGTACTGAAGTGCAAAGGGATCTGGGGGTCCTGGTGCACGAAACTCAAAAGGTTAGTATGCAGGTGCAGCAAGTGATTAAGAAGGCAAATGGAATGTTGGCTTTCATTGCTAGGGGGATAGAATATAAAAATAGGGAGGTATTGCTTCAGTTGTACAAGGTATTGGTGAGACCGCACCTGGAATACTGCATACAGTTTTGGTGTCCTTACTTAAGGAAAGACATCCTTGCTCTCGAGGCAGTGCAAAAAAGGTTCATTCGGTTAATCCCGGGGATGAGGGGGTGGTCATATGAGGAGAGGTTGGGTAGATTGGGACTCTACTCATTGGAGTTCAGAAGAATGAGAGGCGATCTTATTGAAACATATAAGATTGTGAAGGGGTTGGATCGGGTGGATGCGGGGAGGATGTTCCCGATGACGGGTGAGACGAGAACTAGGGGACATAGTCTTAGAATAAGGGGCTGCTCTTTCAAAACTGAGATGAGGAGGAACTACTTCACTCAGAGGGTGGTAGGTCCATGGAATATGCTGCCACAAAAAGCTGTAGAAGCTACAACATTAATTAAATTTAAAACAGAAATAGACAGTTTCCTAGAAGTAAAGGGCATTAAGGGTTACGGGGAGCGGGCAGGAATTTGGACATGAGTCTAGGTTCGGATCGGTCATGGCCCTGTGGGTAGTGGAGCGGGCCCAGGGACTGTGTAGCCTGATTCTGCTCCTATTTCGTGTGTGCAATTCTGTTAGATGCAGGAGATGGTTCTGTGATAGATAGTAGATTGGCGGTTAGGATCAGATCAGCCATGATCTTATTGAATGGCGGAGCAGGCTCGAGGGGCCGATTGGCCTACTCCTGCTCCTATTTCTTATGTTCTTATGTTCTTATGTTCATCAACATCCTGGGGGTCACCATTGTCCAGAAACTTAACTGGACCAGCCACATAAATACTGTGGCAACAAGACCAGGTCAGAGGCTAGGTATTCTGTGGCGAGTGTCTCACCTCCTGACTCCCCAAAGCCTTTCCACCATCTACAAGGCACAAGTCAGGAGTGTGATAGAATACTCCCCACTTGCCTGGATGAGTGCAGCTCCAAGAGTTGGAATAAACGGGTCTTTTTCCGAGTGGCAGGCAGTGACTAGTGGGGTACCGCAGGGATCGGTGCTAGGACCCCAGCTGTTCACAATATATATTAATGATCTGGACGAGGGAACTCGATGTAATATCCGACGAAGGGTTTCGACCTGAAACGTTAACTCTGTTTCTCTCTCCACGGATGTTGCCTGGCCTGCTGAGTTTTTCCAGCGTTTTCTGTTGTTATTTTAGATGTAATATCTCTAAGTTTGCAGACGACACAAAGCTGGGTGGGCGTGTGTGCAGTGAGGAGGATGCAGAGAAACTCCAGTATGATTTGGACAGGTTGGGTGATTGGGCAGATGCATGGCAGATGCAGTATAATGTGGATAAATGCGAGGTTATCCACTTTGGTGGCAAAAACAGGAAGACAGATTATTATCTGAACGGCAATAGATTGGGAAAAGGGGAAGTGCAACGAGATCTGGGAGTCCTTGTGCACCAGTCGCTGAAGGTAAGCATGCAGGTGCAGCAGGCGGTTAAGAAGGCAAATGGTATGTTGGCCTTCATAGCGAGAGGATTCGAGTACAGGAGCAAGGATGTCTTGCTGCAGTTGTACAAGGCCTTGGTGAGACCACACCTTGAGTATTGTGTGCAGTTTTGGTCGCCTTATCTGAGGAAGGATGTTCTTGCCATGGAGGGAGTGCAGCGAAGATTTACCAGACTGATACCTGGGATGGCAGGAATGACGTATGGAGAGAGATTGGGTCGATTAAGCTTATATTCGCTAGAGTTTAGAAGAATGAGAGGGGATCTCATTGAAACTTATAAAATTCTAACAGGACTGGACAGACTAGATGCAGGAAGGATGTTCCCGATGGCCGGTGAGTCCAGAACCAGAGGTCACAGTCTAAGGATAAGGGGTAAGCCATTTAGGACTGAGATGAGGAGGAATTTCTTCACCCAGAGAGTGGTGAACCTGTGGAATTCTCTACCACAGAAGGCAGTTGAGGCCAATTCATTAAATATATTCAAGAAGGAGATAGATATATTTCTTAAGGCTAAAGGGATCAAGGGATATGGGGAGAAAGCAGGGACAGGGTACTGAATTTGGATGATCAGCCATGATCTCATTAAATGGCAGAGCAGGCTCGAGGGGCCGAATGGCCTAATCCTGCTCCTATCTTCTATGCCAACAACACTCAAGAAGCTCGACACCATCCAGGACAAAGCAGCCTGCTTGATTGGCACCCCATCCAGCACCTTAAACATTCACTCCCTCCACCACCGGCGTACCGTGGCTGCAGTGTGTACCATCTACAAGATGCACTGCAGCAACTTGCCAAGGCTTCTTCGGCAGCATCTCCCAAACCCGCGACCTGTTCCACGTAGAAGGACAAGGGCAGCAGGCGCATGGGAACACCACCACCTCCAAGTTCCCCTCCAAGTCACACACCATCCTGACTTGAAGTATATCGCCGTTCCTTCGCTGCTGGGTCAAAATCCTGGAACAGCACTGTGGGAGCACCTTCACCACACGGACTGCAGCGGTTCAAGAAGGCGGCTCACCACCACCTTCTCAAGGGAAATTAGGGATAGGCAATAAATGCTGGCCTTGCCAGCGACGCCCACATCCCATGAATGAATAAAAAATAAATAAAAACAGAAAGTGCTGAGAGAGCACAGCCCTGTCAGACTCAAAGAGAAAAGACGGATTAAGGATTTCTAATGAAGGGTCCCTACAGTTTTCTGGGGTTAATTTCACAATTCCAGCACGCTCAGTAATTTAAAAAAATAAATCCTATATAATCAAAGAAGCTTTTTCAGCGGGTTACGACAACAGACTCTCCCCTGTGTAAAAATGACCATCTGCTACTAGTTATGTTCATAGCACAAGACAGGAACTAAGGAAACATTCAGATTAGTGCCTTCTCTTAAAACCGCTTAATGAACATTCAGTAGCTGTCGCTTTCCTTGCCCAGATTTATTACCCCTTCAATCTTCTCCTTTCCTGAAGCCACTGGCGCTCGCTGGGGTTACAGCTTCAAAGACACCAGCGGCTTTCTGATGCTTTGGCCAAGTGGCCATTCTTCACGTGGGGACGTAAAGAGAGTGTATTGTCCGGCTATTCTACAATGGAGGGCATCACAACTGAGCCCAATCCTGTACTCGCTGGATGTCTGCCGTGGCTCGGTGGGCAGCACTCTCACCTCTGAGTCAGAAGGTTGAGGGTGCAAGTCCCACTCCAGAGACTTGAGCACAAAATCTAGGCTGACACTCCAGTGCAGTACTGAGGGGGTGCTGCACTGTCGGAGGTGCCGTCTTTCGGATGAGACGTTAAAACCGAGGCTCCGCCTGCTCTCTCAGGTGGACGTACAAGATCCCACGACTCTCGAAGATGAGCAGGGGAGTTCTCCCTGGTGTCCTGGGGCCAATATTTATCCCTCAATCAACATCACTAAAAATAGATTATCTGGTCATTATCACATTGCTGTTTGTGGGAGCTTGCTGTGCACCAATTGGCTGCCGCATTTCCTACATTACAACAGTGACTACACTGCAAAAGGACTTCATTGGCTGTAAAGTGCTTTGGGACGGCCTGAGGTCACTATATAAATGCAAGTCTTTCTTCACAACTGGCCTAGGTTCGAGCGAGCAAGCAGCTTCAGTCAGCGTTCCTGAAATTGGTCACTATCCAGTGCCTGCTGCTGTGAAGAGCGCACACATCAACACTGGGCGAGTAGCACACTGGGCTCACCTGTGATGTTCTCCACAGTCGGAAAGCCCACCGACACGGTGGAGGCTCACGTACAAAGGATGGCCAACAGGAGCTGCTGGCCACGGAACCAGCGGATTTTTACAGCACAGAATATAAGAACAGAAGATGCTGGAAATACTCAGCAGGTCAGGCAGCATCTGTGGAGAGAAACACAGAGTTAACGTTTCAGGTCGATGACCCTTCGTCAGAACTGGAGGTCCAGTGCTGACGAAGGGTCATCAACCTGAAACGTTAGCTCCGTTTCTCTCTCCACAGAGGCTGCCTGACCTGCTGAGTATTTCCAGCATTTTCTGTTTTTATTTCAGATTTCCAGCATCCGCAGTATTTTGCTTTTGTATAAGAACAGAAGAATTAGGAGCAGGAGTCGGCCATAAGGCCCCTCGAGCCTGCTCTGCCATTCAGTAAGATCACGGCTGATCTTCGACCTCAACTCCACTTTCCCTCCTGATCCCCATATCCCTTGATTCCCTTAGTGCCCAAAAATCTATCGATCTCTGTCTTGAATATACTCAACGACTGAGCATCCACAGCCCTCCGGGGCAGAGAATTCCAAAGATTCACAACCCTCTGAGTGAAGAAATTTCTCCTCATCTCAGTCCTAAATGGCCGACCCCTTATTCTGAGACTGTGACCCCTGGTTCTAGACTCTCCAGCCGAGGGGAAATATCCTCCCTGCATCTACCCTGTCAAGCCCTGTAAGAATTTTATATGTTTCAATGAGATCACCTCTCATTCTTCTAAATTCTAGGGAATATAGGCCCAGTCTCTCCTCCTAGGACAATCCCCCCATCCCAGGAATCATCCCAGAAACAGGCCATTCATCCCAACTGGTCTGTGCCGGTGTTTATGCTCCACACGGGGCCTCCTCCCACCCTACTTCATCTCACCCTATCAACATATCCTCTATTCCTTTAGGAACATGGGAACAGGAGGAGGCTATTCAGCCCCTCGAGCCTGTTCCGCCTTTTCATCTGTACCTTAACTCCATCCAACTCGCCTTGGCTTCATATCCTTTTATACCCTTGTCTAGCAAAAATCTACTGATTTCAGATTTAAAATGATTAATTGAGCTAGCATCTACTGCTTTTTGTAGGCGAGAGTTCCAAACTTCTACCGCCCATTGCATGAAGAAGTGTTTCCCAACCGCTCCCTCATTTTTTATTTGTTCATGGGATGTGGGTGTCACTGGCAAGGCCAGCATTTATTGCCCATCCCTAATTGCCCTCGAGAAGGTGGTAGTGAGCCGCCTTATACAACGGAGTGGCTTGCTAGGCCATCATTGCTGTGGGTCTGGAGTCACATATCGACCAGACCGGGTAAGGATGGCAGATTTCCTTCCCTAAAAGGACATTAGTGAACCAGATGGGTTTTTACAACAATCCGATAGTTTCATGGTCACACATTACTGATACTAGCTTCTTATTCCAGTTTTATTTAACTGAATTTAAATTCCCCAGCTGCCGTGGTGGGATTTGAACTCACGTCTCTAGATCATTAGTCCAGGCCTCTGGATTATTAGGGGGAGAAACTGAGTCACGCCCCCTTTGGGGCGCTAACTTTGCCGCGCTACTTTTAGCACCACCGCAGTCGAAATTGAGTGGTAACGCCCCAAGAGAGAAGCGGGGTGCTACTGGAAGCGCCCCGCCTCCCTTTTGGGGCGCTGCGAGGGAATATCATGGCGCTACATGCCGCAGCGTGTATTGCAGGCCTTCCTCCCCTTCTTAAAGGGGAGGGGCCTTGCGCAGCGTGACCCGGGGCCCAGTTGGCACTCCGCGGGGTGGGGGGGCTGCACAGAAGGCCGGGGACGGGAGCAGAGGCAGGTGCTGGCAGGCAGCCAGCAACAAAAATTGGCCGCCCGGCACCTCACTTTAAATAGCGCCGCCCCGGCCGCAGGTTGGCCCCCGACCCCGTCGGACATAGCGTCCGGCGGTAAGTCAGAGGGCGCTACCGAAGATCGCGGCCGTAGCGCTGCGCACGGCGATGACGTCATCGACGGTGGCACAGCGCCGCGGGGCACTTACGATTAGCGTCGCCGCTAACCTCCCACTAAATTTCGCGGGAGGCGTTAGCGGCTAACGTAGGGCGCTAACAGGAGGCGCAAAGCAACTGAATTTTTCCCCCTTAGTCTAGTAACATAACCACTATGTTACCATCCCCCTGCCTCATGTAGCTTCTCCTTAAATGCATCCCTGCTAGTCGCCTCAACCACTGCGTGTGGTAGCGAGTTCCACATTCTCTCTGCAGTTTAGAAGAATGAGAGGTGATCTCATTTAAACATACAAGATTCTGAGGGGGATTGACAAGGTAGATGCTGAGAGTTTATTTCTCCTGGCTGGAGTGTCTGGAACTAGGGGGCATAGTCTCAGGATAAGGGGTCGGCCTTTTAGGACTGAGATGAGGAGGAATCTCTTCACTCAGAGGGTTGTGAATCTTTGGAATTCTCTACCCAAAGGGCTGTGGATGCTGAGTCGTTGAGCATATTCAAGTCTGAGTTAGATAGATTTTTGGACTCTAGGGGAATCGAGGGATATGGGGATCGGGGGGAAAGTGGAGCTGAGGTCGAAGATCAGCCATGATCTCATTGAATGGCGGAGCAGGCTCGAGGGGCCACATGGCCTACTCCTGCTCCTAATTCTTATGTTCTTACCACTCTCTGAGACGCTGTAACCAAGCACGTCAGTGCGTCCGTAGGAGCACGGGGGGTGGGGGAGGGGGGACCCGACTGGTGAACTGACCTTGTGTTTGTCAACGCAGCTGATGCCAATAAAGTCTATGATGCAGCGACCGAGCCACTCGTCGGGGCGAACGCTCAGGATGTCGTTGCGGCAGCTGTCCAGGTACCGCTGAAGTTTGACTAGGACACTCCGTGACATCACGTAGCCGTAGCCGCCGTGGCAGTAGCGGGCGTCCGGATCGCCGCCGATGAACTCTTCCGCCCGCCCCAGGTACAAGTCCTTGTTGATGCTCAGGTGAGAAACGAGAGACTTGATGCGCTCCGCCTCCGTGTACGTGTTGTCCTGCGCCAGGTAGAACCAGTCGTACTCGTTGCCGAAATGCTCGTAGATGTACTGGATGGTGCGGTACATCAGCCACACAGGCCGGTCGTCTCCATGGGAGACGATCTGCATCCCGTGCGGGATCTTGGTATTGCGGAACCCGGTAAAGTAAACCAGCCTGCTGAAGTGGTGGGCCGCTGTCCGATTAACTGAGACGGCCAACGTGTTCAGGGTAGCCTTGGACGTCAGCACACCAACAAACAATCGATCGCGGATTCCCAGCTCCGTATGAATGTATCGTGTCCTGGCAGAAGAAAAATATAGTCAACTTCAAGCACCAGTGCATATTTGTACTTTTTTATCCCCCTCCCTCAATAACTTCCGGCCTCATCTTCTGAAAGTACCAACACTTGTTGGGGTATATATTTATTTGCCCTCTCAGGTGGACATAAAAGATCCTATGGCACTATTTCGAAGAAGAGCAGGGGGGTCCTCCCTGGTGTCCTGGCCAATATTTATCCCTCAATCAACATCACTAAAAATTGATTATCTGGTCATTTATCGGATTGCGGTTTGTGGGAGCTTGCTATCCGCAAATTGGCTGCCGCGTTTCCGACATTACAACAGTGACTACACTTCAAAAAATACTTCATTGGCTGCAAGACGCTTTGGGACATCCGGTGGTTGTGAAAGGCGCTGTAGAAATGCAAGTCTTTCTTTTCTTTCTTTTAATTGTCCTCCCTCTGACTCTTGCTGGGAAGATGGGTCCATGAGTCCTGGCTGCCTTGCACGACCTAGCCCAAGTGCCCATTTTGCCATGTATAAGCTTTGACAGTGAATGGTGTCTGTCAAGCTATTCATCAGAACTATGCCCAATTCTGCCCTCGCCCAACATACTTTCCCAAATTCATTAAGGAACCATGAAGAGTAGGAACACTGGCTGAGTCATAGAGTCATAATAGCACAAAAGGAGGCCATTCGGCCCATCGAGTCCGTGCCAGCTCTCTGTAGCACAATCCAGTCAGTCCCATTCCCCCGCTCTATCCCCGTAGCCCTGCAAGTTTATTTCCCTCAAGTGCCTATCCAGTCTCCCCTTGAAAACATTGAGTGTCTCCGTTTCCCTCACTTCCGTCGGCAGCGAGTACCAGGTCCCCACCACTCGCTGCGTAAAAAAGTTTTTCCTCACATCCCCCCTGTATCTCTTGCCCAAAACATTAAATCTGTGTCCCCTAGTCCTTGTACCATCAACTAGTGGGAACAGCCTTTCCCCGTCTAGCCTATCCAAACCCGTCATAATCTTGTACACCTCTATCAAATCACCCCTCAACCTCCTTTGCTCTAATGAAAACAAATCCAGCTTCTCCAACCTGTCCTTGTAGCTAAGATCCCCCATCCCCGGAACCATTCTAGTAAATTTCCTCTGCACCCTCTCAAGGGCCTTCACATCCTTCCTAAAGTGTGGAGACCAGAATTGGGCGCAATACTCCAGTTGTGGCCTAACCAGTGCTTTATAAAGGTTCTGCATAACTTCTCTACTTTTGTACTCAATACCTCTATTTATGAAGCCCAAGATCCCATATGCTTTGTTAACCACTCTCTCAATATGTCCTGCCACCTTCAGGGACCTATGCACATTAACTCCCAGCTCCCTCTGTCCCTGCACACTCTTTAAAACTGTGCCATTAAGTGTATATTGCCTCTCCCTGTTCCTTCTGCCAAAATGCATCACCTCACACTTCTCTGTATTAAATTCCATCTGCCACTTGTCTGCCCATTCTGCTAGCCTTTCTATGTCCTGTTGCAGTCGATTGGTATCATCCTCACTGTTTGCCACACCCCCAAGTTTGGTGTCATCAGCAAATTTAGAAATTCTACTCTGTATTCCAATGTCCAGGTCATTTATATATATCAAAAAAAGCAGCGACCCCAGCACTGACCCTTGGGGAACACCACTGTCTACCATCCTCCAGTCTGAAAAACAGCCATCTACCACAACTCACTGTTTTCTGTCCTTAAGCCAAGTCCGAAGCTGGTAAGAGTTATGATTTCTTTAACATCGCTAACATGCATTTCTTTCTCAGGTTAAATAATTACCTCAGCACTTTCTTGTGTGGTTTGTTGGGATCCTTGTAATAAGGGACAATCCTGGGTTCGTACTCCTTGTTGTCGCCAAGCTCTCCCATCTCAGCTCCGGGTTCCAGGCGGCCGCTGTCATGGGGTAGCCCCCTGCTTTCCCCTGCGTCCATGCACGACTCGTCCCCGTCTCCCTGAGTCCAGGAGACCCGCAGCAAACTTAGGCTGCAGCCCAAGGAGAGCCCCAGGATCAGGGGCAGAGCAGGCCGGAAGAGGGGTAGCAGGGAGGTCAAACGCATTGTGTAAAGCGAGCAATAAAAACAGCAGATAGAGAGAGACGCGCACACAAAATAAGGATTCGATGCTAATACTCTTACAGAAATTACTCTTACTACTTATATAATTTATCTATTTGTTTTGTCTCCAGTATAAAACCAACACAAGCACCGATAAGCTTCAAGTGGCAAGCGTAAGCTACCAGCACAACACTTTGGCTCCGACTTCTAACACTTTCAATCGCACTAAGGCCACAATCTACGAGGATTAATTTTCAAGCTAGCTTCACAAAGAAGTCTCTCCAATCACGAGAGAGAAAGCAATTCACAGTGACACCCAAAGGGCGTGAAAAGTCAGCCTCCAAAAAGGAAATTCAATCCACAACACAATCAGCAGCAAGCCAACGTTTCAAATCAGAACATGATCACTTGGCAGATCAATAAAACTCAAACACTGATCACACCGTACTTGGCAAAATATAACTACAGACATCTCATAAAAAAGTGTAGCTCAATTCATCTGCAATTCAATGGGAACGGAAAATGCACAAGCTTGGAAGCTCCAGCGCAACGCATAATAAATACTGATGGCAACAGATAAATAATACCACGGGGACTAAAAATTCGCTAATTTCCTGTAAATTCTGCACCTTGATGCCAGAATGTTTCAGTCACAGTTGCCATTAACTTGTTAAAATTCTACTGCGGTCATGTTCGCTCTCTCTCTCCCATCTGCTTTGCTTTCCACATATTTTGGAACGATGCACCATTACAGAGAAGTAAGCATTTGCCCACCCCCTCCAATCTTCCCTATTCCTTGGGGGGGTGGGGAAATAACTTCCCTAGAATTCACAGTGTGGGGAGCACCCACCCACGTATGGAGGGATTAAACAGTGTGTTCAACACACAGTAAAGTGCTACTAGACTGTTGAGAAAAGGCTTCTGATGAAATCCTTTCTAGTTTTAGATTCTGGTTCTCGCTGCCAGATCCAGTGGATGCACCGAACAATAAGTCACTGTTAGACTGCAGGGAAATCAGGACAAACTGGCAGATAGGATTCTTTTCACTTTCAAGCCTTATTCAGGCTCCCTTGGCAATTGTGAGAACAGGCTGGTAAATTCCTCTTCGTTTAAACGCTTGCGCAGAATCCCTCGCTCTCAGGAATGGAATCTCACAGCAAAGAACCTTCAGGTTGATGAGGCTGCAAACCTCTTAACTATCTGAATCACAGTTTAAATCTGTTTTAAGACACATCAGACGGAGCCTCATGTCAAAGAGCTGTCAGACTTTGCACACTTTATCACAGGCAGACTGAGGGACACGGTTTGATCAAATGCTTCACATGGTTAGTCCCCACTTCAGATCACTGTGCCAGGCTCAGGCTGGGACTCGGTGGCTGCAACTTCATTATCGCAGAGAATCGCTCGGATCAAGCTGGATGCTTCAGTTCATTTGAACTCTTGCTTCCCTTCAGATGCCCGTGTTGGTCTCAGTGACTGCTGTCCCGAGTGCTGTCAGGCTGGGCGCGGGGCCTGGTCCCAGGGCTGTCACCCTGGGAAAGGGGCCTGGTCTCCTGGTTCCGGGGCTGTCAGACTGGGAGGGCTCGGGTAGTCAGGCTGCGGGCCCGGGTCTCGGGCAGTCAGGCTGCGGATCTCGGGCCGTCAGGCTGCGGGTCTCGGGCCCCGGTCTCTCGGCTCTCCCAGGCTGAGAGCTCGATGCTGACTGGACCGCCCACCAGGCCGCGTTCGCAAACTTTGACCCCCGCCCGGCCCTCGGACCGCCAAATGCGCATGCGCGGAGCGGCGGCGTTCGGACTACCAACGGCTGGCGCGCATGCGCATCGGTGGGCGGCCGTGTTTGGTTATGCGCATGCGCGGCAACGGTGGCGCCGCCGCGTGCGGGGCGGGGAAGCGCGGGAAAGGGCAACAAAATGGCGGCGCTGAGGTAAGACAAGACAAAGTACAGAGAGAGAGAGGAACTGAATAAAAGGGAACAAGAGAGGCAGAGAGAACGTATAAGAATAGAAAATCTTAAAAGGGAACCCAACATTCTTTCCAGCCAGTAACCAGAGGACACAGATTGAAGGTCATTGGCGAAAGAACGAGAGGCCACAGCAGGAAAGATCTTTGTGCAGCTAGTTGTTGTGATCTGGAATGCGCTGCCTGAAAGGGTGGTGGAAGCAGATTCAATAGAATAGAATCATCGAATGGTTGCAGCACAGAAGGAGGCCATTCAGCCCGTCGTGCCCGTGCCAACTCTCTGCAACCATAGGAAAATACTGCGGATGCTGGAAATCCGAAATAACAACAGAAAACGCTGGAAAAACTCAGCAGGCCAGGCAGCATCCGTGGAGAGAGAAACAGAGTTAATGTTTCAGGTCGAAGACCTTTCGTCAGAACTGGAAAAAAGCAGGAAATGAAATAGATTTAAAGCAAGTATAATGCTGGGAAAAGGGGGAGGGGATGAAAGAACAAAAGGGAAGGTCAGTGGTAGGATAGAAGGCAGGAGAGATTAAGAGACATTAAGAGATATTCAAGGCAAGAGGAGGTGGTAATGTGACAGGTTGAGGCTAGACTTTGTTTATGGGATGTGGGCGTCGCGGGCAAGGCCAGCATTTATTGCCCATCCCTAATTGCCCTTGAGAAGGTGGTGGTGAGCCGCCTTCTTGAACCTCTGCAGTCCGTGTGATGAAGGTACTCCCACAGTGCTGTTAGGGAGGGAGTTCCAGGACTTTGAGCCAGCGACGATGAAGGATCGGCGATATACTTCTAAGTCAGGATGGTGTGTGACTTGGAGGGGAGCTTGGAGGTGGTGGTGTTCCCATGCGCCTGCTGCCCTTGTCCTTCTCGGTGGAAGAGGTCACGGGTTTGGCGAGTTGCTGCAGTGCATCTTGTAGATGGTACACACTGCAGCCACGGTGCGCCGGTGGTGGAGGGAGTGAATGTTTAAGGTGGTGGATGGGGTGCCAATCAAGCGGGCTGCTTTGTCCTAGATGGTGTCGAGCTTCTTGAGTGTCCCACTCTCCCACCCCTTCAAATTGTTTTCCTTCAGGTATTTATCCAATTCCCTTTTGAAAGCCACGATTGAATCTGCTTCCACCACCCTCTCACGCAATGCATTCCAGATCCTAACCACTTGCTGCATAAAAAAGTTTTCCTCATGTCGCCTTTGGTTGTTTTGCCAATCACCTTCAATAGTAACTTTCAAAAGGGAATTGGATAAATACATAAAAATGAGAAATTTGCAGGGCCCTGGGGAAAGAGCAGGGGAGTGGGACTAATTGGAGAACTCTTTCAAAGAGCCGGGACAGGCATGATGGGCCAAATGGCCTCCTGTGCTGTATCGTCTATAATTCTCTGATAAATAGTAAAAGGAAGGGTGGGGCAGATTAGAGACCAAAAAGGAGATGATCTTAAGAAGGCAGGGGGCGTGGCTGAGGTTCTGAATGAAGAAATGAGGGAAGTGAAGAAAGAAATTGCGGAGGTACTGGCCATAATCTTCCAATCCTCCTTAGAAACAGGGGTGGTGCCAGAGGACTGGAGAATTGCAAATGTTACACCCTTGTTTAAAAAAGGGTGTAAAGATAAACCCAGCAACTACAGGCCAGTCAATTTAACCTCGGTAGTGGGGAAGCTTTTAGAAACAGTAATCAGGGACAAAATTAACAGTCACTTGGACAAGTGTGGATTAATTAAGGAAAGCCAACACGGATTTGTTAAAGGAAAATCGTGTTTAACCAACTTGATCGAGTTTTTTGATGAGGGCAATGTGGTTAACGTGGTGTACATGGATTTCCAAAAGGCGTTCGACAAAGTGCCACGTAATAGTCTTGCCAGCAAAGTTGAAGCCCATGGAATAAAAGGGACAGTGGCAGCATGGATACGGAATTGGGGAAGTGATAGGAAACAGAGAGTAGTGGTGAACGGTTGTTTTTCGGACTGGAGGAAGGTATACAGTGGTGTTCCCCAGGGGTCGGTTCTGGGACCATTGCTTTTCTTAATATATATTAATGACTTGGATGTGGGTGTACAGGGCACAAATTTAAAATTTGCAGAAGACACAAAACTTGGAAGTATAGTGAACAGTGAGGATGAGAAGACTTCAAGAGGACATAGACAGGCTGGTGGAATGGGCGGACATGTGGCAGATGAAATTGAACACAGAAAAATGTGAAGTGATACATTTTGGTGGAAAGAATGAGGAGAGGAAATATAAACAAAAGGGTACAATCCTAAAGCGGGTGCATGAACAGAGAGACCTGGGGGTATAAGTGCACAAATCGTTGAAGATGGCAGGGCAGGTTGATAAAGCAGTTATAAAAGCTTACGGGATCCTGGGCTTTATGAATAGTGGAATAGAGTACATAAGCGTGAAAGACATCCCAGTAATAATAGATAATCGAGGGGCTATAGAGAGGGAGGAACTTAAAACAATCTCTTTCACTAGAGAAAAAGTACTAGGCAAACTAATGGGGCTAAACATAAGAACATAAGAAATAGGAGCAGGAATAGGCCACTTGGCCCCTCGAGCCTGCTCCGCCATTCAATAAGATCGTGGCTGATCTTGGGCTCAGAGCCACTTCCCTGCCCGCTCCCCATAACCGTTCACTCCCTTATCCTGCAAAAATCTGTCGATCTCCACCTTCAATGTATTTAATGACCCAGCCTCCACAGCTCTCTGCGGCAGAGAATTCCACAGATTTACGACCCTAGAATCATAGAAAGTTACAGCATGGAAGGAGGCCATTTCGGCCCATCGTGTCCGCGCCGGCCAACAAAGAGCTATCCAGCCTAATCCCACTTCCCAGCTCTTGGTCCATAGCCCTGCAGGTTAGAGCATCCCAAGTGCACATCCAAGTACTTTTTAAATGTGGTTAGGGTTTCTGCCTCTACCACCCTTTCAGGCAGTGAGTTCCAGACCCCCACTGGGTGAAGAAATTTCCCCTCAAATCCCCTCTAAACCTTCCACCAATTACTTGAAATCTGTGCTCCCTGGTTTTTGACCCCTCTGCTAAGGGAAATAGGTCCTTTCCATCCACTTTATCTATGCCCCTCATAATTTTATACACCTCAATAAGGTCTCCCCTCAGCCTCCTCTGTTCCAAGGAAAACAGACACAACCTATCCAGTCTTTCCTCATAGCTAAGATTCTCTACTCCCGGCAACATCCTTGTAAATCTCCTCTGTACCCTCTTTAGTGCAATCACATCTTTCCTGTAATGTGGTGACCAGAACTGCACGCAGTACTCTAGCTGAGGCCTAATTACTGTTTTATACAGTTGAAGCATAACTCCCCTGCTCTTGTATTCTATGATGCGGAGATGCCGGTGTTGGACTGGGGTGGACTATATATGCTTTGACGATTCTGTATCTCCTCACTTCACCCGACGAAGGAGTTGTAACTCCGAAAGCTTGTGATTTAAAATAAAACTGTTGGACTATAACCTGGTGTTGTGCGACCTCTCAATCTTGTATTCTATGCCACGGCTAATAAAGGCAAGTATTCCGTATGCCTTCTTAACCACCTTATCTACCTAGCCTGCTACCTTCAGGGATCTGTGGACATGCACTTCAAGGTCCCTTTGTTCCTCTACACTACTCAAGTGTCCTACCATTTAATGTATATTTCCTTTCCTTGTTAGCCCTCCCCAAATGCATTACCTCACACTTCTCCGGATTGAATTCCATTTGCCACTGTTCTGCCCACCTGACCAATTTATTGATATCTTCCTGCAGTCTACAGCTTCCTTCTTCCTTCTTCAGTATCAACCACACAGCCGATTTTAGTATCATCTGCAAACTTCTTAATCATACCCCCTATATTCAAGTCTAGATCATTGATATATACTACAAAAAGCAAGGGACCTAGTACTGAGCCCTGCGGAACCCCACTGGAAACAGCCTTCCAGTCACAAAAACACCCATCAACCATTACCCTCTGCTTCCTGTCTCCGAGCCAGTTTTGAATCCAACTTGACACTTTGCCCTGGATCTTTTAACTTCTTGACCAGTCTGCCATGTGGAACCTTATCAAAAGCCTTGCTAAAGTCCATATACACTACATCAAACACAATACCCTCATCTACCCTCCTTGTTACCTCCTCAAAAAATTCAATTGAGTTTGTCAGACACGACCTTCCCTTAACAAATCCGTGCTGACTATCCTTGATTAATCCGTGTCTTTCTAAATGAAGATTTATCCTGTCCTTCAGAATTCTTTCCAATAATTTTCCCACCACCGAGGTTAGGCTGACTGGCCTGTAATTACTCGGTCTATCCTTTTCTCCCTTTTTGAACAAGGGTACCACATTAGCAGTCCTCCAGCACCACACTTGAAGCCAGAGAGGATTGAAAAATGATGGTCAGGGCCTCTGCTATTTCCTCTTTTGCTTCGCTTAACAGCCTGGGATACATTTAATCCGGGCCTGGGGATTATCCACTTTTAAAGCTGCTAAACCCCTTCATACTTCCTCTCTCACTATGTTTATTTCATCTAATATTTCACACTCCTCCCCCCTGATAGCAATGTCTGCTTCGCCCCTCTCCTTTGTGAAAACAGACGCAAAGTATTCATTGAGAACCCTACCGACGTCTCCCGCCTCCACACACAGATTACCCTCATGATCTCTAATAGGCCCTACCCTTTCTTTAGTTATCCTCTTACTCTTAATATATTTATAAAACATCTTTGGGTTTTCCTTGATTTTACTTGCCAAGAATTTTTCATGCTCTCTCTTTGCTTTCCTAATATCCTTTTTAATTGCACCCCTGCACTTTCTGTACTCCTCTAAAGATTCTGGAGTATTTAGCCCTCGGTATCTGTCATACGCCTCCCTTTTTTTCTTTATCCTACCCTGTATGTCCCTAGACATCCAGTGGGGTCTAGATTTGTTAGTCCCACCTTTTTTCTTTCAGGGCACATATTTGGTCTGAACCCTCCGGATCTCCTCCTTGAATGCCTCCCACTGCTCTGACACTGATTTACCTTCAAGTAGCTGTTTCCAGTCCACTATGGCTAAATCCCCTCTGAGCTTAGCAAAATTTGCTTTTCCCCAATTTAGAATTTTTATTCCTGGTCTATCCTTGTCCTTTTCCATAACTACCTTAAATCTAACAGAATTATGGTCACTAGCACCAAAATGCTCCCCCACTGATACGCCTTCTACCTGCCCAGCTTCATTCCCTAAAACGAAGTCCAGAACCACCCCCTCCCTTGTTGGGCTTGCTACATACTGGCTAAAAAAGTTCTCCTAGATGCATTTTAGGAATTCCGCACCCTCTATACCCTTCGCACTAATTTTATCCCAGTTAATATTGGACCCTCAGAGAAGAAATTCCTCCTCATCTCAGTTCTAAAAGGGCGACCCTTTATTTTGAAACTATACCCCAGAGTTCTAGATTTCCCCACGAGGGAAAACATCCTCTCTGCATCTACCTTGTCGAGCCCCCGCAGTATCCTATATGTTTCAATAAGATCACCTCTCATTCTTCTAAATTCCAATGAGTAAGCCCAACCTGCTCAACCTTTCCTCATAAGACAACCCCCTCATCTCTGGAATTAACCTAGTGAATCGTCTCTGAACTGCCTCCAATGCAAGTATATCCTTCCTTAAATAAAGAGACCAAAACTGTACGCAGTACTCAAGGTGTGGTCTGACCAATACCCTGTACAGTTGTAGCAGGACTTCCCTGCTTTTATACTCCAACCCCCTTGCAATAAAGGCCAACATTCCATTTGCCTTTTTGATTACCTGCTGTACCTGCATGCTAACTTTTAGTGTTTCATGCACAAGAACCCCCAAGTCCCTCTGAACTGTAGCATTTTGTAATCTCTCCATTTAAATAATAATTTGCTTTTTTATTTTTCCTGCCAAAGTGGATAACCTCGCACTTTCCCACATTATACTCCATCTGCCAAATGTCTGCCCACTCACCTTAGCCTGTCTATATCCCTTTGCAGGTTCTTTGGGGGAGAAATTCAGTATCGCCCCATTTGGGGCGCAATTATCGGCCGGGCGCAAAAATTAGCACCTGGCGCTAATTATCGCCTCCGACTGCAAACTTGATTTTTATCGCCCCTGGAGGTGATTAGAGCGCTAAATCAGTCGCTTCACAACTGTCTTAAGGCGCAAAGGCCGAGGAGCGAGGCGCTACCTCAGAGCGCTGGCGAAGCTCATGTGATGTCAGTCAGCAATGGAACACACACACACAATGGCGCCGGCCAGTTCTTAAAGGGGAGGGTTGATCTTGCTTTCCATCCACATCCTGCTCATTGCAACCTTAAATCTCGGCCTGGAGAGACCTGTACATCAAATCTGCTGGAAAGAACAATGGAGAGAACCAGGGAAAGAGCTCAGACTGCAGCCCCCACAGTCTCTTCTAAATCGATACAAGGAAGGGCAAACCAAAATGAACCTGCAATGTGCTGCTCAGTACCCAAAACTCCTTCACACAGCTTTGAATCTCTCCAGAAGTCTCTCTCTCAGAATGCGTGGTTCAAAAATGTCACCAACAATAAAAGGCAGGAAGCGGTCGCCTTTAAATAGCGCTCCCTCAGTCCCTTCCCGACTGCAAAACGCTCCCCTCAACCTGTCGTTGCTAGCGGCAGGTGGTAAGGCAGGGGGCGCCACTCAATATCCGCTCTGGGGTGCTACTGGGGCGTTGCGCTCTCAACTGACGTCACAATCTGCCGGCGCAGGAGATCGTGGCGGTAGTGTTTAGCGCCGCCGCAAAATGTCTCGTTAATTTCGCGAGCGGCGCAAACATCGCCGCGCCCGGGCGCTAGTTGCTTTGCACCCCATTAGCACCCTCTTAAGGCGCTAACGGGAGGCGCAAACAACTGAATTTTTCCCCCTTTGAGTCCTCTGCACAACTTGCTTTCCCACCCATCTTTGTATCATCCGCAAACTTGGCTACATTACACTCGGTCTCTTCATCCAAGTCATTAATATAGATTGTAAATAGTTGAGGCACCAGCACCAATCCCTGTGGCACCCCACTAGTTACTGTTTGCCAACCGGAAAATTACCCATTTATCCCGACTCTCTGCTTTCTGTTGGTTAGCCAATTCTCTATCCATGCTAATATATTAAAGGCCGACAAGTCCCCTGGACCTGATGGCCTACATCCTAGGGTCTTAAAAGAAGTGGCTGCAAAGATAGTGGATGCGTTGGTTGTAATCTATCAAAATTCCCTGGATTCTGGAGAGGTCCCAGCGGATTGGAAAACCATAAATGTAACGCCACTATTCAAGAAAGGAGGGAGACAGAAAGCAGGAAACTATAGGCCAGTTAGTCTAACATCTGTCATTGGGAAAATGCTGGAATCCATTATTAAGGAGGTAATAGCAGGACATTTAGAAAATCATAGGACAATCAAGCAGAGTCAACATGGTTTTATGAAAGGGAAATCGTGTTTGACAAATTTGCTAGAGTTCTTTGAGGATGTAACAAACAGGGTGGATAAAGGGGAACCAGTAGATGTGGTGTATTTGGATTTCCAGAAGGCATTCGATAAGGTGCCACATAAAAGGTTACTGCACAAGATAAGAGCGCACGGGGTTGGGGTAATATATTGGCATGGATAGGGGATTGGCTAACTAACAGAAAACAGAGAGTCAGGATAAATGGGTCATTTCCCGGTTGGCAACCAGTAACTAGTGAGGTGCCACAGGGATCAGCGCTGGGGCCTCAACTATTTACAATCTATATTAATGACTTGGATGAAGGGACCGAGTGTACTGTAGCCAAATTTGCTGATGATACAAAGATAGGTGGGTTAGCAAGTTGTGAGGAGGACACAAGAGTCTGCAAAGGGATATAGATAGGTTAAGTGAGTGGGGAAAAATTTGGCAGATGGAGTATAATGTGGGAAAATGTGAGGTTATCCACTTTGGAAGGAAGAATGAAAAAGCAAATTATTATTTAAATGGAGTGAGACTACAAAATGCTGCGGTACAAAGGGATCTGGGGGTCCTAGTACATGAAACACAAAAAGTTAGCATGCAGGTACAGCAAGTAATTAGGAAGGCTAATGGAATGTTGGCCTTTATTGCAAGGGGTATGGAGTATAAAAGTAGGGAAGTGTTGATGCAACTTTACAGGGCGCTGGTGAGACCACACCTGGAGTACTGCGTACAGTTTTGGTCTCCATATTTAAGGAAGGATATACTTGCATTGGAGGCAGTGCAGAGAAGGTTCACTAGGTTGATTCCTAGGATGAAGGGGTTGACGTATGACGAAAGGTTGAGCAGGTTGGGCCTATACTCATTGGAGTTTAGAAGAATGAGAGGTGATCTTATTGAAACATATAAGATTCTGAGGGGGATTGACAGGGTGGATGCTGAGAGGATGTTTCCCCTCGTGGGGGTATCTAGAACTGGGGGCATAGTTTCAGAATAAGGGGAGATGAGGAGGAATTTCTTCTCTCAGAGGGTCGTGAATCTTTGGAATTCTCTACCCGAGAGCGCTGTGGAGGTGGAGTCATTGAATATATTCAAGGCGGAGATAGACAGACATTTGAACTACAAGGGAGTCAAGGGGTATGGGGAGAGAGCGGGGAAGTGGTGTTGAGGCCAAGATTGGATCAGCCATGATCTTATTGAATGGCGGAGCAGGCTTGAGGGGCCGATTGGCCGACTCCTGCTCCTGTTTCTTATGTTCTTAAATTATGATGAACCTTTATAAAACGCTGGTTCGGCCTCAACTGGAGTATTGTGTCCAATTCTGGGCACCGCACTTTAGGAAGGATGTGAAGGCCTTAGAGAGGGTGCAGAAAAGATTTACAAGAATGGTTCCAGGAATGAGGGACTTCAGTTACGTGGATAGACTGGAGAAGCTGGAGTTGTTCTCCTTGGAGCAGAGAAGATTGAGAGGAGATTTGATAGACGTGTTCAAAATCATGAGGGGTCTGGACAGAGTAGATAGAGAGAAACTGTCCCCATTGGCAGAGGGGTCGAGAACCAGAGGACACAGATTTAAGGTGATTGACAAAAGAACCAAAGGCGACATGAGGAAAAACTTTTTTACTCAGCGAGTGGTTACGATCTGGAATGCACTACCTGAGAGGGTGGTGGAGGCAGATTCAATCACGGCTTTCAAAAGCGAGTTGGATAAGTACCTGAAAGACAAAAAATTGCAGGGCTACAGGGAAAGGGTGGGGGAGTGGGACTAGCTGAGGTGCTCTTGCAGAGTGCCGGCACGGGCTCAACGGGCCAAATGGCCTCTTTCTGTGCTGTAACCATTCTATGATTCTATGAATGAGTTGTTTGCATCTGTCTTCACTAGAAAAGAGGATGAAGACAATGTCGCAGTAGAGGAGAGGGCGTAGAGATATTGGATAGGATAAAAATAGATAGAAAGGAGGTGCTAAATAGGTTGGCATCACTCAAAGTTAACATGTCACCCGGTCCGGATGGGATGCATCCCAGGTTGCTGAGGGAATTAAGGGTGGAAATTGTCGAGACTCTGGCCACAATCTTCCAATCCTCTATTGTGGTTGCCGCGAAGCACGAATTGAGGCTGAGTCAATATGTGGAGCACATGGCTTTTAATCACATACTCCTTGGCAAAATGGCTGCTACAACTTCTCTCTGCAAAACCCTACAGGTTGAGGGTGACACCCGCTCTTTTTAAGTTTACACTGAGGGCGACGCCCACTCCTTTTTTCATGCCTTAAAGGCAGCATGCGCCTTAAAGGCAAGGTGCCCGATTTATTGTCCACGGACGGAAAAGTGGATTGCGCCCGTTTAGGTGGCGATCCGCCACACAGCTCCCCTCAGAATCCGCTTAGGAGGTGTGGACGAGACGGTGCGGCGGTCTGATGGGCCGGCCGGAGCGGCTCTTGTAGGACGCCGGTGGACGTGGAACGGCCGGGCGTGGAGCAGCCGGGTGAACTGGCTTGAGGGCAGGTCGGCTGCGTGGCGGTGGACGAGCTACAGGGACCTGCTCACCGGGCTCCGAGTGTGCTGGCTTGAGTCGGTCAACCGACACTTTTTCGGTCCTGTCGCCCACTTGCAGGGTGAAAAATTTGTCCCCAGCCTGTTGCACCTTGTAGGGCCCGTCGTACGGGGGTTGAAGGGGTCCGCGGTGGGCGTCGTGCCGGACGAAAACGAACCGTGCCTGGTGCAGGCTTAGTGGGACGTGTGAGGTGGATTCGCCGTGTCGGGCAATGGGCACCGGGGCGAACTGTAGCGCCGGTGAGGCGAAGTCGTGGCGTTGCTGGTCGGCTGATCAGGGTGTCGTGGCGGTGGGCAGGAACTCACCGGGTACGCGCAGCGGCTGACCGTACACGAGCTCTGCTGCCGATGCGTGGAGGTCTTCTTTAACCGCGGTGCGCAGACCGAGGAGGACCCACGGGAGTCGGTCGGTCCAGGCGCCGTCCTGGAGGCTGGCTCGAAGAGATGCCTTCAAGGATCTGTGGAACCGCTCACACAGTCCGTTGGCTTGGGGGTGGTACGCTGTGGTGCAGTGAATGGTCACCCCGAGATTGCGTGCGACGGCGGTCCAGAGTTCAGAGGTAAATTGCGGACCTCTGTCCGACGTCATGTCGGAGGGGACGCCGAACCGTGCGACCCAGGTGCTGACGAAGGCTCTGGCGATGTCAGCGGTGGTGGTAGAGGTCAGTGGAATTGCCTCGGGCCAGCGCGTGGTGCGGTCAACGATCGTCAGCAAGTGCGTGTGGCCTTGCGACGGCGGCAGGGGCCCGATGATGTCCATGTGGATGTGGTCGAATCTACGCGAAGGGACGGTAAACTCCTCGAGGGGTGCTTTCGTGTGTTGCTGCACCTTGGCCCGTTGGCAGGCTAGGCAGGAGTTGGTCCAAGTATGCACATCCTTGCTAAGGCCGCGCCAGACAAAGCGGTTGGCTACCAATTTGATGGATGCGCGGGCGCCGGGGTGGGAGAGGTTGTGGAGAATCTCGAATACCCGGCGGCGCCAGGACGCTGGGACGATGGGCCGAGGTTGACATAGGGATATGTCGCACTTGACCGTGACTGCGGTCGGGCCACAGGCGACGTCGGCCAGGCGTAACCCTGGTAGGTTGGTAGGTGCGGAGAGCAGATCAGGGTCGGTGATCTGGTCTGCTGCGAGTTGAGCGTAGTCGACTGCCAGGTGTGCGGCGTGGATGGCGGGGCGAGAGAGGCAGTCGGCTACTACATTGTCTCGGCCGGAGACGTGTTGGATGTCCGTGGTGAACTCGGACACTGCCGCGAGCTGGCGCTGCTGCCTGGCGGACCAGGGGTCGGTTGTCTTTGCCATTGCGAATGTCAGGGGCTTGTGGTCGACAAACGCAGTGAAGGGGTGGCCCTCCAGCAAAAAACGAAAATGGTGGACCGCCAGGAACAGCGCGAGGAGCTCGCGGTCGAAGGTACTGTACTTGACCTCCAGGGGGCGTAGTTGGCGGCTGAAGAAGGCAAGTGGTTGCCAGGCGCCGTCGACCCACTGCTCATACACGGCGCCGACCACGTGGTCGGAGGCGTCCGTGGTGAGCGCTACCCTGGCATTGGGCCGTGGGTGCGCGAGCAGGGTGGCGTTGGCGAGCGCGGTCTTGGTGGAGTCGAAGGCGGCTGACGTGTCTGCCGTCCATTCGACCACCATCTTGCCGCTCCTGCCCCGGAGGGCTTCATACAGGGGCCTCATGAGGGACGCCGCTTTGGGGATGAAGCGGTTGTAGAAATTCACCATCCCGAGGAACTCCTGGAGGCCTTTGATGGTGGTGGGGCGGGGAAATTGTTGGACGGCCTGCACCTTGGTGGGCAGGGGAATGGCCCCAGCATGGGTGATGTGGTGGCCGAGGAAGTCGATCTTGTCCAGGCCGAACTGGCATTTGGCTGGGTTGAAGATTAGCCCGTGGTCGCTGAGGCGCCCGAACAGGATGCGAAGGTGTTCGAGGTGTTCCTGCTTGGAGGAACTGGCTACCAGGATGTCGTCCAGGTAGACGAACAGGAACTTCAGGTCCCGAAGGACCGAGTCCATGAGCCGTTGGAATGCCTGGGCCGCGTTTTTGAGGCCGAAGGGCATCCGCAGGAACTCGAAAAGGCCGAAGGGGGTGATTACGGCCGTCTTGGGGACGTCCGCGGGGTGGACGGGGACTTGGTGGTAGCCGCGCACCAGGTCGACCTTGGAAAAGACTGAGCGGCCGGCCAGTCTAGCCGAGAAGTCCTGGATGTGCGGCACGGGGTACCAATCAGGGGTGGTGGCGTCGTTGAGGCGGCGGTAATCCCCGCAGGGGCGCCAACCCCCGCCTGGTTTGGGGGCAATGTGGAGTGGGGAGGCCCAGGGACTGTTGGAGCGGCAGATGATGCCGAGCTGTTCCATGGTGGCAAACTCGGTCCGCGCGATCTCCAGTTTGGCCGGGTCCAGCCTGCGGGCGTGGGCGTACACTGGGGGGCCTGTGGTGGGGATGAAGTGTTCCACCCCGTGTTTGGCGGCCTCCACGGAGAAGGTCGGATTGGTAAGGGCCAGGAATTCGGCCAGGAGTGCCGAGTAGTCATCCGTGGCCCAGGCGTGGCACTGTGACGCCATGTCGGCGGGTTGACGGGGGGCCATGGCGCCCAGGATGGGGGACATGGTGTTCATGTCCACGAGGCGGTGTCGAGGGATGTCTACCAGTAGGCCGTGGGCGCACAGGAAATCTGCGCCGATGAGAGGGGAGAGCACCTTGGCAGTGATGAATTCCCATCGGTAGCGGCGACCAGCAAGGTCGAGGGTGACTATGCAGGTGCCGTACGTCCGGATGTCCGAGCCGTTAGCAGCAGCCAGCGCCGGTCCTCGTTTGCCCTTTTGGATGTCGAGGGCGGAGGCCGGGATGATGCTGTGCTGAGCTCCAGTGTCGCACAGGAACCGGCGGCCGGTTTTGTCATCCGTGACGTACAGCAGGGAGCCCGCGTGGCCCACGGCCATCGCGGGGGCTGGTACGGGGGCGGACTTGAAAGAGCAGGGAGGTGTGCACCGTTGTGCCCTGGCGCCGAACCGTGCGTGGTAGTAACAGTGGCCTGGGTTAGTGGGGCGCGAAGGCCCCGTGAGCCCGGTGGCTGGGCCTTGTGGCCGCGTGGTGGCTGGTGAGGGGCGCGCCCAGGCAGTGGCTGCCAGGTCCGGAGTGACGTCGCGGCTGGAGTGAGCGGAAAGCAGCTTGTCGGCCTCATCGGCCAGGGCTTCCAGGTCCGTGAGGCCGGACGCCACGATTGCTGGGCGGATGCTGAGAGGTAGCTGGCGGATGAACAGCGTGCGGAAGAGGGATCCGGGTGGGCTCTCGTCGGTGAGGGAGAGCATGTGGGAGAGGAGGTCTGACGGTGAGGCATCACCGAGGCCTGGAAGGTCGAGGAGGTGGCAGTTTCGCTGGTATGTCGAGGCCGTAAATTTTTTAAGGAGCGCGGCCTTAAGATGTGCATACTTGCCCTCCTCTGGTGGGTTCTGCAGCGCTGTCCAGACCTTCGTAACTGTGGAGCTACCGAGTGATGTGACAAGGTAGTCGTACTTCGTCTCATCTGTGGTGATGTGTCGCAGCCGGAATCGGGACTCGGCTTGGAGGAACCAGGCTTCGGGCTGGTTTTCCCAAAACTCCGGCAGTTTCACGGAAACTGCGTTCGTGTCCGCCGTTGCAGTGCTCGGAATACGTTCTGAGCGTCGGGGTCACCAATATTGTGGCTGCTGCGAAGCACGAATTGAGGCCGAGTCAATATGTGGAGCACATGGCTTTTAATCACATACTCCTTGGCAAAATGGCTGCTACAACTTCTCTCTGCAAAACCCTACAGGTTGAGGGCGACGCCCGCTCTTTTTAAGTTCACACTGAGGGCGACGCCCACTCCTTTTTTCATGTCTTAAAGGCAGCATGCGCCTTAAAGGCAAGGTGCCCGATTTATTGTCCACGGACGGAAAAGTGGATTGCGCCCGTTTAGGTGGCGATCCGCCACACCTCCTTAGATATGGGAGGACTGGAGGATTGCAAATGTTACAGCAGATGGTGCTGTTGAGCCATTATTACTTTTCTTTTAAATTCATTTTCTTAAAATATAGAGAGTAAAGGATTTCATTCGAGGGTCAATCCTTCAAAACATAGCCTGCACTCACGTATACCTGCGCTGGTAGGCTGATCCCTCTGGTTTCCAGCAGCGTCGGCTATTTTGAATAATCTAAATGAGCTCCCGGCACAATTTGCTTGTGCGCAGGGAGTGTTGTGTCAGACGAGGGGTAGAATCTTCCCATGGTGGTGAAGGTTGGGTTAATCTTAAGGACCTTCTGCACTTCTTAAAGGAAGTCAGCTGTTTTTGCGTTGAGGATAGCTCACACTACACAACATGGCTGGAGGAGCACCCAGAACTGCCCCTTCACCAAGGAGAGCCTGGAAGTTTTTTGGAGGAGGCAACCTTGAGGAAAATGTCTCCGTTTTTGGGCAGAGGTAAATCTCCTAAATACAGCACTGGCACCACCTCTCACTTCATAAACCTCCTCATTATAGCTGCTCCTTCTAAGGGATAGGCTTCTTTTCACACTCACCACTCAGCCATGTTTTAAGAACATAAGAAATAGGAGCAGGAGTCGGCCATTTGGTCCTTCGCGCCTGCTCTGCCATTCAATGAGATCATGGCTGATCTTCGACCTCAACTCCACTTTCCTGCACTATCCCCATATCCCTTGATTCCCTTAATATCCAAAAATCTATCGATCCCTGTCTTGAATATGCTCAACGACTGAGCATCCACAGTCCTCTGGGGTAGAGAATTCCAAAGATTCACCACCCTCTGAGTGAAGAAATCAGGGGAAATGAGTCAGCATTAATTTTAATGGATAAAAATATAAACAATTTCAGTTTTCTCCACAAGTCATTAATTAATTAAGCTCTAATTATGTTCGTCCTCTCTGAATCCTCACTGTGATGAAATCAAACTCTGTTTTGCAATCTTCTACTCAGTCTTTCTTACAACTTCAAAACTGTACAAATCTTTATTATCCTCAGTACTCCTACGATCTACACGGTTTTACAACTCAACTTCACCTAATCATTTCTTCCTAATTTACTTTGCATTCTCTCTTACTCTTTTCACCCTTGACTGTGTCCTGTACAAAGCTTCACCCAGGTTTATCAATAAAATGTTTAAGTTGTGTACATCGGGGTTTTACTAAACTTCACATCATGCAAAAGCAATTGCAGTCATAATGTGCGATTGTTTCTGCCAGCATGCTCATTGTTACCACTAAAGGAAGGAAATAGAGAGAGTACAAAGCCAACATGTTCCCATAAAGGTCAAGGGTGGGACCAACAAGCCCAGCGAACCCTGGATGTCAAGGGATATACAAGAATGGATTAGGAAAAAAAGGGAGGCTTTTGGCAGATACAAAGGACTAAAAACAGTGGAAGCCCTAGAGGAGTATAAAAAGTGCAGGGGGGCACTTAAAAAAGAAATTAGGAGAGCGAAGAGGGGGCATGAAAAAACACTGGCGGGCAAAATAAAGGAAAATCCCAAGGTGTTTAAGTATATTAAGGGCAAGAGGATAACCAGGGAAAGAGTAGGGCCCATTAGGGACCAAAGTGGCAATCTGTGTGTAGAGCCGGAAGATGTGGGTGAGGTTTTAAATGAATATTTTGCATCTGTGTTCACTATGGAGAAGGACGATGTAGCCATAGAAATCAGGCAGGGGGATTGTGATATACTTGAATAAATTAGTATTGAGAGGGAGGAGGTACTAGTGGTTTTAGCGGGCTTAAAAGTGGATAAATCCCCAGGCCCAGACGAGATGTATCCCAGGCTGCTGTGTGAGGCAAGGGAGGAGATTACAGGGGCTCTGACACAAATTTTCAGAACCTCTCTGGCCACAGGGGAGGTGCCAGAGGACTGGAGGACAGCTAACATAGTACCATTATTCAAGAAGGGTAGTAGGGATAAACCAGGGAATTACAGGCCAGCGAGCCTAACATCAGTGGTAGGGAAATTATTGGAAAAAATTCTGAGGGACAGAATTAGTCTCCACTTGGAGAGGCAAACATTAATCAAGGATAGTCAGAATGGCTTTGTCAGGGGGAGATCATGTCTGACCAATTTGATTGAATTTTTTGAGGGGGTGACTAGGTGTGTGGATGAGGGTAGTGCAGTTGATATAGTCTACATGGACTTCAGTAAGGCTTTTGACAAAGTCCCGCATGGGAGACTGGTCAAGAAGGTAAGAGCCCATGGGATCCAGGGCAATTTGACACATTGGATCCAAAATTGGCTTAGTGGCAGGAGGCAAAGGGTGATGGTCGAAGGTTGTTTTTGTGACTGGAAGCCTGTGTCCAGTGGTGTACCGCAGGGATCAGTGCTGGGTCCTTTGCTGTTTGTAGTGTACATTAATGATTTAGATATGAATGTAGGAGGTATGATCAGTAAGTTCGCAGATGACACGAAAATTGGTGGAGTGGTAAATAGCGAGGAGGGAAGCCTCAGGCTACAGGACGATATAGACAGGTTGGCCAGATGGGCAGAACAGTGGCAAATGGAATTTAACCCTGAAAAGTGTGAGGTGATGCATTTTGGGAGGACTAACAAGGCAAGGGGATACACAATGAATGGTAGGATCCTAGGGAGGACAGAGGATCAGAGGGACCTTGGTGTGCATGTACATAGATCCCTGAAGGCAGCAGGACAGGTAGATAAGGTGGTTAAGAAGGCATATGGGATACTTGCCTTCATTAGCCGAGGCATAGAATATAAGTCATGATGCGGAGATGCCGGTGTTGGACTGGGGTGGACAAAATTGAGAGGTCGCACAACACCAGGTTATAGTCCAACAGTTTTATTTGAAATCACAAGCTTTCGGAGCTATCGATCGCCCCTTCCTCAGGTGAAGTAGTAAAGAAATACACGGAGACACGGAGGAATTCATCAGGAGAATGAGGCTCCGGGAATACTTCCACAAATCCCAAGATGTCAGCACGGAGCGGAGAAACTACGCCATGTTCTTCGCAGCCTTCAACATGTCATCGATGACGACAAACACCTCACTAAGGCCATCCCCACGCCTCCACTACTTCCCTTCAAACAGCCGCCTAACCTCAGAAGTACCATCGTTCGCAGCAAATTACCCAGCTTTCAGGATAACAGCGACCACGACACCACACAACCCTGCCACGGCAAACTCTGCAAGACATGCCAGATCATCAACACAGATACCACCATCACACGTGAGGACACTACCCACCAGGTACATGGTACATACTCATGTGACTCGGCCAACGTTGTCTACCTCATACGTTGCAGGAAAGAATGCACCGCGGCATGGTACATCGGCGAGACCATGCAGACACTGAGACAACGTATGAACGAGCACCGCGCAACAATCACCAGGCAGGATTGTTACCTCCCAGTCGGGGAACACTTCAGCAGTCAAGGACATTCAGCCTCGGATCTGCGGGTAAGCGTTCTCCAAGGCAACCTTAGGAACACACGACAGCGCAAAATCATCGAGCAGAAACTGATAGCCAAGTTCCGCACTCATGAAGACGGTCTCAACCGGGATCTTGGGTTTATGTCACGATACATGACGTGATCCGGACTCGAGTCGTCGTTGGCTTGTTCACACATGTGATTCCCAGTAAAAAAGTAAAAATTTTCCCAGTAAATTTTTTTTACAGCTTATCGTTTTACATACAGACGGCAACTTTTGACACGTTAGACCCCCTGCGACTCCACCTCATTGTCTCAGTTGTATCTTGCTATGTCTTTGATGTGGTACCTTCCTGGCTGACCTGATTAACTTTATCACACCTCGGCAGATAGTCAGGATGATTTAATTTAGTTGTCTGCAATTGTAAGGTACACATGCATTGTTCTCTATCTATATATGCTTTGTCGAGTCTGTATTTCTTTACTACTTCACCTGAGGAAGGGGCGATCGATAGCTCCGAAAGCTTGTGATTTCAAATAAAACTGTTGGACTATAACCTGGTGTTGTGCGACCTCTCAATAGAATATAAGAGCAGGGAGGTTATGATGGAGCTGTACAAAACGCTAGTTAAGCCACAGCTGGAATACTGTGTGCAGTTCTGGTCGCCACACTATAGGAAGGATGTGATTGTATTGGAGAGGGTGCAGAGGAGATTCACCAGGATGTTACCTGGGCTGGAGCGCTTCAGCTATGAAGAGAGACTGGACAGGCTGGGGTTGTTTTCCTTAGAGCAGAGAAGGCTGAGAGGGGACCTGATTGAGGTGTACAAAATTATGAGGGGCATAGATAGGGTAGATAGAAAGGAACTTTTCCCCTTAGTAGAGGGGTCAATAACCAGGGGGCATAGTTTCAAGGTAAGGGGCAGGAGGTTTAGAGGGGATTTGAGGAAAAACTTTTTCACCCAGAGGGTGGTTGGAATCTGGAACTCACTGCCTGAAAGGGTGGTAGAGGCAGGAATCCTCACAATATTCAAGAAGTATTTAGATGAGCACTTGAAACGTCATAGCATACAAGGCTAGGGACCAAGTGCTGGAAAATGGGATTAGAATAGACAGGACTTGATGGCCGGCGCAGACACGATGAGCCGAAGGGCCTCTTTCTGTGCTGTATAACTCTATGGGCTGGATTTTCAATGACCTGTGGAGTCGGGTTTGGAGGCGTGTGAGGGGTTAAAGTTGCGGGGTCGGGGGTCCCGACCCCACGCAATTTTGACAAAATCGGTCGCGGAGTTCCCAACTCCAAGAGGCGGGAGAGGCCATTAAAGCCCTTAACAAGCTCTAAATTGTCTCTGTAATGCCATTTTGAAACGTTTTAGCTAGTTTAACCCTTTTCCGACGTGAAGTACGCCTGGTGTGAAACACTCCAGTGAAACCTGGCGGGAGCACAAGTGGATAGCTGACTATCAGCTGCAGGTCCACTATTCCTCTGAGTCAGTCTCACTCTCTCCAGTCTGACAGCAAGGCAGGCAGTCTCTGAGACCAGGCAGACAGTCTCTGACCTACAATGATGACATCATCAGAGGCGACTTTCAGACTGAAACCACTAATTGGTTCATGGGTTCCCACATGCTGGAACTCAATTACCCAATGAAGTGAAAATTGCATCATTCATCCACATTAATCTGGAGTCGGGGTGGAAACACGAAATGTGGCTAACACGACCCCCAACCCGACCCCAAGACAAAATCCAGCCTTATGACTCTAAAGTCACCATTCTGGAATGCCAGACAATTGTGGGTAGTTTTGGATAAGTCTATGAATTAAAGAAATTTACGGGGAAAGGGCAGGGGAGTGGGACTAGCTGAAGTGCTCTTGCAGAGAGCTGGCACAGGCTCGACGGGCCGAATGGCCTTCTTCCATGCTGTAACCATTCTATGATTCTATGAAGCTGCTCCCACCGGTGACTTGGTTTGTACTAGTACTAGGCTTATACGAACCAAACTTATTTCACATAGGATTTACAGCCAACAGAAAGGGACTTTCCCTTCTATGCTTTTAGTCCGGGATGGATTTGACCCCACGTCCCAAAGGTGAAAGGACAATGTGGTGGCACACAGCACTATCCAGTCCTTCATAAGATTTCAAATAAAGAAACTGGCACTGTGACAATGCAGTAGGTGCAAGGGCGGAGGGGTGGGGATGGGGGTGGTGGCACTGTGAGTGGGGCTATTGTTGTGATTGGCTGTTGATTATATAAAATAGTGGAAATAGTGAAACCGAATATGAAAAAGCAGTTTATAAGACATAGCAATGATAATATGCTCTGGGGCATTTGCAACCCACCTCCGTTTTACCAGAGACCCCCCCCCCCCCCAAAACCTTGCTGCTCTGGGCTCCATTCCAGCCCTGTTCAGCTGTGAACAGTTAGTCAAGATGGCGTTCAATTTTCCTCCTTCTAGAAGGTGACATAAATGGACTACATATAAAGGTAGGGTTGGTAGTCTCCCTTCCCTAAAGGACATTAGTGAACCAGTTAGGTTTTCCATAGTCATGTCTTATTTCTGCTACTAGCTGACTTATTACCAAATTTATTGAATTCATTTTCCCAATTTGCCAGGGAGGGATTTGAACTCACGGGGGTAGATTTTTATCTTCATTGCCTGGGCGGTAATCTGGCAACGCGTTTCGTCCACCTGTTGTAAAACCTGCCTGATTTTCATTTTCTAGAGCAATTCAGAACTCATCCAAGTGCCCCATGCTCTCTCCATTGCCCTGTATCTTCCAATCCCTGGTCTGTGCTGATTTCAACCAGAGTAGCAGTAAGGTGCTACACTTGACCTTAGCATGCCTGGGCTTTGTGGGAGGAATTCAGCCAGGGTTCCCACTCCTGATCATTATCCAGTGGACCTTTTTTTAAAAATTTGTTTATGGGATGTGGGCGTCGCTGGTAAGGCCAGCATTTATTGCCCATCCCTTGTTCAAGTGACTGTTAATTTTGTCCCTGATTACTGTTTCTAAAAGAGGTCAAACTGATTGGCCTGTAGTTGCTGGGTTTATCTTTTTTGAACAATGGTGTAACATTTGCAATTCTCCAGTCCTCTGGCACCACCCCCGTATCTATGGAGGATTGGAAGATTATGGCCAGTACCTCCGCGATTTCCTCCCTCAATTCCCTCAGTGTCCTAGGATGCATCCCATCCGCTCCTGGTGATTTATCTACTTTACGTACAGCCAGCCTTTCTAATACCTCCTCTTTATCAATTTTTATCCTATCAAGTGTCTCCACTACCTCCTCCTTCACTATGTCGATGGCAGCATCCTCTTCCTTGGTGAAGACAGATGCAAAATACTCGTTTAGTACCTCAGTCATACCCTCTGCCTCCATGCATAGGTCTCCTTTTTGGTCCCTAATTTTCTCCAGTCTCTCCACATAACTGAAGTCCCTCATCCCTGGAACCATTCTAGTAAATCTTCTCTGCACCCTCTCCAAGCCTTGACATCCTTCCTAAAGTGCGGTGCCCAGAATTGACACAATACTCCAGCTGGGGCCTAACCAGTGATTTATAAAGGTTTAGCATAACTTCCTTGCTTTTGTACTAAATGTCTCTATTTATAAAGCCCAGGATCCCATCTGCTTTTTTAACAGACTTCTCAACTTGTCTTGCCACCTTCAAAAATGTATGTGAGTCAAATCCAGAAATAATCTAATCGGCAAACTTGCAGTTCTGCCTGGTAAGCATATGCCTCCACTTTACGCTCATCTGTTCTCACACTCTGTTGTTCAGTTCGGAATTTTGTGCTCCAAGTTGGGCTCGTTCACCACACACGAAGATGGATACTCAACTGCATGCTACTACGTGTCTGGGGTCAGGCACATTGCACCCTACTTCCCTCCCACTGTTACCAGTCCTCCATATCCTCTTCAGCTGCAGTAGCAAAATTGGTGAATAGACTGTGACAAAACCATGTTGCCAACTTACTCTGATTTGTTCTATCCACCAACAGCGTGGCTCTGTTCGAGACACTCTGTTCATGATTTCTTTGACTTTTGCTTACCAACTCACTGGCGGGAAGAGCAGATTACAAATGCTCCTATAAATCACCATATCATCTTCAAGCACACAGACAGTCAACCAGGATTCAACTGACCATGCCATAGTTGGGCACTTATCAACCGCTTTCAAACTGGACAGGGACTGTGCGCTTCAAATCTTTACTACTGGTACCTTCGGGACAACGACAAATGTCCTTGTGGACTAATACAAACCACGTCCTGTGTCATTGAATTACACCCACTAATTAAACTCTCTGGTGGCCTACGTGCTTCGTATGCTGGTGATAACAGTGCTCTAAGATGACTGGAGTTATATGCCGAGTTTGCATACGTTAAATAAATAAATAGCCTGCCAGCACTTGCTGTGTAGGCTCAGAGATGAAGCATGGCCATTTGGGCAAGGTACCGGTGGGCCCATGCAACCATTCCACAGATAGTACCTTCAGCCTGTCCCTCTGGCCTTCAACCCTCTCTCGATCTTTTTATCAAGTGCTGCAGGCATGACATCGACCATCACTCCTTTATTCACTCTGTCTTCCTCTTAAATTGCAGTGCTCCATTCACTCAACTCCACTCCCGACATCATTATCAAACCCACCGACAAAGCAGGTGCTGTTGTTGAATGGCAAAAGGACGCTCTATCTGTCCTATCTAACCCGGGCCATGATCTCACTATTTAACACCAAACTATCAATGCTCACCTTATTCATTAGACAGTGCAATCTTGTGCACCATTCATCTCAATTACTAGTAATTCTGACTTTGAGAAATTCCTTCCCAACTTCCGAAGGCAATCAATCAAGCTCCACAACACCATAATTACCTAGGATGATTCACTGGACATCATTTGACACACCTCCACCCCCACCCATATATGTCCCAATGAGCATTTTCCCCAGTTTTTGTCACCTATCCTGTATGTGCTGAATTTTGCTGGGGTATAATTACAAACACAAAGCCCTCTGGCATCTCAAACAAGTAGAGGTTCTTTGTGGATGAGCCTTGTCAGCGAATGTTGGCAGGCTATTCAGTGCATCAGTTGAAGTCAGGTAAAGTTGCCAAGCCACAACAAGAACTGTTCATCCTTGATTGCAGGAAGCTCAAGGAATGCAATTAACCTTCTATGTCAAGGTGTTTAAAATTTCAGTCAAACACCCTCTGAATGGCTTAAGTACCTCCGTCTGTTAGTCAATCCTCAGCACAAAGCTCCAGGGGATTATAAACCCAGTACAATTAATTTGTACCACTTTTTTTCCTTACTTGTTACCTTTCCATCAACGAAGCCCCTTGTTTCACCTGTAACTTCATCTCCCATGAGATCTGGAAGTCTTCCCAGACTTTGTCTGTATTAGATCACACTTGTAAGTACCAATACCTTGATGGGAATGGCACTTACTGCTCTCTTCAGTGTATTGAGAAATCAAACCTTAAATCCACATTACCTTGCCCTCTCAGTGTTTTAAAATCTTAGATAATCCCCTCTCTTTTCTAATGACAATGGCCGTGAATTTCTCCAGGGTTCTCTACATCTTCTGCTGTAACTTTGGTGGGAGATCAGTAGAACCCCCAGAGAAACTCCATAAATGGGCGTATCATAGCCGTTTACACCATTTCTTCGGGGCTTTCGACAATCCTCCTAGCGGGTAACCCCAGGGAAATCCCAAGCAAATAGTTTCATTTCTGCTATTCTCCCCTCATAACTTAAGAGCCTTAAATCTCAGAATCATCCATAAAACTCTTCTCCAAAACCTTTCAATGTAGCCTTACATAGAATTACATAGGCCGGAATTTCCTTTGCCTGGGCGGGTCCGGTGCGGCCGGTGTCCGTGGCGGGTCACGACCCCGCTGCTGGCTCCATCCCACTGTTGAAAATAAACTTACCTTAATGGGGCCTATTAAGCCCCGCCCAGTGCTTTACCCGGCCCAATGAGATGGAGGGGGTCTGGTGACATCATTCATGACGCGTTTTCAGCCGGGATCTTTACAGGGACCCTGGCCACGTTAAATTTTAAGTTTAATCTAACATAGTGGGTGTTGAATCTTTACAATAATATAATAAAAGTTATATATGAGTGACAAAGAAATATTTAAATAATATTATCATTAAGTAATACAATCAAGAACATAACTAAAAAAGTACATTAATTGGGAATTTATTGTTGCTTTAGTCACAAATCCATAGACTTTTGTATCAGTAACTGGTACAAATAAAAGATGTGAGTGTATAGGTAGTACATAAAATTAATCAGATTTTAAATGTAATTGTAAAGGGGTGGATTTACAATCTTATGCAAGTTCAGCGGAAGAGCTGCGGAAACCCTGACAAACAGTTTAAGTGGTGCTTATGTGTTTCTGGGATTTCTGCAGCTCTTCCGTTGAAGTTAACGATGGACAAGTGAGAGAACCTCCGCAGAAATTCACCCCAAAGTCTCAGACTGAAAAATTACATTAGTTATATTCAGGGACTGAAAGCAAATTGAACTAGTGGAATGAGTGATGAGAATGAAATTGTTACGGTTGATGACTTGATTTAATGTGTAACTGGACAATCACAGTATACTGTGAGAAAAACCTAACCAGAAACAACAAAAATTTATTTAAAGGTTATATGTCATTTTTTATAGTGCAGATCAATTCACTGCAATTACTGTTGAGTTGGAAGGCAACAGCCGAGAATGGCCAGTGAAAAATGTATTTCCCTCACCATCCAGGGTAGCACTCACATCCCATCAGGAATTTCTAAATGAACATTTACCAGTAGCTTTTCAAGTAGAACAGAATCTCCATCAATCTGTTAGCTGATGTAATCAACATGTTTTTATTTTGCTTTGTTTTTCATGCTGTCAAGTAATCAGTTGGAGCAATGGCCACGGAACTCATGACTCAGGTTGACAGACGGGGTTCCCGAGCTGCGTGAATCCCATGGCCATGCAGGGAAATTTAAACAGTAAGTGAAAAAAGGCTCTTAAGTGTCTGTAAACTCCCTGATAATGATCTCAATTGGGTCCCCCGCCACTGCCGGTCAGGTTGACTCCGCGATGACAGACGCACCTGTGGGAAAGGCACGTGGGAGCGAGATGACAGCGGGTTCCCGACCCACTGTCAAAAATAACAACTTTCCCACCCGACCCGCCACTGATCTCGCCCACTACCGCCCCGGAAAATTCAGCCCATAGAGTCTACAGCACAGAAACAGGCCATTCGGCCCAACCAGTCTATGCCAGCATTTATGCTCCACGCAAGCCTCCCATCCTTCCTCATGTCACTCTATCAGCATAACCCTCAATTCCCTTCTCCCTCATATGCTTATCTAGCCTCCCCTTAAATGTGTCTATACTAATTGTCTCAACTACTCCCCGTGGTAGCGAGTTCCACATTCTCACTTCTGAGGGACAGTTGCTCAAAACTTTACAGAATAGGGTAAATTCACTCCCAACAAAGAGCTGTGCTCACAGAGAATGCAGATTGGTGATAGGGCTACCACACAATTCTCCAATCTGTGCTGCCTTCAAGTGCAGCTCCCCTTTTGGAGTTAAGGACTGGTGAATTTGCCTTTATTTCTCAAGTAACAACTTTAAACTGATGTCCCCTCTAGAGGAAAAGGTCTTTCCCTATTCACTCTTTCAAAACCGTTGGTAATTTTAAAAAAACTGTTAAATCTTCACTTAGCCTTCTCTGCTACAGTGGAAATAGTCCCAGCATCTCAAGTGCCTCGTCACAACTATAGTTTCTCATCCCTGGGATCATTCTGGTGAATCTACCCTGTACGTGCTCTATGGATTTAACATCTTTTCTATAATGGGCACCCAGGACTGCACACATTGCTCTAGCTGTAGCCTAACCATTGCTTTGCACAAATTTATCATGACCTCTGGTCTTGTAACTCTATACTCCTGTTTATAAACCCAAAATGCTATTGACCTTTTATTGGCTTCCTCTACCTACACTTTCAAGAAATTATTGCCATGAATTTCCTCGGAGGTTCTCCAAATCAGACACCATAAACTTGGCGGAAGATAATCAGAAAACCCATCTATCCAGGGTTTATCTTCCGTTGAAGTTACGGCGCCGATCGGGAAAACCCTCTAGGAAATGTCCATTATATGTAATTGCACCATAGGTATGTTTGTTCCTCCACACCCTTCAGCATCTTTCCAGTGAGTGTACACTTCTCCCAAAATACATTATCTGTCTCTTCTCTGTATTAATTTGCATCTGCCACCTGTTTGTCCATTCTTCCCACCCACCTGTGTCCTCCTATAGTCTTCTACAGTCCTCCTCACTGCTTGCCAAACTCCCTACTTTTCCAGCATCATCATATTTTGATATTGTGCTCCCTATGCCAAAGACCAAATCTATCGGGGTAACTTTCAACTTTTTATATTTCCTTTTATATTATCTGCTTATCCACAAACTCTATCTGTTTCATTTTTATTCTTTCTCGGGACCTGGGCGTCGCTGATAAGGCCAGCATTTATTGCCCATCCCTAGTTGGCCTTGAGAAGGTGGTGGTGAGTCTTCTTGAACCGCTGCACTCCGTGTGGTGAAGGTACTCCCACAGTGCTGTTCGGTAAGGAGTTTCACGATTTTGGCCCAGCGACGATGAAGGAACAGATGATATATTTCCAAATCAGGATGGTGTGTGACTTGGAAGTGAACTTGGAGGTGGTGGTGTTCCCATGCATCTGCTGCCCTTGTCCTTCTAGGTGGTGGAGGTTGTGGGTTTGGGAGGTGCAGCCGAAGAAGCCTTGGCGAGTTGCTGCAGTGCATCCTGTAGATGGTACACACTGCAGCCACGGTGCGCCGGTGGTAAATGATAAATGCATGGTGACAACCTCCAGCATGTCTGGCATTGACATGTAGGATCTGCTGCATGTTACAGCACAGAAACAGACCATTCACACAGGCCCTGATCATGCACAATCCAAATGGGATAACAATCAGGAATGGGAATGGGGCTGGTTTTTCCATCCCTAACGCAGAGACATTGCCTGATTGTACCATACCTGTTAACACCGCCCTAGCCAAGATCAGCTAACTCAGCACAGGCTAGGGCACTTCCAGTTCAGGTGCATTCTACCTTCACTAACTGATCCATTCTGGGAACCTTCAGTTGTGATTCATACCTTTACTGCACGCAGTGTTTATATATCTGTCTCACAGGCACAAAACAAATGTCATTCTAAAGAATAAACAGGAGACAGGATACACAACTTTTACTCCACGAACAAAGATCAACATTCGAGCACGTTCAATGGCAGGGTAAACTCAGCAAGCTCCAGTTCTCTGTTTCGTATCAAGTTTACATACTCCCCATCAATATCCTGTGCTGTTTTTATTTGTGGATTTAGTTCCACATACCACCCTCTTCCAGAACAACAGAGAATCACAACAGCTTTCTGAGTGAGTGAAGTTTGTAACTGAAGGAGCATCTCATAACAACATTTCAGCAGAAATCAGTTTGCAATCCTTTGTAGCTGGGTGTTTATGCCCCAGAATAACAGGCACACCCAGTAGCTGGTGTAGAGTGTCTCTGAATTGTTTTGCAGGTTAAGGTAGGGCTGTTAGTGCTGGGGACCTTTCTACTTTTAGCATCAGTGTTGCTACATTGGCCCTAACATTCGGAGGAAAAAATGTTTCTCCCGTGCGCTCTACATCAAGGGGGTGTGCCTGGGAGAGTTCCCAGGTTGGCTTTTGTTAGACTGGGGGAAATAACAAGGTGATTTGATAGGGGTGTTTTAAATTGTGAAGGAATGGGGCAGAGTAGACAGAAGCAGAGTGTTTCTAGTGGTTGAGGGATCTAGAATGTAATGTAATGAGAAACTCTTTTACACAGAGGGTTGTGAGGCTATGGTAGTTGGTGATTGAAGCAGAGACCATTGAAGAACAGGTTGGAGTGGCGATTGAAGGTAAAGGGGGATAAAGGGATCTGGGAACAGGGCGGGTACATGGGATGAGGATACTGCTCGTGTGGAGGATAAACACCAACATGGACTGGTTGGGCTGAAGGGCCGGTTTCTGTGTTGCAATTTCTGTGTAGCCCCAGGAATTATTATTATACCCTTGTAAGGCCTCAGCGGAACTCTTGCATTTTTTCCCTGAACTTCATAATAATACAATGTTTGCTAACAAATATTTAAATAAAGTGGCTGAGTGAAAAACATAATCTTTAAATATACACCATTCTCTTGTTTGAAAATAAGGTCCATTTATTTCTGACAAGAATGCAAATAGAAACATAAATAATTACGTTCAAATTGTACCTCCACCTCTCTCTCCTTCTTTAAGACCCTCCTTAAACCAAACCTCTTTGAACAAGCTTTTGGTGACGCCTCCTTGTCTCCTTTGGTTTAGCCTCCATATTTTTTGTTATTTCTTTGTGAAGCGCCTTGGGTCATTTTTCTATGTTAAAAGCGCCGATTTTAACACTGTCCAGTTTATGAATATTGTCTAATCCTCTCCCCCTACCCCCGTCATGATTTAGTGCCTTGGAATCACTTCTAATTATCCAATATATCTATATTCTTTATTGCACAAGGACCATCACTCTTTTGGAGAGAGACGGTGAATAAGACAGGCATGAATAATGTGACACACGATGACATTGCACACAAGCAACATAATTCTTTGCAGTAGAAACTATCATTATAGGCTTACATAACCAGAATTAAAGCTTTGCCTGCTGCATTTTAATACTAATAATTAAATCCCTTTGAAGAACTTGAAAATGAACAAGAAATATGAGGGGGTGGTGCATTTTAACACCTCCATGTTGGCATAGATTGAACATGGCACTTGTGCCAAAATGCACCATCCTGAAACAGTCAAAGAAACTATCATCTGGGTATAAATAAAAAGTGCAATTCCAGTGAAGTATGTATCAAGCTACTCAAAGTCAGAGTAAATTATAAACTTTAGAATGCAATGTAACCCGCTCTCCAAGTGATTCTTCCAAGGTTACACTGAGGATCCTTCAGGGCTCTTCATCCTGTATTTCTGTAGTGTCGCTGTTAGCAATCTCTTTCATTGTGAGGGTTAAGTGGCACAACACAATTGGTTCGTAATTTTTTGAATTCAAGATTGAGAGGGGATTGAATGCGGGAAATAAAGGTTTACGGAACTTTGCTTTAAAGGAGTGAATGTGAGTGCCTCGGTAAACGTTGTAGAAAGACAAGCGCCCCTCTTCGTAATCCATAAATATTCCCAACCGTTCGCAGTTGTGGTCTCTGCTGTTCAGATCGAGCAAAATGGACTCATCAGCATGGAGCGCGTAGTATTCCTTGTCAACCATCCGGAGGGACCACGAATATTTATTCTTTCCCAGAACAGTTTCTTTACCTTTGCCTTTCCTGGCGATGGTGGAGTAGGTGACACCGATGTTCCACCCATCCTTGTTCCTCACTTTCACCTCCCAGTAGTGTTTGCCCGATGAGAAACTCTCATTTGTCAGAACATTGAAAGAACTTTCAAAACGCGCCGGCTTATCTTGGACACTTGTGGGCATGGAACTGTATTGCACTGAACACAGATCACTTGACAAAGTCAGATTCTTGTGTGCTGTGTTCTCATCGAAGGTAATATTTCTTGAATCTGTAACATGTTAAAAAAAATCTTTTTTTTTACCGTTACTAAAACTTGAAAATGATTACTAACTGTACAGTGTTCAACATCTAAAAGTTTGAATCAATAGTGACAGTGGTTGGACATGTGATTCCACCACATAGCGTTCTTGATCTCAGCTCTGGTATGGTAGTGTAGTGGTTTTGGCACTGGACTAATAACCAAGTGATCATTAGTAACCTCTACCAGCACAACCCTCCAAGATCTCTGCGCTCCTCCAATTCTGACCTCTTGAGCATCCCCGATTTTTATCATTCCACCATTGGTGGCCGTGCCTTCAGCTGCCAAGGCTCTAAGCTCTGAAATTCCCTCCCTAAACCTCTCCGCCTCTCTCTCCTCCTTTGAGACACTCCTTAAAACCTACCTCTTTAACCAAGCTTTTGGTCATCTGTCCTAATATCTCCCTTTTTTTTATTCGTTTATGGGATGTGGGCGTCGCTGGGAAGGCCGGCATTTATTGCCCATCCCTAATTGCCCTTGAGAAGGTGGTGGTGAGCCGCCTTCTTGAACCGCTGTAGTCCGTGTGGTGACGGTGCTTCCACAGTGCTGTTAGGTAGGGGGTTCCAGGAGTTTGACCCAGCGACGATGAAGGATCGTCAGATGGCTTATGACAAATTTTGTTTGATAACCTGCAAAGCGCCGAGGGACATTTTACTATGTTAAAGGTGCTATATAAATGCAAGTTGTTGTCATTAGTTCAAGTCACTCCAGGCCAAGCTGTGAAATTGAATTCAATAACTCTGGTAATTTGTGGGCTGACGCCAAGAAAAGTTCCCAATGAAAGCTGCTCGATTGGTTCACTAATGTCCTGTAGGGAAGACAACCTGCCATCCCTACCTGGTCTGGCGTACATGTGACTCCAGTCCCACATGATGTGGTTGACTTACCATGTTGGGATTTGAACTCATGACTTCTGGGGTGCTAGTGCAGTACCGTAACCACTAACATATCTTTGTGAAGGGCTCAAATCCCAAAGGACACAAGTTAAAAATAGGGAAGTTAGGAGTAAGAAGGGAAGTCAAAGGAATCTTTTCAGCCAAAGGGTAGTAAAGTTCTGGAATAAGTTACCAGGGAAGGGCATCGAAGTGAACATAATTAATGGAGTTCAAGAGGAAATTAGATGTGTTTCTGGAGAGAGAGGGATTTGGTGGAAAGTCAAGTAGATGGGACTGATCTATCAAAAAGGGATGGGTTTTTGACCCTGTCTTGTTTCTAAAAATCCTTTTTATATGCATCAGTGACTCTGTGCCTACGTTTACAACCAGTGGCAATGGTAAGAGCAGTGACTTTGTTTGCTTGCACCTTATCGGTCTGCCTATGAGTTGGACTTTTATAAAGTACAACATTGAAATACAGAACACAAACCAAAACCAGAATAGGAATGAGGATTATCTTCATGAATGAATGATCTATGTTGTGATTGATTAGGGGGAAGCCTAGGCCTGTTCGTTAGACAATGAACGATTTGGTCAGAACTCAGAATGTCATTGACCACCCCACTTTCCACACTCACATTGCCACATTCGCGGAAGCAACCTCTTGACAGCCTGATGCACCTCCTCTACAGAACGCTCCAGTGATTTCAGTCTCCCGTTCTCCGCTGGCACTTCTTTACCAATTGACACTTGCAAATCTTCAAAAGTTTCAAGACTGAACAGTATTAAAAAAAAGAGATAGGAAGAAAATGTACTGTTATAAGTTTGCACATTTGCAAGCAATTTAATTAGGATCCTTTATAAAAAGTGCAAGTATTCTTAAGGTTCAAACCCCGCTTCAGAGACTTGAGCCCATAATCCAGGGTTACACTCCCAGTGCAGCACTGAGGGAGTGCTGCACTGTCGGAGGTGCCGTCTTTCGGATGAGTCGATAAACCAAAGCCTTGTCTACCCTCCGAGGTGGCCATTAAAGATCCCATGACACTATTCGAAGAAGAGCAGGAGAGTTCTCCGGGTGTCCCGGCCAAAATATTTCCCTCGACCAAAAACAGATTAGCTGGTCATTTATCTCATTGCTGTTTGTGGGATGTTGCTGTGGGTAAATTGGCGGCTGCGTTTCCCTACAAAACAACAATGCCTACACGTCAGATGTAATGAATTGGTTGTGAAGCACTTTGGGCTGTCCTGAGGACAGATGCTATAAATGGGAGATCTTTCTTATTCTTTCCCAACCTTTTGTCGACGGGGTATGATTGTGATCAGCAGGTTTCCGTGATTCAACCATATTAATGGTGATTTAAAAAAAAATTATTCTTGGGATGTGGGCATAGCTGACAAGGTGTAAAAGGATATGGAGCCAAGGCAGGTGGATGTCATTAAGATACAGATCAGTCATGATCTCATTGAATGGCGGAAGAGGCTCGAGGAGCTGAATGGCCTCCTCCTGTTCCTCTGTTCCTAAGGACAGCATTTATTGCCCATTCCTAATGGTTTGATACAACTGAGTGGCTCACTGGACCACTTCAGAGGGCAGTTCAGAGTCAACCACCTTGAACCAAATGCCCTGGCAAGTACTGATAACAGGATTTGTTTGACTAAATGACATTGAGGGATATCATAGAATCATATACAACTTTACAACACAGAAGTAAGCCATTTGGCCCATCATACCTGTGCAGGCTCTCTGAAAGAGCTCTCCACTTAATCTAATTTCTCTCCTCTTTGCCCATATTATTTTTAATTTTTCTTTTTCAAATATATACCCACTTCCCTTTTAAAAGCCATTATGGATTCTGCTTTCCCGAATGTTTCCATGTCCTAACAACCCACTGCATTAAAATAAATTCTCCTAACCGCTCTCTCTTCATGTCCTTTAGTTACTGACTCACCGAACAATAGAAATGGCTTTTTCTGAATTAGCTTATCAGAATTTTCAACACCTTTATCAGGTATCCTTTTAAATTTCTTTATTCTAGTGAAAAGAGCCCTAAAATAGTCTAATTGCTTTTGTTTCCAATTTTTTTCCAGGAAACCCCAGGGTAGATTTTCATTTTGCTACCTGGGTATAAAACTGGCATTGCGGATCGACCGGCCGTTATAGAAACCACCGGATTTTCATTCCCATTGAAATCAATGTTAATGGGGCAGTTTCTATAATGGGCGGCAACTTGAAAATCTACCCCGCCCTGCCTCTTGCTGGAAATGCGCCCACAAGTCACTTATGTGGTCATAAAAGAAAATTGAGACTCTTACCGTGTCTTCCAACTCATGAATTCCTAGAATACAAGGAAACGGATAAATTAATTCAATTATCATAAATTATCAGTGAAACAGTATATGAAAAACCAAAATGAACAAATCTACTAATAATGACCAGTATCTCTCCTAGTTCATGGGACAGTGTAGAGGGCGCTTTACTTTGTATCTAACCCGTGCTGTACCTGCCCTGGGAGTGTTTGATGGGACAGTGTAGAGGGAGCTTTACTCTGTATCTAACCCGTGCTGTACCTGCCCTGGGAGTGTTTGATGGGACAGTGTAGAGGGAGCTTTACTCTGTATCTAACCCGTGCTGTACCTGCCCTGGGAGTGTTTGATGGGACAGTGTAGAGGGAGCTTTACTCTGTATCTAACCCCGTGCTGTACCTGCCCTGGGAGTGTTTGATGGGACAGTGTAGAGGGAGCTTTACTCTGTATCTAACCTGTGCTGTACCTGCCCTGGGAGTGTTTGATGGGACAGTGTAGAGGGAGCTTTACTCTGTATCTAACCCATGCTGTACCTGCCCTGGGAGTGTTTGATGGGACAGTGTAGAGGGAGCTTTACTCTGTATCTAACCCGTGCTGTACCTGCCCTGGGAGTGTTTGATGGGACAGTGTAGAGGGAGCTTTACTCTGTATCTAACCCCGTGCTGTACCTGCCCTGGGAGTGTTTGATGGGACAGTGTAGAGAGAGCGTTACTCTGTATTTAACCCATGCTGTATCTGCCCTGGGAGTGTTTGTTGGGACAGTGCCTGAAAAGAAAAGTATTCCATTCCCCAGCACTAACTTCCCTCACCCTGATGAGCACAAAAATTCAACAACAAAATGATGGAAAGAAGTGACTAGGTTTTAACGAGATTTATGCTCCTTTGACAAGATTTGCAGATGCAGCTAAGGATTGACTCATGACCTAAATAAATAGGAATATTCACCTGTAGTGTCTGTACACTCTCAGATTCTGGGTTCTCATTCATCTCATTGACTCTTTCCATTATTGAACTGATGGCATCACGATACGCCTCCTTGTCTACTTGCTGCTCTGTAATCAGTGCCCCCATTGACAACCTTTCTGCTTCGATCAGATTCATTGTTGTTCTCATGTCATTCTGCAGTAGCTCCACAATTGTGTTGTACTTCGCTTCAACTGCCGCTTTCGTTTTTGAGATGATAATCTGCCCAAAAAAAAACAATACAGAACATTTAACAAGAAGTATGGTATGGTAGCATAGTAGTTATGTTACTGGACTAGTAATCCAGAGGTCTGGACTAATGATCCAGAGACTGTGGGCTGGATTTTGATATTGGGGCGGGTTGGGGTCGTGTCATCCGCATTTCGTGTTATCCACCCAACTGCAATTGGATGTGGGAGATTGATGCAATTTTCACTTAATTGGGCAATTGAGTTCCAGCATGTGGGAACCCATAAACCAATTAGTGGTTTCAGTCTGAAAGTCGCCTCTGATGATGTCATCATTGCAGGTCAGAGACTGCCTGGTCTCAGAGACTGCCTGGCCTTTGCTGTGAGAGGACCTGGATGCAAAATGAGCAGCATCTGAGAGAGAGAGAGAGAGAGAATTTTTTTTGCAACCAAGTCCTCCCAGGCAGTCTCTGAAGACATTCAATGCAGCAGCATCAGAGGCGACTTTCAGACCTAATACTACTACTACCTTCATCACATCTCCGTTGTAATAGTGGACCTGCAGCTGATAGTCAGCTGTCCACTTGTGCTCCCGCCAGGTTTCACTGGCGTGTTTCACATCAGGCGTACTTCACGTCGGAAAAGGGTTAAACTAGCTAAAACGTTTCAAAATGGCATTACAGAGCCAATTTAGAGCTTGTTAAGGGCTTTAATGGCCTCTCCCACCTCTTGGAGGCGGGACGGAGTCGGGAACCCCATGACTGATTTTGTCAAAATTGCGTGGAGGCGGAATAGAGTCGGGATGGGGTCGGGACCCCCGAATCTGCAACTTTAACCCCCCACACGCCTCCAAACTCGACTCCACGGGTCATTGAAAATCCAGCCCTGTGAGTTCAAATCCCACCACAGCAGCTGGGGAATTTAAATTCAGTGAATTAAATAAATCTGGAATGAAAAGCTAGTATCAGTAATGTGTGACCATGGAAACTACCAGATTGTTGTAAAAACCCATCTGGTTCACTAATGTACTTTAGGGGAGGAAACCTGCCATCCTTACCCGGTCTGACTCCAGACCCACAGCAATGTGGTTGACTCTTAACTGAAATGGCCTAGCAAGCCACTCAGTTGTACCAAATCCGCTACAAAGAAGTATACTAAGCAGCACTGTGGGAGTACCTTCACCATTTGGACTGGAGCGGTTCAAGAAGGCGGCTCACCACCACCTTGTCAAGGACAATTAGGGGTGGGCAATAAATGCTGGCCTTGCCAGCGACGCCCACATCCCAGGAACAAATAAAGAAAAAGCATTGCTCAGAGTTGGGTGATGATGGGAGAGTGGAGTTGGAGGAGCCAAGACTGCACAGAGTTAAGGGGACCCTTTAATTTTTTTTTTGGGGGGTGCGCGACTCCTTTAACGGGCTGCGTGGCTCATTCAAATTTCAGCGCGTGCGCGGTTTTTCAGTTTAAAAGCCTGTGACCAGCCTGCGCAGTACCTCCAGAACACTGCATGGCTGTGCGGCGGCGCAGCTAAAGGGGAACATTCCTCTGAGTGTGCTAGAGTTAGAGGAAGGGGAACCTGAGAGTGTGCTAGAGTTAGAGGGGCTGAGAATGTGCTAGAGTTAGAGGGGCTGAGAGTGTGCTAGAGTTAGAGGGGCTGAGAGTGTGCTAGAGTTAGAGGGGCTGAGAGTGTGCTAGAGTTAGAGGAAGGGGAACCTGAGAGTGTGCTAGAGTTAGAGGGGCTGAGAGTGTGCTCGAGTTAGAGGGGCTGAGAGTGTGCTAGAGTTAGAGGGGCTGAGAGTGTGCTAGAGTTAGAGGGCTGAGAGTGTGCTAGAGTTAGAGGGGCTGAGAGTGTGCTAGAGTTAGAGGGCTGAGAGTGTGCTAGAGTTAGAGGGGCTGAGAGTGTGCTAGAGTTAGAGGGGCTGAGAGTGTGCTAGAGTTAGAGGGGCTGAGAGTGTGCTAGAGTTAGAGGGCTGAGAGTGTGCTAGAGTTAGAGGGCTGAGAGTGTGCTAGAGTTAGAGGGGCTGAGAGTGTGCTCGAGTTAGAGGGGCTGAGAGTGTGCTAGAGTTAGAGGGGCTGAGAGTGTGCTAGAGTTAGAGGGGCTGAGAGTGTGCTAGAGTTAGAGGGGCTGAGAGTGTGATAGAGTTAGAGGGGCTGAGAGTGTGCTAGAGTTAGAGGGGCTGAGAGTGTGCTAGAGTTAGAGGGGCTGAGAGTGTGCTAGAGTTAGAGGGGCTGAGAGTGTGCTAGAGTTAGAGGGGCTGAGAGTGTGCTAGAGTTAGAGGGGCTGAGAGTGTGCTAGAGTTAGAGGGGCTGAGAGTGTGCTAGAGTTAGAGGGGCTGAGAGTGTGATAGAGTTAGAGGGGCTGAGAGTGTGCTAGAGTTAGAGGGGCTGAGAGTGTGCTAGAGTTAGAGGGGCTGAGAGTGTGCTAGAGTTAGAGGGGCTGAGAGTGTGCTAGAGTTAGAGGGGCTAAGAGTGTGCTAGAGTTAGAGGGGCTAAGAGTGTGCTAGAGTTAGAGGGGCTGAGAGTGTGCTCGAGTTAGAGGAAGGGGAACCTGAGAGGGCTGTAGAATGAGTAGGCCCTGGAGCATGGTTGTGTCAGGAGGATTGAGAGTAACAGAGGTTTGTTTGGAGAAACCACGATGAATGACCAAGGCCAATAGTGCCGAGCACCACAGAGGTTGAAAAGAGTATGAGAAGAGAAGGTAAATCAGGCAGTCATGACTAAATGTCGTTAAGCTTCGGATTTTAAACCTGAAGATTGTAAGAGGAAGAGAAGAACAAGGGAGGTGAAGAGTTCCACATTTTTGAAGTCTTGGGAAAGAAGGACCAAGAGAGGAGCTGAGTCTTGATTTCGGCCGAGTTTTTAAAATATTTTATCATTTGGTCCCGGCTGTGAGCAACGCTGGCAAGGCTCCATTTATGACCCATCCCTGGTTGTCCCGCAGAGGTGGTGGTAGCTTTCTCCTGAACTGATGCAGCCCTTATGGTGATGATGCTCCCATAATGGGGAACTGCCCTAAGTTTGCCATTAATTGGCAACCTCAGGATAGCTGGTGTAGGAAATGGAAAGTATCTGAGCATCACAAAAGGCCACGGTGAGCAACCAAGGGCTCTGTGGCACATGACACAGGGGAGAAGTTATGCTGCAGCTGCACAAATCCCTGGTTAGACCACACCTGGAGCACTGGGAGCAGTTCTGGGCACCACACCTTAGGAAGGATATATTGGCCTTGGAGGGAGAGCAGCATAGGTTTACCAGAATGATACCCGGACTTCAAGGGTTGAGTTACGAGGAGAGATTACACAAATTAGGGTTGTATTCCCTAGAATTTAGAAGGTTAAGGGGTGCTCTGATCCAAGTTTTCAGGATATTAAGGGGAGCAGATAGGGTAGATAGAGAGAAACTATTTCCGCTGGTTGGGGATTCTAGGACTGGGGGCATAGTCTAAAGATTAGAGCCAGACCTTTCAGGAGTGAAATTAGGAAACACCTCTACACTCAAAGGGTGGTAGAAGTTTGGAACCCTCTTCCGCAAACGGCAATTGATGCTAGATCAATTGTTAATTTTAAATCGGAGATTGATAGCTTTTTGTTAACCAAAGGTATTAAGGGATATGGGCCAAAGGCGGGTATATGGAGTTAGGTCACAGATTAGCCATGATCTCATTGAATGGCGGAACAGGCTCGAGGGGCTGAATGGCCTCCTCCTGTTCCTATGACACCACCAAAGTTGAAAAGAGTAAAAGAAACGATAAGGTAAATCAGGAGACACCCTGCTTGTGAATAAAAGTCTGAAGATTGGAGGAGGACGGTAAGACAAAGGGAAGTTCATCCGACTGTGTTTACCTCAACGTCCTGTAATGTTAGAGGAATCCGGTCCATGTCCTTCTTGACTCTGTCATGAATCTTCTTCAGATCCTTCACTTTCCTTATAATCTGAAACTTAAATGAACTGAACAATCAGTAAAATGCTGCAGATCAGAAATAAAACAGAAAATGCTGGAAACGTAGAATTACACAGGATATACAGCAAAGAAACCGACCGTTTGTCCCAACCAGTCCAGGCCAGCGTTTATGCTGCACTCGTCACGTCTTTCCTCATCTCACCCTATCAGCATATCCTTCTATTCCTTTCTCCCTCATGTACTTATCTAGCCTCCACTTAAAGCATCTATATTATTTGCCTCAACCACTCCCTGTGGTAGCGAGTTCCACATTCTCACCACTCTCTGGGGGAAGAATTTTTTTCTGAATTCCCTATTTGATTTCTTGGTGACTATCTTCTATTGATGGCCTCTAGTTTTGCTCTTCCCATCAAGTGGAAACACTCTCTTTGTATCTACTCTATCAAAACCTTTCATAATTTTAAAGATCTCTATTAGGTCACCTAAAGAGAAAAGCGAACCAGCCTGTTCATCCTTTCCTGTTAGGTATATCCTCGCAGTTCTGGTATCATCCTTGTAAATATGTTTTGCACCATAGAATCATAGAAAGGTTACAGCATGGAAGAAGGCCATTCGGCCCGTCGAACCCGTGCCAGCTCTCTGCAAGAGCACTTCAGCTAGTCCCACTCCCCCGCCCTTTCCCCATAGCCCTGCAAATTTCTTTCCTTCAGATACTTATCCAACTCCCTTTTGAAAGCCGTGATTGAGTCCCTTTCAGGCAGCACATTCCAGATCCTAACCACTCGCTGCGTAAAAAAGTTTTTTCTTACGTCGCCTTTGGTTCTTTTGCCAATCACCTTAAATCTGTGTCCTCTGGTTCTCGACCCTTCTGCCAATGGGAACAGTTTCTCTCGATCTACTCTGTCCAGACCCCTCATGATTTTGAACACCTCTATCAAATCTCCTCTGAATCTTCTTTGCTCCAAGGAGAACAACCCCAGCTTCTCCAGTCTATCAACGTAACAGAAGTCCCTCATTCCTGGAATCATTCTTGTAAATCTTTTCTGCACCCTCTCTAAGGCCTTCACATCCTTCCTAAAGTGTGGTGCCCAGAATTGGACACAATACTCCAGTTGAGGCCGAACCAGTGTTTTATAGTTCATCATAATTTCCACACTTTTGTACTCTATACCTCTATTTATGAAGCCCAGGATCCCGTAAGCCTTTTTAATTGCTTTCTCAACCTGCCCTGCCACCTTCAACAATTTGTGCACACATACCCCCAGGTCTCTCTGTTCGTGCACCTCCTTCAGGATTGTACCATTTAGTTTATATTTCCTCTCCTCATTCTTTCTACCAAAATGTATCACTTCACACTTTTCTGCGTTAAATTTCATCTGCCACGTGTCCGCCCATTCCACCAGCCTGTCTATGTCCTCTTGAAGTCTGTCACTCTCTTCCTCACTGTGGCACGGGCAACACGGTGGCATAGTGGTTAGCACTGGTGCCTCACAGCGCCAGAGACCCGGGTTCGAATCTGACCTCGGGTGACTGTCTGTGTGGAGTTTGCACATTCTCCCCGTGTCTGCGTGGGTTTCCTCCGGGTGCTCCGGTTTCCTCCCACAGTCCAAAAATGTGCGGGTTAGGTTGATTTGGCTATGATAAATTGACCCTTAGTGTTAGGGGGGGGGATTAAATATGTGGGGTTATGGGGATAGGATGGGATATGTTAGGGGGAATTAAATACGTGGGGTTACGGGGCTAGAGTGGGATATGTGTACTGTGGGGATTAAAGCAGGGACAGGGTACTGGATTTGAATGATCAGCCATGATCGTATTGAATGGTGGAGCAGGCTCGACGGGCCGAATGGCCTACTCCTGCTCCTAGATTCTATGTTTCTATGTTCACTATACTTCCAAATTTTGTGTCATCTGCAAATTTTGAAATTGTGCCCTGTACACCCACATCCAAGTCATTAATATATATCAAGAAAAGCAGTGGTCCTAGAATCAACCCCTGGAGAATACCACTGTATACCTTCGTCCAGTCCGCAAAACAACCATTCACCACTACTCTCTGTTTCCTGTCACCTAACCAATTCCATATCCATGCTGCCATTGTCCCTTTAATTCCATGGGCTTCAACTGCGCTGGCAAGCCTATTATGTGGCACCTTGTCGAACGCCTTTTGGAAATCCATGTACACCACATCAACCGCATTAGCCTCATCAACCCTCTCTGTTACCTCATCAAAGAACTCAATCCAGTTAGTTAAACACGATTTGCCTTTAACAAATCTGTGCTGGCTTTCCTTAATTAATCCACACCTATCCAAGTGACTGTTAATTTTGTCCCTGATTACTGTGTCTAAAAGCTTCCCCACTACCGAGGTCAAACTGACTGGCCTCTCCAGTGCCTCTATATCATTTTTATAATATGGCGACCAGAACTGTGCACAGTACTCCAACACTCTGTAGGTCCGGCAGCATCTGTAGAAAGAGGAAGGTAGGGCTACCATTTCAGCTTGATGACTTGACGAAAGGTCATCATTAACCTTACCTTCCTCTCTCCACCGGTGCTGCCTGTCCTGCTGATTGTTGCCAACACTATCTGAAATGAAATGTTCCCCATCGTATACCTCAGTATCCACAACAAAGAAAGAAGAGCTTACATTTATATAGCACCTTTCATATCCCAAAGCACTTCACAGCAAATTAATTACTTTTGAAGTGTAGTCACTGTTGTGCAGTAGCCAATTGTGCACAGCAAGGACCCACAAACAGCAATGAGCTGAATGATCAGTGAACCTGTTTTTGGAAGTGTTGGTTGAGAGATAAATGTTGCCAGGGACACCAGAACCTTCTCCATCCTGATTTGGAAGTATATCGCCGTTCCTTCATCGTCACTGGGTCAAAGTCCTGGAACTCCCTCCCTAACAGCGCTGTGAGAGCACCTTCAGCACACGGACTGCAGCGGTTCAAGAAGGCGGCTCACCACCACCTTCTCAAGGGCAACTAGGGATGGGCAATAAATGCCGGCCTTTGCGGCAACGCCCACATCCCATGAACGAATAAAAAAACTGGCATGTCAGCATTTATTACCTAGTTGTCCCGAGTCAAGCATGTGGTACAGGACTGGCGTCACGTACAGATCCAAACCAGTTTTTATTACAACCTTCCAGCAGCTTTCTTGGTGTCAGCCTCTAAATGACTAGATTTATTGAATTCAGTTTCACAACTTCCCCTGGTGGGATTTGAACTCCTGGTTAATAGTGCAGGACGATAATCACTCAGCTACCATGCCTTCATTAAACTGCAGAGCTGGCAGAAAATAAAGTGACTTTAAAAAAAAGGTGAGGATTGGGGCAGCACAATAGTGAGCTGAGCTCAGCACTGGCAATGCGTGTTTGGACGAGTAATGGCAAAGTGAAGTTCAAAGAGAGCACATTTGGCTCAAACTACTCCCTCATTACGCAGGATAAAACAATATACGGGCTAGAATTTTTGTGCAATTATTAAAGGCGTGGATGAAATGCAAACCAGTTTCCTCTATGAAAGACAGCCCACGGCATTGGCTCAAGATTCAAACTTACTTGGAACTGATGGATAAAACCAAGAGGTAGGTTCCTGGGCAGGTGATTGGCCGCCCAAGAATAGCAATCATTCATACCTAAAGAAACTGACAGGGCTGCGTGAAACTGCTCTTATTCACGTTTCAGCTCGGGTCACTTTTTGGATTGGATTGTACTCGGTAAGAGCTATCGGGGTAATTCTGTGCTCTGCACTTTGGGAAGGTGCCTTGCTCCTGTGAGGCATGGGTCGGAGAATGGTAGCTCATTCTCCACTCCACACAAAGCATGGGATTGAAGAATTACCCCTTATGCCTGCATTAGGAAGACATGCACCCCAAAATTCTGTGGGCCCTTTTAAGGAGCTGGAAGCACGGCGGGGCAGGGTGGGGATCCCACTCACCGCCCCAAATCTCAGGGACACAGTCACCTACATACTCAGCGCTGGGCGCCCCTGTGCCTTGTGGAGGCACGACCAAGGCACCCATCCCAATGAGGTGGCAAAAGTCAGACTGTCCAAGGTCTAGGAGGGGGGCCGAAGAAAATGAGCCTTTGGGCTCTCTCTGGGATCAATTACCTTTCTTTCTAGCATTCTTGGCGCCTTCTCAGGTCTCTTGGATGGCAAACTGGGCGGAGTCGCTAGGGTAGCCCCCAAAGCTGGCTGTAGATATAACGGGGCACTAAGAAACGCCCACCCCTCCCGGACTGCAGTTTGTCGCAGTTCTTACAGGGTGCGGAATCCCGGCAGATCCGGGTTCCACCCCAAATTGTGGCCCCACCCCCTTCTACAATCATGCCTCAGTTCTGCCCTCCCCGGAATTTGGTACCGCTCCAAGTTTGCCATTAAGTGGCAGCCTCAGGATAGCTGGTGTAGGATGGGAAATATCTGAGCACCTGCATTTGGGTTGATTCGTGGGGCACAATAGATGGAGATTTACATGGCCTTAAACAATGCTATTCCTGGCATCAAGAAGCACTTCCATAGCTAATCCAGATGTGGCACTAGCAATGGAACGACTACCAGGGACAGCAGCATACCTGAATGAGCACATGGGGAAGAAAGTGTGCAGTTGAATTTGGGGCATTAATGCTGTAATCCTGGCGGCTCCTCGCCTGGTGAATTACCCATTTTGGGGGGAGGAAATCCGGAGAAAAGTGCTGAGGATATATTTCCAGAAAGCCGCAGGGCTGACTCAACCCCGCTTGACTCACAAACAAACCCAAACAAGGTGGTTCAAGAGCTCGAGGAGCAGCAGTCAACCCCAGCAACTCCAGTGGAGATTAAGAACAGGGGAGGAATTCAATGGTTGAATGAGCAGCTGCCGCCTGTTGATTAGAAAGTTATTCTGTTACTAACTCAGTTTTGAAACTAGAAGGGACTACACAATGGAACATAACCTTTCCTGCCTGTGGCCTGGATGTACTTCCAGTTCCAGCTCTGTTTCTTATTTCCGATTTTGCACTCTCATTTCATCCCTTCTACTTGAGTTTACATGCTGCCTTTTACCAACTAAACCATCAGAGGAGCTTTTCTCATCGACTACGATCTGGTTGTACAGGTCTGCATTTGCCCTCTTCCTGATCCTTTAATCATATTGACACTATACGAAAAGTTGGGCTGGTGAGGAAATCAGGAACCGGCTACCCCTGATTTTTGCATCCTATTAAATTAATGGATGAAAAGCCAGTCAATAAGGGCTTGCAAATAACTGACTTTATAGAGGGAGAGTGTGAGAGGGTCAACTGGTACCTGTCAGTGACCCTGTTTGTACAAGAAGAGTTTGAGTACAAGAATGTTTAGCAACAGCAAAAGGCTATTCCACATAAAGACCACCTTTTGTTTCAGCCTTTGCGAACTAGCATTCAATCCCTTCTCTCTACATCCAGTTTGTCCCTTGCACCCTGCTCTTGTAAACCCGTCACCGTAGTGAAAAATGTGAGAAAGCTCGGGTACTTACTCTCTGTTCCTTGCAGGCCTCCTCAAAGGGTGAAAAAGTGTGTGTCTTGTGCTTGCTCCCCACCAAACATCGAGGGCATACGCAGTCCACGCAGTCATTGCAGAAGAGGATCAGGTTTTCGCTGTGTATCACACATTGCACGCCCAAACTGCTTCCACTGATGCTGCTAGCAATACTACCATGATTACTTGGCAAAGTCATGGCAAATTGTTGGGAATTTCTTTTAAAAAACCCTTTTAAACCCTTCAGAACTCCATATACTAATGAACAAGAGAATTTTATAGAAAGGGTAGGTGCAGTATAGCAAATGGCCTTGACTGACAGTACCCAGGAGGCAAGGAGCTGATTATATAGCAGGTTGCCAAGGGGAAGGGCTGTGTAATCTGATCTCAGTTGTTACATAACACCTAAATACCAATGACAACTTTTTATTCGTAATCTTTCTTGGACGATTTCTTCAGATTGATATTTCTGGTGAAACCATAATTGTGTTCCTTCACCATTTGCCCAATTAATTTTCCTCATAATCTTGAAACCCTCAATTTGTTTTCCTCAATGCGTTTTCTTTTTCAAAGAAAACAAGCCCAGCTTACTTATTTGTACCTTATACCTTAAATTTCTGACACTCAAAAGTATCTTTGTTGCCCATGTTTGCACCCTCTAAATGGCGGCAATATCCTCCTAAGTAATTGATGATATGCTCAGTGTGTTTTCATGGTACCATCAATGTGCTAGAGTTACTGAATAAAAACTTAGGTTTATACAGTGCCTCATCCCATCCCTCAGCAGTGCATAAATATTTGAAAAAGAATAATTTAACACAGTTTGGGGAAAGGATAGGCGAAGGGGATCGGTCTGTCCACCCATCACTGCTCACTGATCGACATTAGCTCCCGGTCCCGAAACGCCGCAAATTTTAAATTCCCATCCTTGCGTTTCAATCCCTCCATGGCCTCGCCCCTCCCTATCTCTGTAACCTCCTCCAGCCCTACACCCCTCACCCCTCCCTATCTCTGGAACCTCCTACACCCCTCGCCCCTCCCTATCTCTGGAACCTCCTCCAGCCCTACACCCCTCCCTATCTCTGGAACCTCCTCCAGCCCCACACCCCTCGCCCCTCCCTATCTCTGTAACCTCCTCCAGCCCCACACCCCTTGCCCCTCCCTATCTCTGTAACCTCCTCCAGCCCCACACCCCTCGCCCCTCCCTATCTCTGTAACCTCCTCCAGCCCCACACCCCTCGCCCCTCCCTATCTCTGTAACCTCCTCCAGCCCCACACCCCTCGCCCCTCCCTATCTCTGTAACCTCCTCCAACCCACACCCCTCGCCCCTCCCTATCTCTGTAACCTCCTCCAGCCCCACACCCCTCGCCCCTCCCTATCTCTGGAACCTCCTCCAGCCCCACATCCCTCGCCCCTCCCTATCTCTGTAACCTCCTCCAGCCCCACACCCCTCACCCCTCCCTATCTCTGTAACCTCCTCCAGCCCTACACCCCTCGCCCCTCCCTATCTCTGGAACCTCCTCCAGCCCTAGACCCCTCGCCCCTCCCTATCTCTGTAACCTCCTCCAGCCCCACACCCCTCGCCCCTCCCTATCTCTGTAACCTCCTCCAGCCCTACACTCCTCGCCCCTCCCTATCTCTGTAACCTCCTCCAGCCCCACACCCCTCGCCCCTCCCTATCTCTGTAACCTCCTCCAGCCCCACACCCCTCGCCCCTCCCTATCTCTGTAACCTCCTCTAGCCCTACACCCCTCGCCCCTCCCTATCTCTGTAACCTCCTCCAGCCCTACACCCCTCGCCCCTCCCTATCTCTGTAACCTCCTCCAGCCCTACATCCTTCGCCCCTCCCTATCTCTGTAACCTCCCCCAGCCCTACACCCCTCGCCCCTCCCTATCTCTGTAACCTCCTCCAGCCCTACACCCCTCGCCCCTCCCTATCTCTGTAACCTCCTCCAGCCCTACATCTCTCGCCCCTCCCTATCTCTGTAACCTCCTCCAGCCCTACACCCCTCGCCCCTCCCTATCTCTGTAACCTCCTCCAGCCCCACACCCCTCACCCCTCCCTATCTCTGGAACCACCTCCAGCCCCACAACGCTACAAGCACTCTGCGTTCCTTCGATCACACTGGAATCCCCTCCATAAACCTCTCCACCTCCCACTCCTCTAAAACCCTCATTAAATCCCATCTCTTTGTGACCAAGCTTTTGCTCACCCTATCTAATATCTTCTTGACTCAGCCAGGATTTATGATTTCATCTGAAGAAATCTTCCTGCCACTAACGCATGGTGACAAGTCTTTCCCAATATCAGCTTTGAGCCTCTCACTTCGAAGTGCAGTGATGGCTCCCGAATCTTTCCACAAGATGTTTCAAGACTGAGATCACAGAGTTAACAGTAAAGAGATTCCGAATAAAAAGTTGTCATTGGTATTTAGATCCTTATGTAACAACCAAGATTAGATTGCACAGCCCTTCCCCTTGATAAATAATCAGCTCCTTTTTTCCTAGTTACTGTCAGTTAAGGCCATTTTCTGTCCGACACCTACCCTTTTTATATAATTCTCTTCTTCCTGATTACGCTTCTGTGAAGTGGTTCAGGACATTTTTCTACATTAAAGACGCCATATAAATGCAAGTTGCTTTTGTTGTTGTTGTTGTTGTTAACAAAGGTAGAAAACCAAAAGGGCCTGATTGCATTCATATAACCATTCACCGAGGGAGTGAAATCACACTGTGCGATGTTAATATTCATTCAGATAGAAATAACTTTCACCAAGACTACTTCGACAACATAAATACTGTGGCAACAAGAGCAGGTCAGAGGCTGGGTATTCTGTGGCGAGTGTCTCACCTCCTGACTCTCCAAAGCCTTTCCACCATCTACAAGGCACAAGTCAGGAGTGTGATGGAATACTCTCCACCTGCCTGGATGAGTGCAGCTCCAACACTCAAGAAGCTCGACACCATCCAGGACAAAGCAGCCCACTTGATTGGCAACCCATCCACCACCTTAAACATTCACTCCCTCCACCACCAGCGCACCGTGGCTACAGTGTGTACCATCTACAAGATGCACTGCAGCAACTCGCCAAGGCTTTTTCGGCAGCACCTTCCAAACCCATGACCTCTTCCACCTAGAAGGACAAGGGCAGCAGGCGCATGGGAACACCATCACCTGCAAGTTCCCCTCCAAGTCACACACCATCCTACTTGGAAATATATTGTCGCTCCTTCATCGTCACTGGGTCAAAATCCTGGAACTCCCTACCTAACAGCACTGTGGGAGTACCTTCACCACACGGACTGCAGCGGTTCAAGAAGACGACTCACCACCACCTTCTCCAGGGCAATTAGGGATGGGCAATAAATGCTGGCCTTGCCAGCGACGCCCACATCCCAGGAACAAAATAAAAATCACCTTTCACATCCTCGGGACATATCGAAGCATTTTGCAACAAATCAATTACTTTTGAAGTGCAGTCACTGTTGTTTTGTAGGCAAACACAGCAGCTGATTTACAAACAGTAAGATCCCACAAACAGCAATGAGATGAATGAGCAGTTAATCTGTTTTAGCGGTGTCAACTGAGGGATAAATGCTGGCCAAGACTCTGGGAAAACTTCCCTGCGCTTCTCTGAATATTGCCATGGGATTATTTACATCCATTTAAACAGCAGGCGCGGTCTTGGATTAACAACTGATCTGAAAGACGTCAACTTTGACAGTGCAGCACTCCCTCCGTACTGCACCCGCGTGTCAACCTAGATTATAGGCTCAAATCTTGGAATGGGGCCTGAACTCGCAAACTTCTGACTCAGAGGTCACCCTTACATAATGATAATCTATATTAACAAAGGATTTAAGCCATTTTTTTCAACCAGGCGTAAAGCCTTTTACCAGTGTAAAGGTTTAAATAAATGTTAAAATAAATTTTTAAAAATCATTTAAACATTCCCTTACATTTAAAATTAGTTTAGGTTATTTTTGTCCCAATTTAAATTTATTTTCAAAATTTTAATTTTAAATGTTTAATTAAATGGTATTTTAATTAATCTTGATCCAGTGATGATTTATTTTTATTTCAGTGTTGTGAGAGTGTGTTTTTTAGGGGATTCCTATTCTGCTTATGTGGATTCCGTGCATAAATGGAATCCCCATTGGCATAATAGGAATCCCCCCTTTGTCATTGATTGGGCCCTCACACATGATCCCAGGAACGCTTGCGAACCACCTGCGCCCCTGGGATATGTGGGCCTTTACGCAGGCATACGCCCGCAGGCCCAGGAGCGCAAGTGTTCGAAGGTCTGGAGCAATCAGGCAGGTGCGGAGACTTCTTGCCATTCGCCCGCAGCAAGCCTCTGACCGCAATTTCCACCCCATTGTGTTGAGTACCTCGTGCAAAAAAGGAGCTGGATAGCTGTCCGATTAGGATCGGGGTTAAAGTTTGCTGAGGTGGACATGGACAGAGCCAATCAAATGTTCCATGAAACACAATAATTCCCGGGAACAAGGAAACTTCATCCGGATGAATGGGTGACCTTCATTCACTCATAGGTCTGTTTTTTCGACCCTTAGAGCATAAGAACATAAGAAATAGGAGCAGGAGTCGGCCATACGGCCCCTCGAGCCTGTTCCACCATTCAATAAGATCATGGCTGATCATCGACCTCAACTCCACTTTCCCGCCCGATCCCCATATCCCTTGATTCTCCTAGAGTCCAAAAATCTATTGATCTCAGCCTTGAATATACTCAAAGACTCAGCATCCACAGCCCTCTGGGGTAGAGAATTCCAAAGATTCACAACCCTCTGAGTGAAGAAATTCCTCCTCATCTCGGTCTTAAATGGCCTACCCTTTATCCTGAGATTATGCCCCCTAGTTCTAGACACCCCAGCCAGGGGAAACAACCTCTCAGCAACTACCCTGTCAATCCCCTTCAGAATCTTGTATGTTTCAATGAGATCACCTCTCATTCTTCTAAACTCCAGTGAGTATAGGCCCATTCTACACAATCTCTCATCATAGGACAGCCCTCTCATCCCAGGAATCAATCTAGTGAACCTTTGTTGCACCGCCTCCAAGGCAAGTATATCCTTCCTTAGATAAGGAGACCAAAACCGTGCACAGTATTCCAGGTGTGGTCTCACCAAGGCCGTATACAATTGTAGCAAGACTTCCTTACTCTTATACTCCAACCCCCTTGCAATAAAGGCCAACATGCCATTTGCCTTCCTTATTGCTTGCTGTACCTGCATGCTAGCTTTCTGTGTTTCTTGCACGAGGACACCCAAATCTCTCTGAACACCAACATTTGAAAGTTTCTCACCGTTTAAAAATATTCTGTTTTTCTATTCTTCCTACCAAAGTGAATAACCTCACATTTCCCTACATTATACTCCATCTGCCACCTTACTGCCCACTCACTTAGTCTATCTATATCCCTTTGCAGACTCTTTGTGTTCTCCTCACAGCTTACTGTCTCACCTAGCTTAGGAGAAGAGAACATAAAACCCAAGGGAGAGGGAGTGGACTGGAGGTGGGCTTACACAAATAGTCCAGCTAACAGCTGCAGAGGAGGATGCCATGGAGATAAGTGGAACATCTGCGTCCCGCTCAGTCGGAGATGGAGAGACTGGGAACTTGCAGATAGCTGGTGACAGAATTAAAAATAAGTCTGACACACATATGCTAACTTTATTTCATCAATGACTGAACTATGAGAAGATGGAGTATGGTGATTATCAAGATTGTTACTTTGCCATGACTAATTCATATCCCTTTTTCTTGTCTTCCAAGACATTCACGCGTAGAGCAAGTGTCGCTGGAGATGCATGAGAACGATTCCTCAGAGGACATCATTGCTGTGAGGGTGCAGCGTCACAGGACGTACAGCCACGCACCAGCACAAATACTCACATTTCAGTGGGTCCAGTTAGAGAATTAGTTGGTTTTTCACCTGGTGATTCACAATTCACAAGTGAGAATGAGCAGACACTGGTGGCAGAGACAGCTGTGGAGAGTCCGCGTCAGTGGGCATAACCCTCTCCAAGCTCTGCTCAGCTGGACATAGGTATTGAACTACGGAGACCATCGTTGAGAAGGAGAATGATAGAAGCATAGAAGATAGGAGCAGGAGTAGGCCATTCGGCCCCTCTAGCCTGCTCCGCCATTCAATGAGATCATGGCTGATCATCCAAATTCAGTACCCTGTCCCTGCCTTCTCCCCATATCCCTTGATCCCTTTAGCCTTAAGAAATATATCCAACTCCTTCTTGAATATATTTAATGAATTGGCCTCAACTGCCTTCTGTGGTAGAGAATTCCACAGGTTCACCACCCTCTGGGTGAAGAAATTCCTCCTCATCTCTGTCCTAAATGGCTTACCCCTTATCCTTAGACTGTGACCCCTGGTTCTGGACTCTCCGACCATCGGGAACATCCTTCCTGCATCTAGTTTGTCCAGTCCTGTCAGAATTTTATAAGTTTCAATGAGATCCCCTCTCATTCTTCTAAACTCCAGCGAGTATAAGCCTAATCGACCCAATCTCTCCTCATACGTCATTCCTGCCATCCCAGGTATCAGCCTGGTGAATCTTCGCTGAACTCCTTCCATGGCAAGAACCTCCTTCCTCAGATAAGGCGATCAAAACTGCACACAATACTCAAGGTGTGGTCTCACCAAGGCCCTGTACAACTGCAGCAAGACATCCTTGCTCCTGTACTCGAATCCTCTCGCTATGAAGGCCAACATACCATTTGCCTTCTTAACCGCCTGCTGCACCTGCATGCTTACCTTCAGCGACTGGTGCACAAGGACACCCAGGTCTCGTTGCACTTCCCCTTCTGCTGTTAAATGATATATGAATTGCTGACCCGCCTGTGCTAATGATATTGCCAACTCTGGCGAGCAGATACTCGCCGCAGCCAAACACACCTCAGTTAAACCCGCAAGTCGTCACGTTGGAGCCGGGTTGCGGTCGCGCTTCAATTTTCTTCTATTTTCAGTTCCCACCCGACCCCCAACCCTCCAGCTCTTGAGTATTAAAATTCTCCCCTTAGAGTACAAATGCAAGGAGTAATGCTATAACTTTATAAAATGCTGGTTCGGCCTCAGCTGGAGTATTGTGTCCAATTTAGGGCGCCACACTTTAAAAGGATGTCCGGGCCTTGGAGAGGGCACAGAGGAGATTTACCAGAATAATACCAGGGATGAGGGACTTCAGTGATGTGGAGAGACTGGAGAAACTGGGGTTGTTCTCCTTAGAGCAGAGAAAGTTAAGGGGAGATTTAATAGAGATGTTCAAAATTATGAAGGCTTTTGATGGAGTAAATAAGGAGAAACTGTTTCCAGTGGCAGGAGGGTCGGTAACCAGAGGACACAGATTGAAGGCCATTGGCAAAAGAACCAGAGGGGGAGATGAGGAGACATGTTTTTACGCAGTGAGTTGTTGTGATCTGGAACGCGCTGCCTGAAAGGGTGGTGGAAGCAGATTCAATAGTGACTTTCAAAAGGGAGTTGGATAATTACTTGAAGGGAAAAAATGTAGGTCTATGGGGAAAGCGCAGAGGGAGTGGGACTAATTAGAGAGCTCTTACAAAGAACCGTCACAGGCATTCTAAGTATTGAAGATTGGAGCGTCAGCAAGGAATGCTTTCAATTTTAAAAAGCCCTTGTGACAGAATTCCTGAATCATTACTGAACTATAAACCGGTCAGGTATAAATAGTGGTTTTGTCGGGAGTGGCCTCGGCTTAACGTGGAATCACTTAGTTTACATGTTCTTTTCAGATTTAATTTTCTTGATGTCATTTGGGCCGAGCAATGATGAGTGTGCAATGGGAGCGGTTTGGTTTACGATATGTTGGCCTGAGTTCCAGGACAGGTGCGCCTGACAACAGATTCCTTCTGACAGCAGGTGGTTCCATGAAGCGGCCCTCCCGGGAGGGAGCTGCACCAGCAGAGACCGCACCTTGGGACATCGCAGGCTCGCGTCACCCAGCGCCGTTCCACACTGGGAGCGACGTTCCACACTGGGAGCGCCGTTCCACACTGGGAGCGACGTTCCACACTGGGAGCGACGTTCCACACTGGGGGCAATGTTCCACACTGGGAGCGATGTTCCACACTGGGAGCGACGTTCCACACTGGGGGCAATGTTCCACACTGGGAGCGATGTTCCACACTGGGAGCGACGTTCCACACTGGGAGCGATGTTCCACACTGGGGGCGACGTTCCACACTGGGGGCGACGTTCCACACTGGGAGCGACGTTCCACACTGGGGGCGACGTTCCACACTGGGAGCGACGTTCCACACTAGGAGCGACGTTCCACACTGGGAGCGACGTTCCACACTGGGAGCGACGTTCCACACTAGGAGCGACGTTCCACACTGGGAGCGACGTTCCACACTGGGAGCGACGTTCCACACTAGGAGCGACGTTCCACACTAGGAGTGACGTTCCACACTGGGAGCGACATTCCACACTGGGAGCGACGTTCCACACTGGGGGCGACGTTCCACACTGGGAGCTATGTTCCACACTGGGAGCGACGTTCCACACTGGGAGCGACGTTCCACACTGTGAGCGACGTTCCACACTGGGAGCGATGTTCCACACTGGGAGCATCGTTCCACACTGGGAGCGACGTTCCACACTGGGAGCGACATTCCACACTGGGAGCGACGTTCCACACTGGGAGCGATGTTCCACACTGGGAGCGACGTTCCACACTGGGAGCGACATTCCACACTGGGAGCGACGTTCCACACTGGGAGCATCGTTCCACACTGGGAGCAATGTTCCACACTGGGAGCGACATTCCACACTGGGAGCGACGTTCCACACTGGGGGCGACGTTCCACACTAGGAGTGACGTTCCACACTGGGAGCATCGTTCCACACTGGGAGCAATGTTCCACACTGGGAGCGACATTCCACACTGGGAGCGACGTTCCACACTGGGGGCGACGTTCCACACTAGGAGCGACGTTCCACACTGGGAGCGACATTCCACACTGGGAGCGACGTTCCACACTGGGAGCTGCGTTTCCTACATTACAAGGCCATAAAAAGCAAACAAAGCACTGTTGTTCATTTCTAGAAGAATAGAATTGAAAAGCAAAGAAGTTACGTTGAACCTGTATCGAACCTTGGTTCGCCCACACTTGGAGCACTGTGAACAGTTCTTGTCTCCATATTATAAAAAAGGATATAGAGGCACTGGAGAGGGTGCAAAAGGATAAATACTTGACTGTGACCCTTGGTTCTAGACTCCCCAGCCAGGGGAAACATCCTCCCTGCATCTACCCTGTCAAGCCCTGTAAGAATTTTGTATGTTTCAATGAGATCACCTCTCATTCTTCTAAACTCTAGAGAATATAGGCCTAGTCTACTCAATCTTTCCTCATAGGACATCCCCCCATCCCAGGAATCAGTCTGGTGAACCTTCGTTGCACTCCCTCTATGGCAAGTATATCCTTCCTTAGGTAAGGAGAGCAAAACTGTACACAATACTCCAGGTGTGGTCTCACCAGGGCCGTATATAATTGCAGTAAGACGTCTTTACTCTTATACTCAAATCCTCTTGTAATAAAGGCAACATACCATCTGCTTTCCTAATTGCTTGCTGTACCTGCATGTTAACTTTCAGTAATTCGTGTACAAGGACACCCAGGTCCCTCTGAATACCAACATTTCCTAATCTCTCACCATTTAAAAAATACTCTGCTTTTCTATTTTTCCTACCAAAGTGGATAACTTCACATTTCTCCACATTATATTACATTTGCCAAGTTCTTGCCCACTCACTTATCCTGTCTATATCCCCTTGAAGCCTCTTTGCATCCTCCTCACAACTTACATTCCCACTCAGCTTGGTATCATCAGCAAACTTGGATATATTACATTTGGTCCCCTGATCCAAATCATTGATGTAGATTGTGAATAGCTGAGGCCCAAGCACTGATCCTTGCGGTACCCCACTAGTTACAGCCTGCCAACCCGAAAATGTCCCATTTATTCCTACTCTCTGTTTTCTGTCCATTAACCAATCCTCAATCCATGCCTCTTTGCATCCTCCTCACAACTTACATTCCCACCTATTACCCCCATCCCATGAGCCCTAATTTTGTTTAATAACCTCTTGTGTGGCACCTTATCAAATGCCTTCTAAAAATCCAAATACACCACATCCACTGGTTCCCCCTTATCTATTCTGCTAGTTACAACCTCAAAAAACAGATTCATCAAAAATGATTTCCCTTTCATAAATCCGTGTTGACTCTGCCCAATCCATCAACACTGTCAACCGTGAGGGATTATGGAGTGTCCTCCTCAAATTCGGCTGCCCTCAAAAGTTTGTCACCATCCTCCGCCTGCTTCACGACGACATGCAAGCCATGATCCTGACCAACGGATCCACCACAGACCCAATTCACGTACAGACCGGGGTCAAGCAAGGCTGTGTCATCGCACCAACGCTCGTCTCGATCTTCCTTTCTGCAATGCTCCATCTCACCCTCAGTAAGCTCCCCGCTGGAGTGGAGCTAATCTACAGAACAAATGGGAAACTGTTCAAACTCCGTCGCCTCCAGTCCAGATCCAAGGTCGTCCCATCCTCTGTCATCGAATTACAGTATGCAGACGACGCTTGCGTCTGCGCACACTCGGAGGTCGAACTCCAAACCATCATCAACACCTTCACCGAAGCGTACGAGAGCATGGGCCTTACACTAAACATCCGTAAGACAAAGGTCCTCTACCAACCTGCCCCCACCACACAGTACTGCCCCCCGATTATCAAAATCCACGACAAGGCTTTGGACAACGTGGACCACTTTCCATACCTCGGGAGCCTACTGTCAACAAGGGCAGACGTCGATGACGAAGTCCAACACCGCCTTCAGTGTGTCAGTGCAGCCTTCGGTCGCCTGAGGAAGAGAGTGTTTGAAGACCAGGACCTCAAACCCGGCACCAAGCTCATGGTCTACAGAGCAGTAGTGATACCCGCCCTCCTGTATGCTTCAGAGACATGGACCATGTACAGCAGGCACCTCAAAGCACTGGAGAGGTACCACCAACGCTGCCTCCGCAAGATCCTGCAAATCCATTGGCAGGATAGGCGCACCAACATCAGTGTTCTCGCTCAGGCCAACATCCCCAGCACCGAAGCTTTGACCACGCTCGATCAGCTCCGATGGATGGGTCACATTGTCTGTATGCCCGATACGAGACTCCCAAAACAAGTGCTCTACTCAGAGCTCCGACATGGCACGAGAGCCCCAGGTGGGCAGAGGAAACACTACAAGGACACCCTCAAAGCCTCCTTGAAAAAGTGCAACATCCCCACCGACACCTGGGAATCCCTGGCCCAAGACCGCACAAAGTGGAGGAGAAGCATCCGGGAAGGCGCCGAACACCTCAAGTCTCTTCACCGGGAGCAAGCGGAAGCCAAGCGCAAACAGCGGAAGGAGCGCACGTCAACCCAAGCACCCCACCCACCCGCCCCTTCAACCACTGTCTGCCCCACCTGTGACAGAGACTGTAGGTCCCACATTGGACTCATCAGTCACCTGAGAACTCATTTTTAATGTGGAAGCAAATCATCCTCGGTTCCGAGGGACTGCCTAAGAAGAAGAATAACAGATTATAGCATTTCCCCCACTACTGATGTCAGGCTAACTGGTCTGTCATTCCCCGTTTTCTCTCTCCCTCCTTTCTTAAATAGTGGGGTTACATTTGCTACCTTGCAATTCGCGGGAACCGTCCTAGAATTGATGGAATTTTGGAAAATGACAACCAATGCATCCACTATCTCTACAGCCACCTCTTCCAAAACCCTAGGATGTAGGCCATCAGGTCCAGGGGATTTATCGGCTTTCAGTCCCATTAATTTCTCCAGTACTATTTTCTTATTAATACTAATTTCTTTCAGTTCCTCATTCTCGTGAGACCCTTGGTCATCCACTATTTCCAGGAGGTTTTTTGCGAGACAGCCAAGGACCTGCAGTGAGTAACTTAAAACCTTAATGTAACAGAACAGCGGCAGGTGAAGTGAATGCAGGTATAAATGTTTCTGATAAGAAAAATAAATGGACCATCGATGTACTGGGCAGACGGCACTGAAAGTGTTAAGGCTGAAGGTGGGAGAGATGGAGGGAGCTTGACACTTAACAGGGTATTTTGCTCTGGCCTGGGATTTCCTGGAGCTTCCCTTATGATGCAGGTGGATCTGTGCCTGTGCACAGGCTCCACAGTCCTGCTGTAAGGAGATGGGAATGGGCTCTCGTTGGCTCCCACCTGCATTCCCCACCTTGATCCCTGGGATGAGAGGGCTGTCCTATGAGAAGCTATTGAGTAGATTGGGCCTATAGTCTCTGGAGTTTAGAAGAATAAGAGGCGATCTCATTGAAAATATAAGGTTCTGAGGGGGATTGACTGGTTGAGAGATTGTTTCCGCTGGGTGGAGTGTCTAGAACTAGGGGTCACAGTCTCAGGATAAGGGGTCGGCCATTTAGGACTGCGATGAGGTGAAATTTCTTCACTCAGAGGGTTGTAAATCTTTGGAATTCTCTGCCCCAGAGGGCTGTGGAGGCTGAGTCGTTGGGCTGGATTTTCAATGGCCCGTGGAGTCGGGTTTGGAGGTGTGTGGGGGGTTAAAGTTGCAGATTCGGGGGTCCCGACCCCAACCCACCTCCATGCCAGTTTCGCTGGCGGCGGGTACCCGACCTGTGCTGGGACCCGACTCCCCGAGGTAGTTAACAGGCAGTTTTTTGCCTAATCCCTATTTTCATTGCTGAAATGTGGGCTTCCCGACAGGTGCCAACCACGCCAAGTTAGCGAGGCGGACCGTGGGTCTGCAGTGGTTGGAGGGGTCGATATGTCTGGTGGGCAGGTGAGTGATGGGTGCATGTGTGCAGAGGTAAGTGTGTAAGGTAAGTGCTAAGTGTTGGAAAAAGTTTTACTTTCCTTAACTTCCTCCTGCAGGTGTCAGCCCTTCAGGTCTCGGGAGTCAGAAATCTCACCGGCACAGAAAGCACAATGGCCGTGGTGCTGGAATGATTTCTAACTCAGCCTGAGAGGAAGGACTCAAGTTAGAAGACAGATTGTCAGTGTTTGACAGCTTCACAGAGCTGTCAAACGCTGATATTTCATCTGTCAAAAGCTCTTGACAGATGAAATGTCAATCTGTGACGTCACCTGTTGCCGGGTGGCCCTTAATTGGCCTGCTGAGCTCACTGGGCGGGCTCAACAAGGTCAATCAAGGGAAAATACAGTGGGTTGGCCACAAGTCGATGGAGGCGGGTCTACAACCCAAAAAGTGGGATTCACAACCCCAACCAGCCCCCAGTATCAAAATCCAGCCCGTTGAGTATATTCAAGGCTGAGATCGATACATTTTTGGACTCTAGGGGAATCAAGGGACATGGAGATCGGGCAGGAAACTGGAGTTGAGGTCAAAGATCTTACTGAATGGCAGAGCAGGCTCGAGGGGCCAAATGGTCGACTCCTGCTCCTAATTATTATGTTCTTATTCGCACTTCATCTGTCTAATGGGGCACCTCAGCGAAGATGGAAGGCATAGACCAGTCGAGGTGTGTTCTGACCAAAGCTCTGTCCAGTTTGAGCGTGACTGCTTCAGGCTTCATACTCTTCTGTTTTGGCTTTGTCAATCTGATGTGAACTGCACGCCCTGCAGCTAATTTGAATACTAAAGGCCGCTGCCTTGGGATTGCTGCTCCCAAAGACAATTTTACATCTTTCTGACCACCAGGCTTGGAATCAGGCTGTCACTTGGTAAGAAACTCATGTAAACTCAACTGTTACTGAGCTGACATTCCCTCCCTCACACCCACCCTCTTCCATCGCCAATATCCTTTCTCTTCACCCTGCCCTCTTTCGACCCTCTCCTGTCACTCTCATCACTCTCTGTCTTCTCCCATTACCTCCATCTTCTCCCATTGCCCCATCCTGTCCCATCACCCCACCCTTTTCCATTACCTCTCCCATCACACCTGCCCTCCTCAATGCCCAGTCTTCTCCCATCATCCCTCTGCCCTCATCCATCACACCCCCATTCTCTCTGAGATCTAATGTGTCCCCATGTGCCAGTGTGTTGCCGATGTCCCTGCAAACATCCTCTGGCCCTCTACTACCTCACTCCTTCTCCCTCAGTCTTGTCTCTCTGACCTCAGTCTACTCCCTACCTCAAGTCATGACTAAAGCTTTTCTTAGCAACAAGTCAACAATCAACAGCTTCTCTCTCGTGTCCTGTCCTCAAATACCATTCAGCTGCAGGATTTCTGACCATGTGACTCTTTGTCCTTTATCTGGTAACAAAACTGATCGTTAAATAATAATTCACCATAATTATTATTATTCCTCCTCCATCGCCATCACCTCCATAAGCTCAAGATATTCTCCGTCCTTCCCTCCCTCAGTCTCTGCACTGAGCAACACCTCATCCTCAATGATTTCAATCTCCATCTCAGCTCCCCTTGTCCTCTCTCCTCTGAATTCACTGCCTTCGCCCTCTCTCAACTTCTCCTTCCATATAAACTCTCCTATGGATATTCACGGCCACCCCCTCGACCTCGCCATCTCACCTGGGCTCACTATTGCTAGCAAGGCAATCTCCACCCACCCCCCTGTATCCCGCCCCACCCACATCCCCTTACACCTTTCCAACCCCACTTCCTTTGGCACCTGCCCCTGGGATAACCTCTCCCAGCTTACGTGCCCTTGTGCCCAGCCTTTAGCCCTCCATTTGCAGTGATACTTCTGCAGCTGTTCAACCACTCCCTCACCACCTTTAAAGCCTTCATCCCCAGCATAAACCATTACTCTGTCCCTGGTACCACCCCATCTTCGCTCCTTTGCATCCAAGGGGCACAGATTTGAGCGTATCCGGCGCACAGCTGGTTTAGCCATCCACATCTGGCATGTCAAGCAGTATCGGCCCACACCTTCCACCAATACCACGCACTACTCCAGGATCATCATGGAAAGCAAAGGTAGCACCAGTCTCCTTTTCTGTACGACCAACTGTCTCCTCCAACCTCCCTGCCCTCCCCATCCCTTCCACCCTCCTCTACAGCAACAAGAGCGAGGAGATGGCCTCCAAGACGGAGACCATCCATGCAGCGGCCTCCGCTGCTTTCCCCCCTTGCCCCCAGTTCTAATCCTGAACCCCCATGTCTCTCTCTCTCTGTTTTCTCTCCCATCGCCCCCATGCCTTCTCCAAGCTCATCGTGTCCATGGTACCCATCGTCCTGTTCCCTTAGCTGCATTACTACTTAACTGCTGACCACCCAATTTCCCCTGCTGGCCCCCATGCTAGCTGACGTTGTAAATGGATCTTTCTCCTCCAGTCCTGGTGATCTTACTGTTTTTTGTGTATCTTAGGATCAAGTGCCCAGCCCCCATCAGGAGCTGCGAGGTGGTCAGCTGGGGCAGAGTGGACAACAGACCCGTGGGGCACATTCCAGTCGGAGTGAGCACTCCACCTGGGGCTGTGGAACTTCAAGGAAACACTGTCGAACCCTCTGCCCTTGAAAACCACCGCCCCATTTCCAGCCTCTCTCTCTTATCCAAGGGCCTGGAATTGATTCTCCCATCCCAAATCCATGCCCATCTCTCCTACAACTCCATGCTTGAATCCCTCCAAACAGGTTTCCCACCCTCCCACAGCATCGAAAGAGCCTCAACCATAATTACAAACAACATGGTCCGCGGCCGTGCTTCATTATCCCTCCTCGACCTCTCTCTGAAGGAAGCAGATCGAGTGGGAGTGAAGGAAGAACTCTGTCCAAACCCAGGTGAGATAAGAAGGATGGCACCAATCACTACAGCAACAAAACATACAGAGACAAAGCTCCCGAGCTTCAATTCCCTAACTTTGCTGAGTTAAAGTAGAGAACTGTCCAAGGCTCTGGGGAGAGCACAGGGCAGTGGGATTTGTTTTGGATTGATTCAGCAAAAAGCCAGCACAGACATAATAGGCTGAATGGCCTCCTATGTGCTGTAAATTGATATGCTTCTAACTCATAACAGCTTGGGCAGCTCCTGTAGCTATCCTTCCCCCCACATCCTGGTTATCTCTCCTCCTCTCCTGAAGGTGCTGACTCTTGCTGAGGTACAGTTCCACAGGCCCTGGTAGCGCTTTGATACCTGACCTCAGCTGTGGCTCCTGTCGGGGTGCTTCAACCAACATCGCCATTTGTAGGTGGCTGGAGGGAAGAGGAGGGACAGAAAAATCAGCCAGGTCTCCCACACCCCATTGCTCCCCAATGATTCCCTTTGGAAGGTGCACATGCGTTGACATTAAGAGAGGCCGGGATGTGGCTTGGTTGTGATGCCTTCCATGGTTGGATAGCTTGCTAACGTCCACTGACTAACTTCACACCAGAATAGAATCATAGAATGGTTACAGCACGGAAGGAGGCCATTCGGCCCGTCGAGCCCGTGCCGGCTCTCTGCAAGAGCACCTCAGCTAGTCCCACTCTCCCGCCCTTTCCCGGTAGCCCTGCAAATGTTTTTCTTTCAGGTACTTATCCCACTCCCTTTTGAAAGTCACTGGATGAGGTTCTGGAGGGCAACCACCACCCATGGGGCCAAGTCCTAGCGAGAGTCATTGCAGTCAGCAAGGGGTGGAGAAGAGACAGAAACCACAAGCTAAAAGAGCAAAGCTATTCCTCGGAGTTGTGACACGTGGAACAGGCTGCACCCAGAGCAGGGAGCAGGCAATCTGCACGAGTGCAAAATTCCCTGGAACTGAAGCTACAGTAAAAACAAACAAATGGATTTACAAGGACAGGATCGGATCTGAACAGTCAAAGACAAGTCACTTCGTTCCCAATCACTGAGGTCCCTCGGGCTATTCCACATTATTGAAGGCAGTCTCCAAGGGTTGCTAAGGCAACCTTTTACTATTTATAGTTGCAAGTCACGCAGATTCATTGCAAAGCTTGCTGCTTGTGACGTTCCTGGAACAGGTTTCTCAGAGTTGTTTTTTGTAGAGGCTGTGACATACCGCAAACCTGAACAGCACCAAAGACAGGTCCCAGTGGCAGATATAGTAACCAAGTATTGGAGGCACAGCAGTCATTGAAATGTCACACAGGGAGGATTAAAGGCCTGAAGCAGTCATGCCTGCGAGCAACTGTGAATTCCCAATCAAACTCATGTGGAGCATAAACCGAATGGCCTGATTCCTCTAAATACTATCATGATGTGGAGATGCCGGTGTTGGACTGGGGTGGACAAAAATGAGAAGTCGCACAACACCAGGTTATAGTCCAACAGATTTATTTAAAATTACAAGCTTTCGGAGCTGTTGTCCCTTCGTCAGGTACCTTTACCTGACGAAGGAGCAGCGCTCCAAAAGCTTGTAATTTTAAATAAATCTGTTGGACTATAACCTGGTGTTGTGCGACTTCTCTAAATACTATGTGAGCAACATCTGGCCACCAGCAAGAATGAAAGTCTCACCACAGCATTTAAGTCTTCTCAGGATGGTCACTGTGGCTTAACACGAGAGGGAGTACTTTTTCCCTTGCCCTTCCCTCAGATTCCAGCCTAAGGTGCCCTGTATCTGCTCTGTAACTCACAACTCAAAGGCCGCTCTCCAGGTCATCAGGGGAGCCCAATCTCTAGACATGGGTGACATTCAGAGAGAACTCTGCCTGGACTACTCACATCCTGCACAGAAGCGATGAGATCACCCTCATAAAAAATGCAAGGTTCTTATCCTTGCCTTTTCCCAGTTTATCCCTCTGTCCTGCTGTCATGGATTATCACAATATAGCGTTCAGAATTAGCTTTTTCTATTCCTCTTACCATCATCTCTATATAGGTCCCCTCTCACCTTTCAAGGCAGAATGGCGTGAGGCACGAGAGTCTCTGCCTCTATTTCCCTGCCTGGTTAAACCCTTCCCAATGTTTGTCATTGAGTGAAGATTGAGTGTCAGTTTGGCTCAGTTGGTAGGACTATTACTTCTTAGTCAGATGTTTGTGAGTTTAAGCCCCATTCCAGAGACTTGAACACAGAACCTTCAGTGCAGTCTGGAGGGAGTGCAGTCAGAGATGCTGTCCTTTGGATGAGACATTAAACTGAGACCCTATCTGCCTGTTCAGATGCATATAAAGGATACCATAGCACCATTCCAAGAGCAGGGGACTTCTCCTGGTCAACATTGGGGAAGATGATTTCAAATAAAACTGTTGGACTATAACCTGGTGTTGTGCGACTTCTCAACATTGGGGAAGGCAAACAAAGCAAGGGAATACACATTAAATGGTAGGATACTGAGTAGTGTAGAGGAACAGAGGGACCTTGGAGTGTATGTCCACAGATCCCTGATGGTAGCAGGACAGGTAGATAAGGCGGTTAAGATGGATACTTTCCTTTATCAGCCGAGGCATAGAATATAAGAGCAGAGAGATTATGCTAGAACTGTATAAAACGCTAGTTAGGCCACAGCTGATGTGATAGCACTAGAGGGGGTACAGAGGAGATTTACAAGGATGTTACCAGGGCTGGAAAATTTTAGCTATGAGGAAAGATTGGATAGGGTGGGGTTGTTTTCTTTGGAAAAGAGGCTGAGGGGAGACTTAATTGAGGTGTATAACAACAACAACTTGTATTTATACAGCGCCTTTAACGTAGTAAAACGTCCCAAGGCGCTTCACAGGAGTATTATAAGACAAAACATTTGACACCAAGCCACATATTAGGACAGGTGACCAAAAGCTTGGTCAAAGAGGTAGGTTTTAAGGAGCGTCTTAAAGTAGCAGAGAGAGGTAGCGAGAAGAGGTTTAGGCAGGGAATTCCAGAACTTAGGGCCTAGGCAACAGAAGGCATGGCCACCAAAGGTTGAGCGATTATAATCAGGGATGCTCAAGAGGGCAGAATTAGAGGAGCGCAGATATCTCGGGGGGGTTGTGGGGCTGGAGGAGATTACAGAGATAGGAAGGGGCGAGGTCATGGAGGGATTTGAAAACAAGGATGAGAATTTTGAAATTGAGGTGTTGCTTAACCGGGAGCCAATGTAGGTCAGCGAGCACAGGGGTGATGGGTGAACAGGACTTGGTGCGAGTTAGCACACGGGCAGCCGAGTTTTGGATGACCTCTAGTTTACGTAGGGTAGAATGTGGGAGACCAGCCAGGAGTGCGTTGGAATAGTCAAGTCTAGAGGTAACAAAAGCATGGATGAGGGTTTCAGCAGCGGATGAGCTGAGGCAAGGGCGGACACGGGCGATGTTACGGAGGTGGAAGTAGGCGGTCTTGGTTATGCCGTGGATGTGTGGTCGGAAGCTCATTTCCGGGTCAAATATGACACCAAGGTTGCGAACAGTGTGGTTCAGCCTCAGACAGATGTTAGGGAGAGGGATGGAGTCAGTGGCTAGGGAACGGAGTTTGTGGCGGGGACTGAAAACAATGGCTTCGGTCTTCCTAATATTTAATTGGTGAAAATTTCTGCTCATCCAGAAATGGATGTCGGACAAGCAGCTTGACAATTTAGAGACCGTGGAGGGGTCGAGAGAAGAGGTGGTGAGGTAGAGCTGGGTGTCGTCAGCGCACATGTGGAAACTGACTCTGTTTTCAGATGATGTTGCCAAGGGGCAGCATATAGATGAGAAATAGGAGGGGGCCAAGGATAGATCCTTGGGGGACACCAGAGGTAATGATGCGGGAAGAGAAGCCATTGCAGGTGATTCTCTGGCTATGATTAGATAAGAATGGAACCAGGCAAGTGCAGTCCCACCCCGCTGGACAACGGTGGAGAGGAAGTTTGGCCCAGTGGGCTACGGGAAGGAAGGGAAGTGGCAGAGGTGGCTGAACGGATCATCTCAATCTTAGAGACAAAGAAGTCCATGAACTCCTCACATTTGTTGGAGGCGAGGGTGGAGGAGTTTAAGACGACGGATAGCAGTGGAGAATTGAAGCCGGGGTTTATCTTTGCATTCCAGAATGATTCTGGAATAGTGAACAATTTTGGCAAACGAGAGCAGGACCTGATAATGCCTTCTGTGGTCCAGCCAGATCTGGCTGTGAATAGCTAAACCAGTTGTCTGCCATATCCATTCAAGTCTGCGCCCCTTGGACTTAAGGGAGCAAAGGTGAGGGCTGTACCAGGGGGAAGGGCCAGGGTGAGAGAGCAATTGTTTTAATAGGGGCTAGGGCATCAAAGGTGGTGGTGAGGGTGTGGTTGAGCAGATCGGTAGCTGCAGCAATGTCATGGTGAATGGAGGGCCAAAGGCTGGACAGTTGGGATTTTATAAGTGCAGCTGAGAGAGTTTTTTCCAGGGGCAGACACAGAAGGAAGTAGGGTTGGGGGGTGGTGGAAGGGAGATGTGGGTGGTCAGCGATGGCCTTATCTATGATTGACACGATGGGAGTAGCGAGGCCACGAGATGGCAAGGTCAAGGGGGTGGCCTTGAATATGGGTTGGGGAGTTTACATGGAGGGAGAGATTAAGGGAGGATAGGAGGCTAGTGAACTCAGGAGGAGAGAGAGCATGATGAATTGAGATGGAGGTTGAAATCACTGAGGATGAGAAGTCATTTGGGGCAGAGGCTGAGGGAGGAAAGCACTGAAGATATCTCGGTGATAAAATTTTCATGGTACTTAGGTGGGTGGTAGAGAATAGAGTGGATAGGAAGGACCGATTTCCCATAGCAGAGGGGTCTGTAACAAGGGGACATAAAGTAGTTGGTAGAAGGATGAGGGAAGTTGAGAACTTTTTTTCCACCCAGAGGGTGGTGGGGGTCTGGCACTCACTGCCTGAAAGGGTGGTCGAAGCAGAAACCCTCATCACATTTAAAAAGTACTTGGATATGCATGAAGTGCCGTAACCTACAGGGCTGCGGACCAAGAGCTGGAAAGCATTTTCGGCCGGTAGATACGATGGGCCGAATGGCCTCCTCCTTGCTTGCCGTAAATTTCTATGATTCTATGAACATTCATCCCTCAACTAACACCACCAATAGATTATTTGGTCATCGATCTTATTGCTGTTTGTGGGATCTTGCTGGGTGTAGATTGGCTGCTAGGTTTGCCTGCAAAACAGTGACTGCACTTCAAAAGTAATTAAAAGGCTGTGATGGACTTTGGGATGCCCTGGTGCACTATAGAATTGTTTAAAGAATCTAACCTAACTTTTCATTTTCAGTTGGCCTGTAAATTTACTTTCTAGTGTTTGCAAACCCCGATTATATCAATGAATAAACCCTGCCTCCCAAGTAGTGCCTGGCCATCGGTGTTTTGGAATTGCAGGTGTAAACCTGCATCCTACTGTGGTCATGCAACTTAGTGCTTAAGGTGAGGGATAGCTGTACACTCTCCACCACTTAAAACGGCCACGTTTAAAACAGGCTGTTGCTTATAGCGGCCAAAAAGCAAAAGCCATTAGCGTTAACGGCAATTTCACGGTTACAGTGTCTTAAGTACTCAGTGTATTTCATCCAGATCGCACCATGTTAAAGTGCACTGAAGCAGTCTGACCACTTTAAACAGTTCCAGGGCTGCTGAGGGAGAACTGATGTGAAAAGATCAATTCCCCATTTGGATCATTCCACAGGCTCTCTGTTGTCACTCAGCACATTTTCACACCAGTAACTAAACATTGGCATCAAACATTTAAAAAAAGTCACACCAAAAAGAATGGGATAAGAAACACTCTCCAGTAAACTTTATTTCTCCCTAAAATAGAACATTAAAAACCAGACAATCTGCAGTCACTCAGTCTCCAGATGATCAGGTGCTTTTACTTTAAGGGATTCAGATGTTGCAATACATTTTAAAAATGCAACCCGGCAGAATCGTGACACCGCAAAGAAATCAGAGGATTTCGATAAAAGGAATGCTTATAGGCTATACCTACTTCAACCAAGAGAAATGGCCAATTTTAAATTCTCTCCTTCCAAACGGGGCGTAGCTGGAGAAGCATCGAGTTGTGTAACGTTGGAGGGTACAGGTCTGTCATTAACACCGGGGTACAGTGCCGGTGGGTCAGTGGTGGGAGTAATTTGAGGGGATGTACTGAGCCTGACCCAGTGGGAAAGGCTGCCCACCCCCTCTAGGTCAGGGAGTTAAATTCCCAAGTGTGGGATCTACACACCACTAAAATGGGGTGGGGGGGGGGAAAGAGAGAAGAGAAGAGGACAGCAACAACCTGTAATCATGGGGGGGGGGGGGGGCGGAAAGAGAAAGACAGCAGGGCAACACCCTGTGACCACCCAGGGCTGCAATCAAACCCCAAGATCCAAAAACACCTGCCAGGTGAAGGAAAGTATTCGTTCCGTGCTCAATCTCCAAACGTACAGATTTTAGGGAAAAGACCGCAGCACCTTTGTAGATAAATACTCAAAGCAGCTCCATCACTCTCCCAAGTGAAGGATGTCAATACCGTTGAAAGAAACTTTTCAAAATCTTAAGATGTAGAGGTGAGCGCATACGGGAACTCTTCATACCTGGCGTGAGGTTAATAACTACTCGCCCCTCACACACAAATACATCGTAGGCTCAGAGAAATGTCGCTTGTTTTCCTGTCTAAGGGAACTTTGATTGCACGTAGCCACCTACGAATATACCACAAACAGGAAGCATTTACTACAATACCACGCTCGCTCTATTCCCCAGCCTGGAGCACGTTCAGAGGCATTGCAGGCGGGGTCATACGTGTAAACAAGCGCTGGGCACTGAATTGGCAGCTCACCTGCAGCAATAAATGGAACGGGGACCCACAAGACATCTTGCATAGAATCTAGAAACCCACAGAACAGTACTATACAGACCAGACGGTCACCGTCAAGAGCGGTGCATAACTAACGGGTTCTCTAGCAATGACACCCCACAAGTTACAGAGCCATTTCTCCCAGCCCCTTTTGGAAAAGGAGGAATCCTGCAATTTTAAACAGTCTGTTAAGAAGCACAGACTGCAATATGGATTGAAACCTTGTGAATCGCCGATGGACACTGTACTACTTGCATCAGATTTATTCCTTCACAAAACAGACACCCACATGGTGCAAAAAAAAAAGAGCATTCTGCCATATTCTGTAAGGAGAGATTTGGAGAAGGGATGTATAAGATTCTCGAGGGGGTTAAATGGCAACCACACTTCACTCAGTATTGCCCGTCTGGGCTCAGGCTGCATACAGTCGAGGCTCCCACAGTGCACAATACACAAAATAAATAAATAAACAGACTTGAGGTCCTTTCCTAGACCTTCTCTCAAGAGCCCCACAGTCCGGCTGCTGGAGAAGGTATTCAGACAGTAGAGCAAGTTAAAGCATCGATACACAGATGAGCACAATATGCGAAACTACATTAATTCGGACTTTAATCGGAATTAGCCATCAGCACCGTAATCTTTGGATGGTTACAGTTTATAACCACCAATTTTATTTGAGGGAGGGGGAAAAAAAAGGTGCAAGAGAAGTGTGGGTTTAAACCGATAGCACTATCCACACAGCAGAGCACTCATCCCTTTCATAACATACACGACACCCCGAACAACAGGGAGGGGGAGCAGAGCAAGCGCAGCTCCCGGGCTCCTATGGCACGTGCAAAGGGCTGTGGCTGGGACCCACCACAGGAAAGAAGTGTTGTGTTTCTTGGCAAACTACTGCAGCCCTGCCTGGTTATTGAGCATTAAGGAGGCCACAAGGTTACTGATAGAAACATTAAGGGAGCCCAGCATTCTCACTGTCCCGGCTTCCCCCGCCCCCTCCAGAAATTTCCTACCAAACACGACAGCAAACCATGGAAGGGGGCAATGAGAAGGAGCAGGTGGAGGGCTTCGCTTGGTGATGGGGAAAACCCCCAAATAACCGTCAGTGTCGGAGCAGGGGGCGAGGGCACATGCAGGACAGTGCTCCAAAAATATTTTAGGTGGGTTATATTTTGTGCCTAGAATACAGGGCTTTTAAGGGAGGTGGTACTGTAGCAGGATAAAGGGGCGAGATAGGCAGCAGGACAAGCTCTGGAGTAGACAAATCCCCACCTCCACTATTTAGCTGGAGGATAACAAGTGCTGGGCTGTGTTTTATAGTTTTAAAACCTCCTGCACCGCCCCCCCCCCCCCTCCCCCACAAAAACCAGGTGAGAACTACAGCCTCTAGGATCAGTAACCTGATACATGAACAGCAATTAGTTTTTGCGTTTGATTTTAATTGTCTAGCATGCTTAAACTCAGCCGCGCCCACACTGCTGTGTCAAGCCGCCTGGGTTCTAAAAAGGATGATCTGTAATATTTAGAATTTTTCTCAATGTTGATGCCAAGTTGCCGAGGACACTTCAGGCACTGGGAGTCTTCCTGCTGCTCTGAGGGTTGTTGCCCAGCATTCTGGACTTCAAGTGCTCCTTGTACGACAGGATTCCCCCTTGCCACTTGGTGATTGTCTGCTTCTCGCACACCCAGATCTCCTTAGCAACCTGAGAGAGAGAGAGAAATCAGAATTCAGGAACTGAACCTCCCAGAAATCTCCTGCAGACTCGACAAAAAAGATCAACGGCAAGAAAAGGCAGTTCAACTCATCGCGCTCTCCCTCCTCCTCCCTCCCCAATCGAGCCAACTCGCCCCCCCCCCCCCCACCCCATCAAAAGCCTGGCACCCCCATCAACTTCTCCACCCCCAACACTCCCCCCACCCCACCCCCACCCCCCAGTATAGACTGGTTAGAGCAATAGCTTAGGGCACTGTCCAATACCCCAGGTGAGGTCAATGACTGAGTTAAGTGAGCCTTGGCTGTATGAAAGATGGACCAACAATTGGCCCTTCCCAGTCTCACCGATATCCCCTCCACCTCTAGAAAGAGGCCATTTGATGTGCCGGATGAGTGAGGACAGGAATGGGAGAGAAACGAACATTTCCTTACCTGCTGAATGAGCCTGAAGTCGTGGCTGACCAGCATCATCCCGCCCTCAAACTCGTTGATAGCGTCAGCCAGGGCGTCAATGGTCTCGATGTCCAGATGGTTGGTAGGCTCGTCGAGGAAGAGCATGTGTGGGGTCTGCCAAGCCAGCCACGCAAAGCACACGCGGCACTTCTGTCCGTCAGAGAGGTTTCGGATCGGGCTCACCTGGAATACAAACAGATAGTCAGGGGTCTCCCCAGAGCTTCCATAGTGGGATTGGAAGGGAAGAACGTAACTCGCATTTAGACATTCGCACTGGTGGCACTTGCTGATTTCTACTGTCAGCTTCCCAAACCCCAGCGAGGGTTCCCTCAAACCAATTGTACACTCGAAGGACCAAGTATTCAGTTCACATCCCCACCAAAGGGACAGGATACCGGCCAAGTTAAAGGAAAACTATGAATGCAGCGGGACAGTGAGCACCAGGGAGAGATCCTTCATTAAACCGATCCTTCCCCTACAGGTACAGATTCACCAGTTGTGTCATTCCAGGGGGAGGGGGGGCACTGGAATAGAGACCTGCGACATGGAAATTGACAGTAACCCCCCCCCCGGGGTACAATCCCCGACTTCACCCCCCCCCCCCCCTCCCGCTGGGGTATAATCCCCGACTGCACCCCCCACCCACTGGGGTACAATCCCCGACTCTCTCACTGCAATGAAGTCATTTCTCCACTGAAAAGTTACATCTGGAGACTGGAGGGAGCGGATGGCCCACACATCAGCCTTTCACAGCAGGGATTGGTTTTCAAATCCAGCCCAGACGGATTAAAATCTTCTCCCATGTCCACTCATTTTCTGTGCAGCACCCCCATTCCCCCTCCATGGGAAACGGCAGCTTCAGGTTAAAGGGGCAGTTACACCCCTACACAAATACAGACAATGCTGGAGACAACCAGTCTCTCAAAGGTGAGTCAGTGATTGCAGCTTGCAGTCCGAACACTGGTGGGTTTGGGGAAAACCCCACCATATAGTAATTGGGGCACAGAAAACACAGCAGGGAAATAAAAATCTCTCAGCTGCCTGAACATGGAAGATATTAAAAAACACGGCAAGTAAAAAGAGGTACTGGTCAGCCCCACGGCCCACCCACACGGGGTCAGCCCCACGGCCCACCCACACGGGGTCAGCCCCACGGCCCACCCACACGGGGTCAGCCCCACGGCCCACCCACACGGGGTCAGCCCCACGGCCCACCCACACGGGGTCAGCCCCACGGCCCACCCACACGGGGTCAGCCCCACGGCCCACCCACACGGGGTCAGCCCCACGGCCCACCCACACGGGGTCAGCCCCACGGCCCACCCACACGGGGTCAGCCCCACGGCCCACCCACACGGGGTCAGCCCCACGGCCCACCCACACGGGGTCAGCCCCACGGCCCACCCACACGGGGTCAGCCCGAACGCCCAACCCCCCCCCCGCGCCCCCACACACACGTGGGGCCCATACCTGCTGTTTCCCCGAGAGCCCATAGCGCCCAATAATTTTCCGCATCTCCTCCTTCTCCTTGATTTCTGGATAACACTTCATCATGTACTCCAACGGGGACAGGTCCAGGTCCAACTGATCTTGCAAGTGCTGAGGAGATCAGGAGAGGCAGAGTGTTACAATTCAAAGACCAGGGGGGGAATTCCTGCCCACCCCACCCCCACCCCCACCTCGTTGCGGTCAAAGATCAGCCATGATCTTACTGAATGGCGGAGCAGGCTCGAGAGGCTGTGTGGCCGACTCCTGCTCCTAATTCTTATGTTATGAGCCCATTTGACACGACCCTGCGATGTCCCATGGTGCACTCTCTGCTGGGAGGGCCGCTTCATGGAATCACCCTCTCCCTGCTGTCAGAAGGAATCTGTCGTCAGACACACCTGGCCTGGACCTCATGCCAACATATCGTAAATCAAACCGCTCCACTCATCACCTTTCAGCATGAATTAATAAAATGAAAACGTAAATCAAGTGATTGTACATTAAGCGGAGGCCACTCCCGACAAAACGACATGCCGACTATTTATAGCAGACAGGTTAATAGCTCAGTAATGATTCAGAAATTGAGTCATAAAGGCCAAATTCCTTGCTGACACCCCAATCCTTACACACAACTTCACTCGAGTTTAAAATTTATCAGGACGAAACCGGAGGGGTTATAATGTAACATCCCTATTAAAGAAAGGAGGGAGACAGAAAGCAGGAAACTATAGACCAGTTAGCCTAACATCTGTCGTTGGGAAAATGCTGGAGTTCTTCATTAAGGAAGCAGTAGCAGGGCATTTGGAAAATCATAATGCAGTCAAGCAGAGTCAGCATGGTTTTATGAAAGGGAAATCATGCTTAACAAATTTGCTGGTGTTCTTTGAGGATGTAATGAGCAGGGTGGATAAAGGTGAGCCAGTGGATGTGGTGGATTTGGATTTCCAGAAGGCATTCGATAAGGTGCCACATAAAAGGTTACTGCATAAGATAAGAGCTCATGGAGTTGGGGGTAATATATTAGCATGGATAGAGGATTGGCTAACAGAAAGTCGGGATAAATGGGTCATTTTCAGGTTGGCAAACGGTAACTAGTGGGGTGCCACAGGGATCGGTGCTGGGGCCTCAACTATTTACAATCTACATTAATGACTTGGATGAAGGGACCGAGTGTAATGTAGCCAAGTTTGCGGATGATACAAAGATGGATGGGAAAGCAAGTTGCGCAGAGGACTCAAAGAATCTGCAAAGGGATATAGATAGGCTAAGTGAATGGGCAAACATTTGGCAGATGGAGTATAATGTGGGAAAGTGCGAGGTTATCCACTTTGGCAGGAAGAATAAAAAAAGCAAATTATTTTTTAAATGGAGATTACAAAATGCTACAGTTCAGAGGGACCTGGGGGTCTTTGTGCATGAAACACAAAAAGTTAGCATGCAGGTACAGCAAGTAATCAAAAAGGCAAATGGAATGTTGGCCTTTATTGCAAGGGGGTTGGAGTATAAAAGCAGGGAAGTCCTGCTACAACTGTACAGGGTATTGGTGAGACCACACCTTGAGTACTGCGTACAGTTTTGGTCTCCTTATTTAAGGATATACTTGCATTGGAGGCAGTTCAGAGACGATTCACTAGGTTAATTCCAGAGATGAGGGGGTTGACTTATGAGGAAAGGATGAGCCTATACTCATTGGAATTTAGAAGAATGAGAGGTGATCTTATTGAAACATAAGATACTGAGGGGGCACGACAAGGTAGATGCAGAGAGGATGTTTCCCCTCGTGGGGATATCTAGAACTCGGAGGCATAGTTTCAGAATAAAGGGTCGCCCTTTTAGAACTGAGATGAGGAGGAATTTCTTCTCTCAGAGGGTCGTAAATCTGTGGAATTCTCTGCCCCAGAGAGCTGTGGAGGCTGGGTCATTAAATACAGTTAAGGTGGAGATAGACAGATTTTTGCAAGATAAGGGAGTGAAGGGTTATGGGGAGCAGGCAGAGAAGTGGCTTTGAGCCCAAGATCAGCCATGATCTTATTGAATGGCGAAGCAGGCTCGAGGGACCAAGTGGCCGATTCCTGCTCCTATTTCTTATGTTCTTATAACTATCAGGAAAGACTGAACAGGCTGGGCTCTTTTTTCTAGAAAAAGAGAGAAACCCGAGAGATAGAAAAATAGGTGCAGGAGTAGGCCATTCTGCCCTTCGAGCCTGCTCCGCCATTCAATATGATCATGGCTGATCCTCTCTCTCTCCCCATACTCCTTGATGCCTTGTGTCTAGAAATCTATCTATCTCCTTCTTAAATATGTTCAGTGACTTGGTCTCCACAGCCTTCTGTGGTAGAGAATTCCACAGGTTCACCACCCTCTGAGTGAAGAAATTTCTCCTCATCTCAGTCCTAAATGTCCTACCCCGTATCCTGAGACTGTGACCCCTCGTTCTGGACCCCCCCCCCCAAAGCCAGGGGAAACATCCTCCCTGCATCCAGTCTGTCTAGCCCTGTCAGAATTTTATACGTTTCAATCAGATCCCCTCTCATTCTTCTAAACTTTAGTGAATACAGGCCCAGTCGACCCAATCGCTCCTCATACGACAGTCCTGCCATCCCAGGAATCAGTCTGGTGAACCTTCGCTGCACTCCCTCTCTATGGCAAGTATATCCTTTCTTAGGTAAGGAGACCAAAACTGCACACAGTACTCCAGATGTGGTCTCACCAAGGGCCTGTATAACTGTAGTAAGACATCCTTGCTCCTGTACTCAAATCCTCTTGCAATGAAGGCCAACATACCATTTGCCTTCCAAACTGCTTGCTGCACCTGCATGTTTGCTTTCAGTGACTGGTGTATAAGGACACCCAGGTCCCTCTGTACATCAACATTTCCCAATCTAGCACCATTTAAATAATACTCTGCCTTTCTGTTTTTCCTACCGAAGTGGATAACTTCACATTTATCCATGTTATACTGCATCTGCCATGTATTTGCCCACTCACTCAACTTGTCTAAATCGCCTTGAAGCCTCTTTGCATCCTCCTCACAACCCCACCTAGTTGCGTGTCGTCAGCAAACTTGGAAATATTACATTTGGTTCCCTCATCCAAATCATTGATATATATAGTGAATAGCTGGGGCCCAAGCACTGATCCCTGCGGTAGCCCACTAGTCACCGCCTGCCACCCCGAAAAAGACCCATTTATTCCTACTCTCTGTTTCCTGTCTGTTAACCAATTTTCAATCCATGCCAGTATATTACCCCCAATCCCATGTGCTTTAATTTTGCACACTAACCTCTTATGTGGGACTTCATCAAATGTCTGCTGAAAATCCAAATACACCACATTCACTGGTTCTACCTTATCTATTCTACCAGTTACATCCTCAAAAAACTCCAGTAGGTTTGTCAAACACGATTTCCCTTTCATAAATCCATGTTGACTTTGTCTAATCCCGTTGATATTTTCTAAGTGTCCTGTTATCACATCCTTTATAATAGACTCTAGCATTTTCCCTACTACTGATGTTAGGCTAACTGGTCTGTAGTTCCTTGTTTTCTCTCTCCCTCCTTTTTTAAATAGTGGGGTTACATTTGCCACCCTCCAATCTGCAGGAACTGTTCCATAATCTATAGAATTTTGGAAGATGACAACCAATCCATCCACTATTTCCATGGCTACCTCTTTTAGTACTCTGGGATGCAGATTATCAGGCCCTGGGGATTTATCAGCTTTCCGTCCCATTAATTTCTCCAGCACTATTTTTTTTTACTAATACTAATTTCCTTTAATTCCTCCTTCTCACTCGACCCTTGGTTCCCTAACATTTCTGGGAAGTTATTTGTGTCCTCTTCTGTGAAGACAGAACCAAAGTATTTGTTTAATTGTTCTGCCATTTCCTTGTTCCCCATTATAAATTCTTCCGTTTCTGACTGTAAGGGACCTACATTTGTCTTCACTAATCTTTTTCTTTTTACATACTTATAGAAGCTTTTACAGTCCGCTTTTATGTTCCTTGCAAGTTTACTCTCATACTCTATTTTTCCCCTCTTAATCAATCTCTTGGTCCTTTTTTGCTGAACTCTAAACTGCTCCCAATCCTCAGACTTGCTACTTTTTCTGGCAACTTTATACGACTCCTCTTTGGATCGAATACTATCCTTAATTTCTTTTGTTAGCCATGGTTGGGCCACTTTTCCTTTTGTGACCCACGAGAGCTCCAAGATTATGAAGAGGTTTGATAGACGTAGAGAAGATGTTTCCACTTGTCGGGGAGACCAAAACTAGGAGCCATAAATACAAGATGGTCTCAAATAAATCCAATAGAGAATTGCGGAGAAACTTCGTTACTCAGTGGTGAGAATGTGGAACTCACTACCAGAAGGAGTGGTTGAAGCGAATAGCATAGATGCATTTAAGGGAAGCTAGATAAGTACAAGAGGGAGAGAGGAATATTAGGTTATGCTGATAGGGTGAGATGAAGCAGGGTGGGAGGAGGCTCGTGTGGAGCATGGACCTGTGGGCCCAATGGCCTGTCTGTGCTGTATAATCTATGTCGGTCCATGTAATGTAAAGTTATTATTGGACGGATTCTGGTTGCAGCAGCCACATGTACACCATCGACACCCAGCTATACCTCACCACCACCACCTCTCTCCACCCCTCTACTGCCTCTATTGTCAGACTGCTTGTCCCACATCCAGTTCCGGATGAGCTGCAATTTCCTCCTTCGTCCATCTGCTGCAGAAACCCTCATCCAGACTCGGCTACTGCAGTGCTCTCCTGGCCAGCCTCCCATCTTCGACCCGACATAAACTTTAGCTGCTTGTGTCCTAACTCGCACCAAGTCCTGTTCACCCATCACCCGTGCTCGCTAACCTACACTGGCTCCTTGTTCTAGCAGTACCTTGATTTTAAAATTCTCATCCGTGTGTTCAAATCCCTCCAAGGCCCTCAGCCCCCTCCCCATCTCTAACCTCTTCCAGCCCTATAACCCTCCGCGATCTCGGCATCAACTTCAATTCTGGCCTTTCGCGCATCCCCGATTTTCATCCCTCCACCATTGGCGGCCGTGCCTTCAGCTGCCTAGGCCCTAAGCTCTGGAATTCTCTCCTGCGAGACAAGCTGACTTGCATCAGGGAGACGGATTTCCAGCAGGCAAAACTAGAAAGCAATCGGCAACGGGAATCCTGGCTGATAGTTTCCTTTCTCTGGCCTAAAGGCATGGAGATCAGTTGTCACGCTCTGTGATCCCCTAACCTGAGCACAGACCAGAGATAGCCCTGGGACTAAGTATTCACAGACACTTAATTTTTAATTTTGGTACATATTAAAATGCTTTGCCAGGCAAAAAGGTTTTTTCAAAGTGAAATAAAGTTGGTGAATGAACAGACGGTAGTTTACTGATAAATGGACATGGAATGTGCTTTGATGTGCTTTACTAAAAGGCAGCAAACATGGTTGTGACTGCAGGGGGTAGTCACAGACAAGAGAAATAAACAAACCCCCCTTAGATTTGCAGACTTGGTGCCTACAACAAAACAGGCCACAAGGTTGTAGAACGACTTTTGGTGGCTAAAGGGGAGGAGTCAAATCTTTTGAAGTTCTGAAATACAGGATGCAACATAACACGTGAAATGTGACCAAGTGGTTTACTGCCACTTTTGAGTGAATGAACAATTTTGGGCTTTGATAAAGGCAGCTAACGGGTAGCCACACAGGATGTGTGAGCGTGAAAGTTTGACAGCTCAAACAACTTAGGTCGAACATTAAAAGGAACAGCTCACAATCTCTGAATGATTGATGTACTGAAAAAGGCAAGGAAAACTATAAAAAGAGTAAAAATATCGGCACTGCTGTCGGAAGGAGGGGCTGATTGTCTCAACTCGAAGAGCTGCTGCAGTTGGAAGGACGCGGCCTACAATCAACGCTGGACTGATCATCTGCGGGTGGCTGTATGTATGATTTCCTATAACATTATTGGTGAACTGCTCGAATAGTGGTTGGGGTTTTGAATCTGTCTTAGGAACAATAAAAGGTTAAAGGCAGAACCCGTGTGTCTGGTGTAATTTCTCATAAGTCTCAAGTCGGAACGCTATAACTTGTTGGATGGGGCCAGGGGTAATTCCGCACGTCCTACAGGACGTTCAGTACGGCTCAGTCCCACACCGGCCGGTACTCTTACAGAACCATCGGGGGAAGCAATGCAAATATACCCAACAATAAATTAAATCAAATCAAGAAAGAGAGATTCTCAAGTAAAGTCAGAAGGGCCCATGTCCACTGCCCTGTGGTCTCACGGAGACAGCTCAGCGAGGTGGGCTCATGTCTACTAGGACCTGGGTCGAGACCCTCCAACTCAGGACCCTTCGAACCAGGAGAGAATTCCATCTCATCCGTCGTCCTGGGCTAGACTTGGTCCCAGAGGGCAAAGGGCAGCAGCTGATCATCACACTGGGCTGGGCAAGCAAAACCACTGTCGGCACATCAGATCATTAAATATCAGCAAACTGCTTCCTGAATAAACCCGCCAGGCAAACAGTTCATGAAAAATAAATCTTGGTTCATTTAGCCCGTCACAGATGAGCAATCGACCAAACAAGCTAAGGATTTAAAAAAATCTAGGCAGGTGTTCATTGCACGCAAAGCAGCATTTATTGCACATCCCAACAGCCCCGAGGGCATAGAGTCAGCCACAGAAACAGAGGAAGATCCAGGGCTTTGGGGAGAGCGCAGGGCAGTGTGATTAGTTTTGAATTGCTCTAGAAACGAGCCAGCACAAATATGGTGGACCAAATGATTGAAATAAATCGAAGGATCGATTGGCGTTTGCAAGTCATCGCTGATCAGGTTCACCCATCAGCTCAGCGGGTACGCTTAGTTTATAATTTGTTCTCGGGAGGTGGGTGACACTGGCAAGGCCGGCATTTATTGCTCACCAATAGTTACCCTAAGGGGAAGAGAAAATAAAAAAAGTTACCTGATGGTATCGCCCAATCTTGACATGCGAGTGTTTTCGAATCATTCCGTCACAAGGCAAGAGCTACGGGAAAAGGACAGGGAATGGGGAAAAAAGGTCAGTACAGACTCAGGATTGCAAAGGGCAGAGATTCAGTCAACACCATCACATACATCACCAGGGTCCCAGCAAATCTAAAAAACATTACATGTAAAAGTGGGAAACGCTTGCCTATTCTCGGGGTGTGGCCGACACTGGGGTAGCCATAATTATTCCCCCCCCCCACCCCCCCCAAGGTGGTTGTGGGCCTTCATCCATAGCAATTGCTGGGCCACTTCAGAGGACGCCAACCAGAGCGTGGGACTGGAGTCACACCCAAAAAACACAGCTATTACTGAACCATGGGTTCAATGCCCAGCCTACACTCAGAACTGAACTCAGCCACCGGGGGAAGATATGAACTTCGGAGCTGATGAGAACGATAATGAAGTTGTTGAACAATCACAGCGATCAATCTCTATCAGTGAGTCTCCAACAGACCCAGACAGGAGGTGAGGAAAACCCCCAGTGGTGCAGAACTTTGGGAACCAGAGGTCCAAAGTCACCGGTTCCTCTCGAGCACGTTACACTCACCACACGTCATGTCTCCAATTACTCATACTGTACCCCAAAACATACTTACATCTCCTGCCAGGAGTTTGAGTAATGTAGACTTCCCAGCTCCATTAGGTCCAACCAGGGCCACCCTGGTATCTAAATCGATACCGAACTCCAGGTTCCGGTAGATCAAGGGCTGAAAGAGAGTTATAAACAATCAGTATTCCCATTTCCGCCAAAATTCTAATCCTAACCCTTCCACCCAAGTCCTGTGCTGGTGGACCCTGGATTACATCCCAACCTCAATCAAAAACCACACCACAGTTTCCTTCTTCATCCTCTGCTCACCATGAGCAGCTGGATTGGTCACTTGCACCCTGAAGGACACCTGTTCACACAGAGTCAGTAATTCCACTCCAGTGTAGAGAGTCAGTGGGTGGCTGTTAGATTCTAGGTGAGACATTGCTCAGGTACAAGGGCTGGTTGGGAACTCGCCCTCCCGTTGCATGTACGGAATTACAGCAATGCGTTTGAAGCTTTTACCACGACGCCACTGCCCCAAACCAGCAGCATCAAGTCAGCACAGCGCTGGATGCAGGTGAACAGACACAGACACGGTCACTTGAGATTACACAAATTAACAGCACAAATGTAGATTTTGCCATTCCACATTTGGGCTGTGTCTGGGGAGAGGATGTAGAGCAGAGTTATAAATTTCTCACACACGTGCATCACACTCACCAAGAACTCCCTCACTGTTACTTACCCCATTGTTTGTGTACTTGAAGCTCACGTTCTGTACCATGATAACAGGAGGAGGAATCTTCCCGCAGGAGGGGAAACAGAATGATAACGTCTACAAGAGGACAGACAAGGGATTAGAACTGTACAAAACGGCAATAGCAACAGTGACAGAGTCATCCGACGCCCCTCCTCGGAAGATACATGCGGGGAGACAGGAACGGGCTACAACGTCTCCCCCCTGGGCCCCCCACCCCCAAAACAATGGACGAATACCCTTTAGGCACATACGTTGCAATAGCCACTTGGGTGAAGCACTGGAGTTGCAGGTGCCCATGAAAAGGCAACCCAGTGTGAGCTAGCACCTTCAGGGAAGTGGGTGTAGGGAAGGAAGAGGTTGAGAAAAATCGAAAACCAAAAACAGACACACACAAGCACTGAACAAAATAGCAGTGCTCAATCAGGCATTTCTCCTCCACCCTCAACCCTGAAACACAATACAAGTCCAGAGTGAGAAAAGGCCACTCTATTAGTCCTTGATAGAATAATCAATCAAGGGCTGGCACACTCCCTCCCAACACTACTGATCCCCTAGTCCCTTTGCCTGAGCTCCCCGAAACACACCAATCAAGCTGTGGTAGAATCTCAGTAACCCTCACCCTGCTCAGTGTCGAAGTCCGAACCCTGCACTGTAGAGCAGTGAGTATCATGCACTTGTTGTCAAGGTGGGAGAAGCAGCGATATGGGGATTCTAGGGTTGAGCTTTAAAAGATGAAGGTTATAGGAGGAAGGCATGAGGCTCCACAGTTCAGGGAAAGAGGAAAGTGAGAGAGTGATAGCGGATTAGAACGGGAAGTCTCCATTCGTGAGACTGCTGGCGGTTAAAGCTATTAGGGCTCCGACGGCACAGACCAGTCATCTCGGGTTTTTGTCCACGGTAAGCAACACCCACACACGGCACAAACCTTGTCGTTGACCACTTTCTCCGTCAGCCCGGAAGCCATCATCTTCTGCAGGGTCTTCTCTTTGCTCTGAGCCTGTCGCGCCAACTTGGCACTGCCATGCCCAAAACGTGCAATGTAGTTCTGGGGGAAAAGGGGGAGAGAAACCAAACACGGGTCAGCATTAGGCAGCAAGTAACAACCCATCCAGAATACAACGGGCAATATCAACACCAACCCTCACCTCTGCTCCCAACAGCCACATCGGAGATTAGAAACCTGGCAGTAGGTGACAAGGAGAGACTTGAAAAAGTGGGGCTGTGTTCATTCAAACAGAGGAGATTACAGGGTGATTTGATAAAGGTGTTTAAAATTAGGAGGGGACAGGATGAGATAGATAAATCGATCATTTCCATGATTGAGGGGTCGAGACCGAGGACGAAGACATAAGATTAAATGCATGAGATTTAGGACACAGGTTGTGTGGCTGTGCAATTCACTTCTGGAGTTAGTGACTGTAGCAGAGACCATATCAACATTAACAGGGGAGATAGATGGTTGAAAGAAAGGGGGAGGGAGAGAGAAATAAAGGAATATGGGAACTGGGATTATGATACAGCTCCAGTGGAGGATAAACACCAACATGGACTGGTGGGGCCGAATGGCCTGTTTCTGTGTTGCAATTTCTACACAATTAACCTAAACCCACCTCTTGCATGCATTTTCTTAATGGGTCCAGAGTCTGATAGAAACCAGACAGGTTAACTAGTTTAGACGAAGGGCTTCCACCCGAAAGTTAACCCATCTGTTCTCTTCCAGATGCTGAGGGACCTGCTGTACGTTCCCACCCATCCCCTTCCCGTGCTTACCTTCATGTGGGTGATTTGATCTTGCTCCCAGTTGAACCGTTTCATCTGGTTCTCCTCCAGTTCCAGCCTGGTCTTCACGTACTGGTCGTAGTTACCCTGAAACACAAGTCACACCCAGTCAACCCAATGCAATTTCTTAGTGCCCTAGACTTTAATATTAGTGTTACTTTAACGCCTCCCTAACAGCACTGTGGGAGTACCTTCACCACACAGACTGCAGCAGTTCAAGGTGGCGGCTCACCACCACCTTCTCAAGGGGCAACTAGGGATGGGCAATAAATATGCATGGTAACTTCATTTCCTTGCTATTCTTGGCAGTCGTGGCTCAGTGGGTAGCACGCTTGTCTCTGATTCAGAAGGTCGTGGAGACTTGGGCACATAATCCAGGCGGACGCTCCCAGCGCTGAGGGAGTGCTGCATTGTCGGAGGGGCCGTCTTTTGGATGAGACATTAAACTGAGGCCCCTCTCAGTTGGACATAAGAGATCCGATGGCACTATTCGAAGAGGAGTAGGGGAGATCTTCCCAGTGCCCTCAACCAACATCATTAAAACAGATTATCTGATCATCATCACATTGCTGTTTGTGGAATCTTGCTGTGTGCAAACTGGCTGCTGCGTTTCCCACATTACAACAGTAACTACAGTTGAAAAGTACTTTATTGGCTGTAAAGCTTTGAGATGTCCTGAGGTCATGAAAGGCGCTGTATAAATGCAAATCTGTTCCAAACCAATCTCAGATCAAAAATATATTCGACCGAATGGCTCAGGTTGATCTGCTTTGATGCTAGCAAACTGCGTATTCTCCACTACACAGGAAGTCGTGCTCCTGAATTTAAGCCCGGCAAGATGCCTCTCCAAGCTGCAACTGTAGCAGTTACTGGTCAAAGCCACACCACCACATAGGACTGTGATCTTCCTGCATTAATCATTATTTTTGGGAACTTCTATAATCAAGGTGAGGGATGTCAGCGCCAGGAAAAAGAACGTTTTTCATTTCAGGCACCAGTGTCAGCGCCCAGCACGGGTTAGATACAGAGTAAAGCTCCCTCTACACTGTCCCATCAAACACTCTCAGGGCAGGTACAGCACGGGTTAGATACAGAGTAAAGCTCCCTCTACACTGTCCCATCAAACACTCCCAGGGCAGGTACAGCACGGGTTAGATACAGAGAAAAGCTCCCTCTACACTGTCCCATCAAACACTCCCAGGGCAGGTACAGCACGGGTTAGATACAGAGTAAAGCTCCCTCTACACTGTCCCCATCAAACACTCCCAGGGCAGGTACAGCACGGGTTAGATACAGAGTAAAGCTCCCTCTACACTGTCGCCATCAAACACTCCCAGGGCAGGTACGGCACGGGTTAGATACAGAGTAAAGCTCCCTCTACACTGTCCCATCAAACACTCCCAGGGCAGGTACAGCACGGGTTAGATACAGAGTAAAGCTCCCTCTACACTGTCCCATCAAACACTCTCAGGGCAGGTACAGCACGGGTTAGATACAGAGTAAAGCTCCCTCTACACTGTCCCATCAAACACTCTCAGGGCAGGTACAGCACGGGGTTAGATACAGAGTAAAGCTCCCTCTACACTGTCCCATCAAACACTCTCAGGGCAGGTACAGCACGGGGTTAGATACAGAGTAAAGCTCCCTCTACACTGTCCCATCAAACATTCCCAGGGCAGGTACAGCACGGGTTAGATACAGAGTAAAGCTCCCTCTACACTGTCCCATCAAACACTCCCAGGTCAGGTACAGCACGGGTTAGATACAGAGTAAAGCTCCTCTACACTGTCCCATCCAACACTCCCAGGGGAGGTACAGCACGGGTTAGATACAGAGTAAAGCTCCCTCTACACTGTCCCATCAAACACTCCCAGGTCAGGTACAGCACGGGTTAGATACAGAGTAAAGCTCCTCTACACTGTCCCATCCAACACTCCCAGGGCAGGTACAGCACGGGTTAGATACAGAGTAAAGCCCCCTCTACACTGTCCCATCAAACACTCCCAGGGCAGGTACAGCACGGGTTAGATACAGAGTAAAGCTCCCTCTACACTACCCCATCAAACACTCCCGGGGCATGTACAGCACGGGTTAGATACAGAGTAAAGCTCCCTCTACACTGTCCCATCAAACACTCCCAGGGCAGATACAGCACGGTTTGGATACAGAGTAAAGCTGCCTCTACACTGTTGTAACATATATTTCAACCCTAACCTCAGATAGCACCACGGAGGCCCAACGTGACTGCTGTTCTGGGACGTTCTACATTATCTGACCGATTTAATGCCAAATTAGAGTCAGTTTTACAGTGTTGGCCTCTCGGGAGTTGAGGCCGCCCAATTTAATTTCACGCCAGAGCACTCACTGTGTAGTACTTGAGCTTGCGGTTGTGCAGATGAATGATATTGTTGCAAACTCCATTCAGAAAGTCCTGGGAATGAGAGATCAGCACAAGGATCCTGGAGAATCTGGGGGAAAAAAACACAAAGCAGCAAATTAATTAAAAATTTCTACTTTAATACCCTTCCAGTACTCCCAGCAGCTGTGGCATTGACAAGGTGTATTTATACAACACATCCACCACCAGCCTTGCCAGCTACGCCCACATCCCAGAAATTACATAGAAACATGGAAGATAGGAGCAGGCCATTCGGCCCCGCGAACCTGTTCCGCCATTTAATGAGATCATGGCTGATCATCCAAATTCAGTACCCTGTCCCTGCTTTCTCCCCATATCCCTTGATCCCTTTAGCCTTAAGGAATATATCTATCTCCTTCTTGAATATATTTAATGAATTGGCCTCAACTGTCTTCTGTGGTAGAGAATTCCACAGGTTCACCACTCTCTGGGTGAAGAAATTCCTCATCTCTGTCCTAAATGGCTTACCCCTTATCCTTAGACTGTGACCCCTGGTTCTGGACTCCCCCCGCCATCGGGAACATCCTTCCTGCATCTAGTCTGTCTAGTCCTGTTAGAATTTTATAAGTTTCAATGAGATCCCCTCTCATTCTTCTAAACTCTAGCGCATATAAGCCCAATCGACCCAATCTCTCTCATACGTCATTCCTGCCATCCCAGGTATCAGTCTGGTGAATCTTCGCTGCACGCCCTCCATGGCAAGAACATCCTTCCTCAGATAAGGTGACCAAAACTGAACACAATACTCAAGGTGTGGTCTCACCAAGGCCCTGTACAACTGCAGCAAGACACCCTTGCTCCTGTACTCGAATCCTCTCGCTATGAAGGCCAACATACCATTTGCCTTCTTAACCGCCTGCTGCACCTGCATACTTACCTTCAGCGACTGGTGCACAAGGACACCCAGGTCTCGTTGCACTTCCCCTTTTCCCAATCTATTGCCATTCAGATAATAATCTGTCTTCCTGTTTTTGCCACCGAAGTGGATAACCTCGCATTTATCCACATTATACTGCATTTGCCATGCATCTGCCCAATCACCCAACCTGTCCAAATCATACTGGAGTTTCTCTGCATCCTCCTCACAGCACACACGCCCACCCAGCTTTGTGTCGTCTGCAAACTTGGAGATATTGCATCTAGTTCCCTCGTCTAGATCATTTATATATATTGTGAATAGCTGGGGTCCTAGCACCGATCCCTGCGGTACCCCACTAGTCACTGCCTGCCACTCGGAAAAAGACCCGTTTGTTCCGGTCTGCCAACCAGTTCTCTATCCAAGACAGTACCTTACCCCCAATCCCATGTGCTTTAACTTTGCACACTAATCTCTTATGCGGGACCATATCGAAAGCATTCTGAAAGTCCAAATACACCACATCCACTGGTTCTCCCTTATCTATTCTACCAGTTACATCCTCAAAAAATTCCAGTAGATTAGACAAGCATGATTTACCTTTTGTAAATCCATGTTGACTTTGTCCGATCCGGTCACTGTTTTCCAAGTGCTCTGCTATTACATCTTTTATAATGGACTCTAGCATTTTCCCCACTACCGAGGTCAGGCTTACCGGTCTGTAATTCCCTGTTTTTTCTCTCCCACCTTCTTTAAATAGTGGGGTTACATTAGCTACCCTCCAATCCATGGGAACTGTTCCAGAGTCTATAGAATTTTGGAAGATGACCAGCAATGCATCTACTATTTCTTCCTTAAGTACCCTAGGATGTAGATTATCAGGCCCTGGGGATTTATCGGCCTTCAATCCCGTCAATTTCCCTAACACCATTTCCCTACAAATACTGATTTCATTCAATTCCTCCCTCTCATTAGACCCTATGTTCCCCGACATCTCTGGGAAGTTATTTGTGTCCTCCTTTGTGAAGACAGAACCAAAGTATGTATTTAATTGGTCGGCCATTTCTTTGTTCCCCATTATAAATTCCCCTGATTCTGACTGCAAGGGACCTACGCTTGACTTCACCAATCTTTTTCTCTTCACATATCTATAGAAGCTTTTACAGTCAGTTTTTATGTTCCCTGCAAGCTTACTCTCATAATCTATTGTCCCCCTCTTAATTAATCCCTTTGTCCTCCTTCGTTGAATCCTAAACTACTCCCAATCCTCAGGTTTGCTGCTTTGTCTGGCCAAATTATATGTCCTCTCCTTGGATCTTATGCTATCCCTAATTTCCCTTGTTAGCCACAGTTGAGTCACCTTTTTTGTTTTATTTTTATGCCAAACAGGGATGAACAAATTCTGTAGTTCATCCATGCGATCTTTAATTAATTTAAAAAGAATTGCAAAAAGAGAGAACTTTACCCGGCAACTACCTGTCCGGGGAATGTCACACACTGACACGAGGTGCCTGAAGCGGGAAGTGCCTAAAGTTCACAGCACCAACATCTCACCTCAGAGCGCAATGTTAATTTTAATAAGCTTAAAATAAACCCAAACTTTCCACTGCCATGGTCAAGGGAAGGCAAGTACAGATGCAGCTTGCGTGTCAGGAGGTGCAGCACCTGCGCCAGCACCAACAGCGACTAAAAGTGCAAATGGTCAAGAACGCCGAGTTGGTACGTGCGTGCATCTGCCCGGATCAGCAGGATGGACTCCGCATATACACCGTTTGTTCATTTGTCCCCAGGACGTGGTCTGTGATAACTCCAGCTGGGACAGCAAGGAGTCAGCAACCTGAGGTGGGGGAGGGGGGAGGAGGAGAAATAGAGGGGGGGGGGGCATTTAACCCTCCCCCAGAAAACTCTGCTTCTGCCAAACTTTACAAGTCAACAAAATATTCCAGCTCCTTTGTGCATGCCTGTGAACTTCAACCTTTTAGTGCATTTGTTCATAAATTGGTGCCCACCATTGCTCCACATCCCTTGATACTCTTACCCAACAAAAATCTACTGATCTCAGTCTTGAAAATTGCAATTGTCCCCTAGCTGTGGATGCTGGGGGACAATTGCAATTTTCAAGACTGAGATCAGGGGCCCTAGCCCGAGCTATGCCTGCCTTTTCATGGGATATGTGGAACAGTCTTTGTTCCAGTCCTACTCAGGTCCCCTCCCTCACCTCACCTGTAAGGACTCTACTCCATTCTCCCAGTTTGTCTCGCATCTGGTCTGACGATGCCACCTTCCATACCAGTGCTTCGGATATGTCTTCATTTTTTCCTCAACCGAGGATTCCCCTCTACCGTGGTTGACATGGCCTTCCACCGTGTCCGTTCCATTTCCCGCACTTGTGCTCTCACCCCTTCCCCTCCCTCCCAGAACCACCGACAGGGTTCCCCTTGTCCTCACCTTTCCCCCCACCAGCCTCCACATTCGACGGATCATCCTCTGCCATTTCCGCCATCTCCAGTGTGATCCACCACCAAACACATCTTCCCCCTCCCCATCCCTTTCAGCATTCCAAAGGGACTGCTCCCTCCACGACACCCTGGTCCACTCCTCTATCAACCCAACACCCCTTCCCCCGGCACCTTCACGTGCAAGCGCAGGAGATGCAACACCTGCCCTTTTACCTCATCCCTTCCCACTGTCCAGGGCCCCAAACACTCCTTCCAGGTGAAACAGCGATTTACTTGTACTTCCTGCAATTTAGTATACTGTATTCGCTGCTCACAAGACGGTCTCCTCTACAGTGAGGAGACCAAACGCAGATTGGGTGACCGCTTTGCGGAACACCTCCGTTCAGTCCCTAAGAGTGACCCCCGAACTTCTGGTGCCAGTCACTTTAACTCTCCGCTCCACTCCCACTCTTATCTCTCCGTCCTCGGCTTCTTGCACGGTTCCAACGAAGCTCGAGGAACAGCCCCTCATCTTTTGATTAGGCACTTTACAGCCTTCCGGACCCAACATCGAGTTCAACAATTTCAGCGTATAACCTCGGCCCCTATATTTTATTTTCCTCTCATGTTGATGATTCTGCCATTGCCATTTACACCTCACCTGGAGTCATCTTTTGTTTCTTAACTTGTCCCATTACCATCTCCTTTTGCCTTGCACCATCATCCCTTTTGTCATTCAATCTCTCCTGCCTTCCATCCTATCACAGACCTTCCTTTTGTTCTTTCCTCTCCTCCCCTCCCTTTCCCCTATACTTGATTAAAAATCTGTTACTTCTCTAACTTTTTCCAGTTCTGACGAAAGGTCATCGACCTGAAACGTTAACTCCGTTTCGCTCTCTACGATGCTGCCTGACCTGCTGAGTGTTTCCAGCATTTTCTGTTGTTATTCCAGATTTCCACTATCTTGTGTTAAAACATGCTTTCTGATTTCACTCCTGAACAGCCTGGCTCTAATTTTAAGATTATGCTCCCTTGTTCTGGATTCCCGCCAACAGAGGAAAAAGTAGTTGTGTTTACCGTGAGAGCAATGTCCCCCATAAGCCGCACTGCATACTGCGCGGCCCGCCCCCTCCAATGTGCGGCCATTTCAGATTTTTGCGCATGCGCGGTATCTACTCTGTAAAAGCCGGTGAGCGGGCTGCGCAGTCGAGCGGGAACATTGCCCGAGAGTGCTTTAATTCCTTGGTTACTGAATGGTGGTAGATGTTTAAGTAAATATACCCATGTGAATTACATTTACCCATATTGTGCAAGTGTGTAGGAAAATAGGAACAGATGTAGGCCGTCAGCCCCGAGTATCATTCTGGTAAACCTACGCTGCACTCCCTCCAAGGCCAATATATCCTTCCTAAGGTGTGGTGTCCAGAACTGCTCTCAGTGCTCCAGGTGTGGTCTAACCAGGGCTTTTTATAGCTGCAGCATAACTTCTATCCCCAGGTATTCTAGTTCTCTAGATCAGGGGTTTTCAACTGGGGGTCCGCGGCCCCCAGGGGTCCATGAGACGGGGGCAAGGGGTCCGCCAGCTAATCGTTGCAAGAAGGCGGGACACTCCCGACGCAAGTCAGTAGCTGGAGAGGCCTGCCAATCACACGGGTGCCATCAAGGTTAGGTTACAGTGCAGCTGCCTGCCTGGAGTTAGGGTCACTGGGGCAAAGGTGTAGTAGGAGTGAGAGTGCGGCCCAAGGGGGTTATGAGACAGTCAAAGGCAAGTCAGTAAACACCTCAACAACCCGAGTGTTTTTCAGCGCACAATCCTGGCCAGTAACAAGCGTAGCTTTAACTATTCAGATTACACCCTCCGCCCGGCAGCCTGTTCGTACTGTTATCAAGATCAGAGCTTCAGTAACCTTCTGACTATAGCAATAGGAAATGTAGAGTAACAACATTCTCTTTAAAGCTTAGTCAGTGAATTATTTTACTTACAATCCATTACTATTTCCCACAGGGGCTTTGTTGAAGGTGCAGTGCGACCCGACTTGCTACCAACTAGAAATTCAAGGTCATAAATAATGCCTACCCATCATTTTTATTAGTTAAATATTGCAGATGTTTTTATAATCAGAGTACCGGATTCATATATTTAATTGGTTATTAAAATCTTCATGAAAGGAGCTTGCATGTTTTCACGTATGCCTTAAATTGAATGCTAGCCATGATTTGAAAAAAAAAAACCCTCCTCTTTCCGCCTTCGATGAAAGAACAGCAATATATTGGTGAGTAAGTGCTGCTCGACAGCACTGTCGACGACACCTTCCATCACTTTGCTGATGATTGAGAGTAGACTGAAGAGGCGGTAATTGGCCGGATTGGATTTGTCCTGCTTTTTGTGGACAGGACATACCTGGGCAGTTTTCCACATTGTTGGGTAGATGTCAGTGTTGTAGCTGTACTGGAACAGCTTGGCTAGAGGCATGGCTAGTTCTGGAGCACAAGTCTTCAGCACGATAGCTGGGATGTTGTCGGGGCCCACAGCTCACTATCCAGTGCGCTCACCCATTTCTTTATATCACATGAAGTGAATCGAATTGGCTGAAGACTGGCTTCTGTGATGGTGGGGACCTCAGGAGGCGGCAGAGATGGATCATCCACTCAGCACTTCTGGCTGAAGATGGTTGCAAACGCTTCAGCCTTGTCTTTTGCACTCACGTGCTGGGCTCTGCCATCATTGAGGATGGGGATGTTCATGGAGCCACCTCAATGGATTAAAATCCATTTGCCACAGTTTTGCCCACTCACTTAATCTATTAATATCTTTGTGATTTTATGCTTCCATCTACATTACCACCAAACTTGGATATGTGGCTTTCTATCCCATCATCCAAGTTGTTAATAAATACGGTGAATAACTGAGGCCCCAACATAGACCCCTGCGGGACACCACAAGTCACATCCTGCCAATTAGAGTGCCTGCCCATTATCCCTACTGTCTCCTGCCGCTCAGCCAATTTCCTAACCAGATCAATAATTTGCCTTCAATTCCATGTGCTTCAACTTTAGTTAACAGTCTCTTATCAGAGACTATCAAATGCATTCTGGAAGTCCATATAAATAATATCCTTCGACATTCCCCTGTCCACTACTTTAGTCACCTCCTCAAAAATTTAATGAGATTTGTCAGGCATGACCTACCTTTCAGAAATCCATGCTGGCTCTCTCTGATCAGCTGAACATTTTCAAGGTGTTCAGTCACCCTATCCTTAATTATAGACTCTAGTAATTTCCCAACAACAGATGTTAGTCTAACTGGTCTATAATTCTCTGGTTTCCCTCTCTCATCTTTCTTAAACAGTGGAGCGACATACACAATTTTCCAATCTAAAAAAAAGGAACAGTTCATGAATCGAGAGAACTTCGGAAGATTATAGTTAGGGCATCTGCAATGTTCTCACCTACTTCCTTTAAAACCCTGGGATGGAAACCATCTGGTCCTGGGGATTTGTCACTCTTTAGTGCCATTATTTTCTTCATTACTGTTATTTTGCTAATGTTAATTTTGGTGAGTCCCCGTCCCAATATTAGTTTCCTTGGGATGTCCGGCATGCTATCCTCTTCCTCTACTGTGGATACTGACGCAAGTAATTATTCAACACATCCGCCATTTCCTTATTTTAATTTATAATTATCAGTTTTCAAGGGGCCCACATTGCTGCTGACCACCCTCTTTTCCCCAATATAATTGTTAAAAAATGGTGTTGATTTTGATATCCCGTGTAAGTTTCCTTTCATACTCCCTTTTTGTAGCTCTTACTATCTGTTTTGTGACCCTTTGCTGTCCTTTGTATTGGTGGGATTTTCTGCTGTTCAGTTGTCCATGGCTTTTTTGGGGAAGTGGAGCTCTTACCCCTCAGGGGTATAAACTGCCTCCATCACATTCGTTCTTTTTTTGAACACCTCCCACTAATCTTTTATTGTTTTACTCATTAACAGATTTGCTCAGTTTACTGTGGAAAGTCTGCCTCATCGTAGTGAGGTCAGCCGTACCTAAATCTAGAATCTTAGTAGCTGTTTCACGTTTCCCCCTTGCAAACACTACGTTGACCTCGATCATGTTATGATCGCTATTGGATAAATGTTTACACACAGTTAGGCTGTTAACTAAATCTGGATCATTACTCATTACTAAATCTAATATGGCTTGCCCCCTTGTTGGTTCTCGGACATATTGTTGCAGAAAACTATCCTGGACACAAGAAATTCACTACCTTTCTGACATGAGCTAGTCTGCTTACCCCAATCTACATGGAAGTTTAAATCCCCCATCAAAACCACTCTGCCTTTACTACATGCTTGTCTAATCTCTGCTTTTATACATTCTGTAACTTCACAGCTGCTACTCGGGGGCCTATACACAACTCCCACTACAGTCTTAAATCCTTTTCTATTTCTTAATTCTACCCGTAAAGTCTCCACTGCCTGCTTACCCATCATTGAAGTGATTTCATCCTTAATCACCAAGGATGCTCCTCCCTCCTCTTCCAGTTTCCCTATCTTTCCTGTAAACCTCAACCTGGCATATTTAGTTCCCAGTCCTGACTGCCTTGCAGTCATGACTCAGTAATGGCTACCATGTCATACCCTTCAAGTTGAATTTGCGCCTGAAATTCATTCAATTTGTTCTTATAGGCCATGCGTTTGTATAAAGAATGTTTATTTGAGCCACACACCTTAACGTGTCCTTCAGCTCGAATGTTGTTTTACTCTCTCATTGCCCATTCCTGGTTTAATTACTTCATATCTTTTAGTTTTCCCTTTACCTGTAGTGCCTGAAGCACAATTTGACTATTACGCTATTCTCTTCCCTTTCATTGGTTTTAGAATTATTATTTATACCGGGGGTTCGCAACCTTTTTGCTTCCAAGGTCCCCCCTCCTGTTATAAAAATTCCGCTGACCCCCTGTAACAACAATATTTTTTCTGTATAAAAATTAGTTATTAATAGCTCTATTACAGCTTACATGAAGAATTTATTAAGTCCTACATTGAAATAAGCAAAATACTGCAGATGCTAAAAATCGGAAATTAAAAAAACATAAAATGCTGGAAATACTCAGCAGGTCAGGCAGTGGAGAGAGAAACAGAGTTAATGTTTCTGGTCTGACGAAAAGTCAGCAACCTGAAATATTATCTCTCTCTCTCTCTCTCGATGCTGCCTGACCATTTCCAGCATTTTCTATTTTTAATCCTAAATTTACATTGTGCGCATTTGCTGCCTAAGGGCTGCTCCACCCCATCAACCATCTGCTCAACAGGAAATGAACCAGGTGCAACAGGTGCAGTGCTCACTACAGGCTCCTTTCGTGCATACTCAGGCGGACTGGACTAAAATTCCAGGTCCACATCTCCATTTCTGAAACAGAACTTCGCTCTTATTTCGATACCAAACCTCAACACGGCAGTGAAAGCCAGTGACTCGAATTAACAGCACCAGTAATGGCGGAGGAGGATGTCACGGGAGAGAAATGGAGAAATAAACAGGGCCCTGAGCGACTTTCCCCACCTGACCTCATCGCCATAAATCCTTGAGTGACGAAGGCGGCAACTCGCCCCCCCCCCCACCACTTTCCTACAGCCCAACCCTTTCACAAATAACAGGGGGTATCTCAAAAGGACACGAGTGCCCAGACTAGGCCTATCGTTCCATCAGAGAACCACATGGCCATGAATTTAAAGCTCAGAGTTGAGGTATGGGGAAAATCATGATAACACCGTCAGCTATTTTATTAACTCAGACTGAAGACACTGAAGGAGAGTCACACCGGCTCCCGATTAGGACGGCCTGACACAGGCCCAGAGACCGTAAAGTCTCTTTCTTTCCACCCCCATTCCAAGGCCATGTGGCGCACGCACTCTCTCTCTCTCATTGACTGCACCCCTCACTGCTCAAATACCAGCTTAATCAGGAAAAAAACCGTCTCTTTTCAAACGCGCAAGCAGCTTCCAACTGACAGGGCAGCTCCGGACAAGGGGAAAGAAAAGCTCGTGCTACCTTGGCCCACACAACGCTGGACTAACTGAACGATTTCCTCGCCTCAGGTTTTAATCCACGGAAGTTACAACTCCCACTATTTTATTTAATAGTTAAAAGCGGTGAGTGGTTTATGAACGTGGAAGTGAATAGGGCTGGATCAAAAAAACCTTACTGAGATAAATACTGCTCCTAAAGAGTCAGGGACATGCAAAGGGACTTGTCTAAACATTCGAATAGTGTCCAACAGCAAGAACCTGAATACACACAGGCTTCGTATCACTGAGACTATTCCACTCGTCTCAATATACAGGGGAGACGACTGATGTTCATGCCATAAATATCAGTCATCTCCCCTGTACATTGATGGGACAAACCAACTGGCGCACCTCTAGGAGGCCACGGATCCCTGGTTGAGAACCCCTGATATATACTGCCTTTTCCACCGGAGACACCCCCCCCCCCCCCGCCCCAAGACTTACTACTTTAAAGTCCTCGTGTCCGCCCTATTTATCCTTTCCACCAGGACCCTGGTCCCAGCCCGGTTCAGGTGGAGCCTGTCCCAATGGTATAGTACCTTCCTGTCCCAATACTGGTGCCAGTGTCGCATGAAATGGAACCCCTCTTTCCCACACCACTCCTTCAGCCACATGTTCACCTCCCTAATCTGCTTATCCCTATGCCAATTTGCATGTGGCTCAGGTAATAATCCAAAGATTATAACCCTTGAAGTCCTGTTCTTTAATTTAGCTCCTACTACTCTCCAAACAGGACCTCTCACCTACTCTTTCCTATGTTGTTGGTCCCAAGATGGAGCATAACGATTGGATCCTCCCCCCTCCACCTCCAATATTCTTACAAGCCGGTTCAAGATGTCCCTCACTCTGGCACCAGGTAGGCAACATACCATGTGGGACTATCGATCCTGATTACAAAGGATGCCATCTGTCCCCCTAATTATAGAATCCCCTACAACTACCAGATTACGCTTTCCCTCCTCCTCCCCCAGCCTCCTGCTCCAAAATGCCATGGTCCGCATTCTGGCTGTCCTTCCGACAGTCTTTATCCTTATCCTCACAGGTAGCAAGTACATTGTACCGGTTAGATAGGATTCATTTCTCTGGATCCTCGTTCTCTTATCTTCCCTGGGTTCCACTAAATCTGCACATCAACCCCGCTCTGATCCTGCTCCTCTCTACGAGGTGTGACCGAGGTCTGGAGCAAACTCCAGATACTCTTCCCCCTCCCTTATGTGTCGGAGTGTCTCCAACTTGCACTCCAGCTCAATGACTCTGAGCCGGAGAGATTTGAGCCGGAGACATGTTCACTCGGGACAGTCTTCCTGTCCACAAACTCCCATATACTGCAGTCCAGACACACAACCTGCTCTGCCATGTCTTAGTCTAGATTATCTATAAGTATATATATTACATAAAAAAACACAAACTTGCACTAAAAAAAACTGGACAACATTTTAAGTACTTACAGTGTCAAGCTTACACAAACCCCTACAAGTATTAGAGGCAGAAAGCAGCACCACCTTCCCCCCTCTGCACCGAATTCCCAACTTCACACTTTACAATGCACTCTGTGCGACCACTCTATTTACTTTTATACACCTATGAGCCAGCCCAAGTTACAAGTGCTCACGCAGTAACTAGCCTCTATTCTGACAATCATGTACAGTTAATCGACTGGGTATTGTTAACTGCCACTGACAGGTAGTTTCTGTTAACTGTTGACTAACTCGCTGTATCGTTTATAGTTTTTAAAGTTCCAAGTTAAATTCTGAATGTTAAACTAAATTTCAGTTTGAAACCTACTCACCCAGCACTTACCAGAGAGTTCCACTCACTAAATTCCCAACTTTACACTGTTTACAATGCATTCCATTTATGGCCACTCTGTACAGCATTTACTATTAAAATTAGTGTACAAGGCTTAAAAATAGTCAGAATCCAAGGTAGACACCAAACACATTCTCTCCAACACAACACAAATCTGAATCCATCACGGCACCACTGCCTGATCTTCACTTTACAGAAATCACACACGCCGAGCAGTGAAATCCCAGCGACAGCGCTGCATCAAAGCCCAAAGTAAAGAGCCCCTCTACTTACGATTTCAGTTCTTCTTCCAGCCACACGCAGGCATCCAGATCAAGATGATTGGTGGGCTCATCCAACAGCAGCATGAAGGGTTTGATGAACAGTGCTCTGGAAAAAAGGCAACAAACCACAACAATCACAAACAGTCGGGAACTATCCATCGCGACCAGCAGCAAAAAAATAAATTGGCCCAAGACAACTTCTGACTCGAGGTTAAATAGGTGGTGCTGAGGGACCGGCACTCAGGCCCACCGGCACTCAGGCCCACCGGCACTCAGGCCCACCGGCACTCAGGCCCACCGGCACTCAGGCCCACCGGCACTCAGGCCCACCGGCACTCAGGCCCACCGGCACTTACAAAAAGTTGTCTTTGAACTAGTGGCAAGTTCATCATAAATTTAAATTGGAATAAAACTAGATACTCGAGGCTTTCTGTAAATGTGTAATTCACATTACCCACCAATTCTAATGAAACAATGTTGAATTAACAAGGAGTCGACGCTGCCAGGAATTGGGAGAAGCAGAAGGGGTCAAGAGCAAGCCATGGCAGAGGCTTGTTTCAATAGAGCCTGATCACATCTCACAAATATCTTGAAGCACCTCGGGTGCAATGAACTGCTTTGAAATGCAGTGATGTTATTAGAGTAAATGGGGTGGCCATTTTTCACACAGCAAGATCCCACTGGCAGCAGTGAAATGAATGACCAGTTTGTGCATTTTGGGCGGTTTTGGGCAAGTGAGGCACATTGGCCAGGACACCTCCCTGTTCTCCCCGAGGGGGATATCCCTCGAAGAGTGCAATCGGATAGAATCATAGAATGGTTACAGCACAGGAGGCCGCTATTTGGCCCGTCGAGCCCGTGCCGGCTCTCTGCAAGAGCACTTCAGCTCGTCCCACTCCCCCCGCCCTTTCCCCGCAGCCCTGCAAACTTTTTCCTTCAGGTACTTATCCAATTCCCTTTTGAAATCCACGATTGAGTCTGCCTCCACCGCCCTTTCAGGCAGTGCATTCCAGATCGTAACCACTCGCTGAGTAAAAAAGTTTCTTCTTATGCCGCCTTTGGTTCTTTTGCCAATCACCTTAAATCTGTGTCCTCTGGTTCTCGACCCTTCCGCCAATGGGAACAGTTTCTCTGTCTACTCTGTCCAGATCCCTCATGATTTTGAACACCTCTATCAAATCTTCTCTCGATCTTCTCTGCTCTGACGAGAACAACCCCAGCTTCTCCAGTCTATCCACGTAACTGAAGTCCCTCATCCCTGGAATCATTCTCATAGATCTTTTCTGCACCCTCTCCAAGGCCTTCACATTCTTCCTGAAGTGCGGTGCCCAGAATTGGACACAATACTCCAGTTGAGGCTGAACCAGTGTTTTATAAAGGTTCATCATAATTTCCACACTTTTGTACTCTATGCCTCTATTCATGAAGCCCAGGATCCCGTATGCTTTTTTAACCACTTTCTCAACCTGCCCTGCCACCTTCAGCGATTTGTGCACATATACCCCCAGGTCTCTCTGTTTCATGCACCCCATTTAGAATTGTACCCTTTAGTTTATATTGCCTCTCTTGTTCTTCCTACCAAAATGTATCACTTTGCACTTTTCTGCATTAAATTTCATCTGCCATGTATCCGCCCATTTCACCAGCCTGTCTATGTCCTCTTGAAGTCTATCACTATCCTCCTCACTGTTCACTATACTTCCATGTTTTGTGTCATCTGCAGATTTTGAAATAGTGCCCTGTACACCCAAGTCCAAGCCATTAATATACATCAAGAAAAGCAGTGGTCCTAGAACCGACCCCTGGGCAACCCCACTGTATACCTTCCTCCAATCCGAAAAACAACCGTTCACCACTACTGTTTCCTGTCACTGAGCCAATTTCGTATTCATGCTGCCACTGTCCCTTTTTCCATGGGCTTCAACTTTGCTGGCAAGCCTATTGTGTGGCACTTTATCAAACGCCTTTTGGAAATCCATGTACACTACATCAACTGCATATTGCCCTCATCAACCCCTCAATCAAGTTAAACCATTTGCCTTTAACAAATCCATGCTGGCTTTCCTTAATTAATCCACACTGTTAACAGACTGTTAACTGACTTAACTTGGCCCCTGATTATCATTTCTAAAAGCTTCTCCCCTACCAAGGTTAAACTGACTGGCCTGTAGTTGCTGGGTTTATCTTTACACCCTCTTTTGAACAAGGGTGTAACATTTGCAGTTCTCCAGTCCTCTGGCACCACCCCCGTATCCAAGGAGGATTGGAAGATTATGGCCAGTACCTCTGCAATTTCCTCCTTAACTTCCCTCAGCATCCAAGGCTGCATCCCATCCGGTCCTGGTGACTTATCAACTTTAAGTACTGACAGCCTTTCTAATACCTCTCTATCAATTTTTTATCTCATCCAGTATCTCCACTACCTCCTCTTTCACTATGACTTTGGCAGCATCATCTTCCTTGGTGAAGACAGATGCAAAGTACCTCAGCCATCCCCTCTGCCTCCATGCGTAGGTCTCCTTTTTGGTCCCCAATAGGCCCCACCCCTCCTCTTACTACCCGTTTACTATTTATATGCCTATAGAAGACTTTTGAATTCCCTTTTGTTAGCTACCAATCTATTCTTACACCCTCTCTTTGCCCCTCATTTTCTTTTTCACTTCCCCTCTGAACTATCTATATTCAGCCTGATTCTCACTTGTATTCTCAACCTAACATCCGTTATATGCGCTCTTTTTCTGCTTCATCTTACTCTCTCTCTCTTTCGTCATCCAGGGAGCTCTGGCTTTAGTTGCCCTACCTTTCCCCCCCACCTCGTGGGAATGTACCTCAACTGTACCCAAACCATCTCCTCTTTAAAGGCAGCCCATTGTTCGATTACAGTTTTGCCTGCTAATCTTGGATTCCAATTTATCCGGACCAGATCCGTTCGCAACCCACTTAAATTTGCCTACCTCCAATTAAGTAATTTTACTCTAGATTGCTCCCTGTCCTTTTCCATAGCTAATCTAAACATTACTACAATTATATAGGGCCCTGGTGAAGCCACACCTGGAGTATTGTGTAGTTTTGGTCTCCTTACCCAAGGAAAGATATACTTGCCATAGAGGGAGTGCAATGAAGGTTCACCAGGCTGGTTCCTGGGATTGGGGGGGGGGGGGGGGGGGGGGGGGGGGGGGGGAAAGAGAGATGATTGAGTAGACTAGGCCTATATTCTCTAGCGTTTAGAAGAATGAGAGGTGATCTCACTGAAACATACAGAATTCTTACAGGGCTTAACAGGGAGGATGTTTCCCCTGGCTGGGGAGTCTAGAACCAGGGGTCACAGTCTCAGAATAAGGGTTCGGCCATTTAGGACTGAGATGAGGAGAAATCTCTTCCCTCAGAGGGTGGTGAATCTTTGGAATTCTCTACCCCAGAGGGCTATGGAGGCTCAGTCGTTGAGTATATTCAAGTCAGAGAGAGATCGATAGATTTTTGGATATTTTGGGAATCAAGGGATATGGGGATAGTGTGGGAAAGTGGAGTTGAGGTAGAAGATCAGCCATGATCTTATTGAACGGCCGACTCCTGCTCCTATTTCTTATGTTATGATACTATGATCACTGTTCCCTAAATTTTCCCCGGCTGGCACTTGCTCCACCTCATTCCCCAGATCCAGCAATGCCTCCTTCCTTGCTGGGCCGGAAACGTACTAATCAAGAAAGTTCGCCTGAACACACTTCAGAAATTCTTCCCCCTCTCTACCCTTTGCACTATTACTATCCCAGTCTATATTAGGATAGTTGAAATTCCCCATTATCACTGCTCTATAGTTGTTGCACCTCTCTAATTTCCCCGCAAATTTGCTCCTCTATATCTTTACCACTAGTTGGCAGCCTATAGAATACACCCAACAGTGTAATGGCACCTCTATTATTGCTTAACTCTAACCAAATAGATTCTGTCCTTGACCCCCTCCAGGACATCCTCTCTCTTCAGCACTGTAATATTCTCCTTAATCGATACTGCCACCCCACCTCCTTTCTTTCCCTCCCTTCCCTTCCCTTCCCTATCTTTCCTGAACACCTTATACCCAGAAATATTTAATACCCAATCCGGCCATTTTTGAGCCAGGTCTCCGTTATCGCCACAACATCATATTCCCATGTGTCTATTTGCGCCTGTAGCTCACCAACTTTATTTACCACACTTTGTGCATTTACACACAAGCACTGTAAACCTATCTTAGACCTTCTTGTATTCTTAGTCTGACACCACCTAACAGCTTACTATTTCTTACTGTAGTGCTCTCTGTCTCTCCCAATCCTTTGTGCTCTGTGTTTCTCCTTCCTCCCCAACAGCATCAGCAAACCACCAACCCCCGCCCAATCTTTAACAGCAGCACTAGCCTGGATTTAACAAATCATTTACAGGACATCACCGCTGACAGTGCAGCACTCCTTCAGTACTGCTGAGGTTGTGCTGAAGTCCTGGGGTAACTAGGCAAATGGGACCGAGAGACAGCAAACATGAACCAAGCATTACTTCACCGCAAAGGTGAACATAAAACACAAAATATAAAAATCTATTCGCACAAGAAAACATACAAACAGCAGAAACAACTCAAGCCACGTTTGAAATTCTCTCCTGGAGGTGGGGGCATGCTGGGCTGTAGTTTATTGGGTTCCGCTGATCATCTATATTTTCCACTCGGGGCCACTGGGCTGTGGTGAGAATCAGGAAAATCAGACTAAGGAGAGAGCGAGAGCAAAGAACAGGGAGAGGAAAAAGTGCAACCCAGCTTATTTAAAGTTATATGCTAAGGCCCTGCCCCCCTCTGCAGCATCAAGTCACCACCCCATGCTCGGTTACCTGGCAAGTGCCACTCTCATCCTCCAGCCTCCGCTGAAATCCTTCATCATCTTCCGCTGCATGGATGGCGAGAACCCGAGACCGTGCAGAATCCGCGACGCTCGCACCTCCGCCTTGTCCGCATCCAACTCCTCCAAACGCTCATAGATTTGTAGAAGCTTCTCACACTCAGCTGGGGGCGAGGGAGGGAGCGGGAGGGGGAAAGAGAGAAAGAGAAAAACCACAGTTAAAGGCTAGATGCAGACAACACAACCGGCACCAGTCACAGCTCGCAGCCACAACTGCTGTCCACTTGTTGGGGTGACAGTAGTCGGAGCGCAAGCATGGCAGAGTTAAAGGCTACTCAACATCTTGCACATTTCACCACAGTCTGATCTTCAACAGAGCTGCTATAAATGCAGAGGCTGCACGGCACATGTGGGACAGTGGAAAAGTAACCAACACATTGCCCAGCGATGATGTGTATTAGCGTAACCCAGTAGGGAATCTCAGCACGATTACCCACTCCCACCACAAACAGCAGATTACAGCTCCACTCCTCCCACCATAAGCAGATTACAGCTCCACTCCTCACACCACAAGCAGATTACAGCTCCACTCCTCACACCACAAGCAGCAGATTACAGCTCCACTCCTCACACCACAAGCAGAGGATTACAGCTCCACTCCTCACACCACAAGCAGAGGATTACAGCTCCACTCCTCACACCACAAGCAGAGGATTACAGCTCCACTCCTCACACCACAAGCAGATTACAGCTCCACTCCTCACACCACAAGCAGAGGATTACAGCTCCACTCCTCACACCACAAGCAGAGGATTACAGCTCCACTCCTCCCACAAGCAGCAGATTACAGCTCCACTCCTCACACCACAAGCAGAGGATTACAGCTCCACTCCTCACACCACAAGCAGAGGATTACAGCTCCACTCCTCACACCACAAGCAGATTACAGCTCCACTCCTCACACCACAAGCAGAGGATTACAGCTCCACTCCTCCCACCACAAGCAGAGGATTACAGCTCCACTCCTCACACCACAAGCAGATTACAGCTCCACTCCTCACACCACAAGCAGAGGATTACAGCTCCACTCCTCACACCACAAGCAGATTACAGCTCCACTCCTCACACCACAAGCAGAGGATTACAGCTCCACTCCTCCCACCACAAGCAGAGGATTACAGCTCCACTCCTCCCACAAGCAGAGGATTACAGCTCCACTCCTCCCACCACAAGCAGAGGATTACAGCTCCACTCCTCACACCATAAACAGATTACAGCTCCACTCCCTCACACCACAAGCAGAGGATTACAGCTCCACTCCTCCCACCACAAGCAGAGGATTACAGCTCCACTCCTCACACCACAAGCAGAGGATTACAACTCCACTCCTCCCACCACAAGCAGATTACAGCTCCACTCCTCACACCACAAGCAGAGGATTACATAAGAACATAAGAAATAGGAGCAGGGGTAGGCCATTTGGCCCCTCGAGCCTGCTCTGCCATTTAACGAGATCATGGCTGATCTGATCTTGGGCTCAGCTCCATTTCCCAGCCCGCTCCCCATAACCCATCACTTCCTTACTGTTCAAAAATCTGTCTATCTCCACCTTAAATATATTCAATGACCCAGCCTCCACAGCTCTCTGGGACAGGGAATTCCACAGATTTACAACCCTCAGAAGAAATTCCTCCCCATCTCAGTTTTAAATGGGCGACCCCTTATTCTGAAACTGTGCCCCCGCGTTCTAGATTCCCCCATGAGGGGAAACATCGTCTCTGCATCTACCTTGTTGAGCCCCCTCAGTATCTTATATGTTTCAATAAGATCACCTCTCATTCTTCTAAACTCCAATGAGTATAGGCACAACCTGCTCAACCTTTCTTCATAAGTCAACCTCGTGAACCTTCTCTGAACAGCCTCCCATGCAAGTATATCCCTCCTTAAATAAGGAGACCAAAACTGTACGCAGTACTCCAGGTGTGGTCTCACCAATACCCTGTACAGCTGCAGCAGGACTTCCCCAACTGTACAGGGGATTACAGTTCTACTCCTGGCTCATTTAAAATTGAGGACTCCGGGAGCCCAGGTACAGAGAACACGATGGCAGAAACAGTGACCCACGCCTCAATGCTCCCTGGTCACCTCACACTGGTCTCCTTTTGGCCTAGAGATTGTCCCACGACTGACCCAAGGACCAGCCCCACCGGTCAGTGCGTTCATGCTACATATCACAATGTAGACACGCTACCCCAGCCGTTAAATAGCCCACAGGAGGAGGCTGGCCCAACAGCAGATGGCCAGAACCAGAGAGAAGAGTCTCCAGAGTTAGCTGCCCACACCAATCAGCGTTACAGACGGTGACAGACCTGCTCACCAGCACTGGCTGGCCCCTGGACTGTGCATCTAACCCACTCAGTCCAAAAACACTCCACAGCCCTTTGGGGCAGAGAATTCCAAAGATTCACAATCCTTCTGCACAGTTTTGGTCTTATCGGAGGAAGGATATAGAAACATAGAATAGGAGCAGGAGTAGGCCATTCGGCCCTTCGAACTGCTCCGCCATTCAACACGATCATGACTGATCCTCTATCTCAATACCATATTCCCGTTCTCTCCCCGCTCATTCTTCTAAACTCTAGTGAATACAGGCCTAGTCGACCCAATCTCTCCTCATACGACAGTCCTGCCATCCCAGGAATCAGTCTGGTGAACCTTCGCTGCACTCCCTCTATGGCAAGTATATCCTTTCTTAGGTAAGGAGACCAAAACTGTACACAGTACTCCAGATGTGGTCTCACCAAGGGCCTGTATAACTGTAGTAAGACATCCTTGCTCCTGTACTCAAATCCTCTTGCAATGAAGGCCAACATACCATTTGCCTTCCTAACTACTTGCTGCACCTGCATGTTTGCTTTCAGTGACTGGTGTACAAGGACACCCAGGTCCCTTTGTACATCAGCATTTCCCAATCTATCACCATTTAAATAATACTCTGCCTTTCTGTTTTTCCTACCGAAGTGGATAACGTCACATTTATCCAAGTTATACTGCATCTGCCATCTATTTGCCCACCCACTCAACTTGTCTGAATCGCCTTGAAGCCTCTTTGCATCCTCCTCGCAACTCTCAACCCCACCGAGTTTTGTGTCGTCAGCAAACTTGTAAATATTACATTTGGTTATCTCATCCAAAACATTGATGTATATTGTGAATAGCTGGGGCCCAAGCACTGATCCCTGCGGTACTCCACTAGTCACCGCCTGCCACCAGCAGGGCAAAGATCTGGCAGATGGAGTAAAATGTGAAGTTGTCCATTTTGGCAGGAAGAATAAAAAAGCATATTATCTAAATGGTGAGAGATTGCAGAGCTCTGAGATGCAGAGGGATCTGGGTGTCCTAGTGCATGAATCACAAAAGGTTACTATGCAGGTACAGCAAGTAATTAGGAAAGCTAATGGAATGTTATCGTTTATTGCGAGGGGAATTGAATACAAAAGTAGGGAGGTTATGCTTCAGTTGTACAGGGCATTGGTGAGACCACATCTGGAGTACTGTGTACAGTATTGGTCTCCTTATTTAAGGAAGGATGTAAATGCGTTGGAAGCAGTTCAGAGAAGGTTTACCAGACTAATACCTGGAATGGGCGGGTTGTCTTATGAGGAAAGGTTGGACAGGCTAGGTTTGTATCCGCTGGAGTTTAGAAGAGTAAGAGGTGACTTGATTGAAACATATAAGATCCTGAGGGGTCTGGACTGGGTGGATGTGGAGAGGATGTTTCCTCTTGTGGGAGAATCTAGAACTAGGGGGTCACTGTTTAAAAATAAGGGATCGCCCATTTAAGACAGAGATGAGGAGAAATTTTTTCTCAGAGGGTCGTGAGTCTTTGGAACTCTCTTCCTCAGAGGGCAGTGGAAGCAGAGTCTTTGAATATTTTTAAGGCAGAGGTAGATAGATTCTTGGTAAGCAAGGGGGTGAAAAGTTATCGGGTAGGCGGGAATGTGGAGTAATCGGATCAGCCATGATCTTATTGAATGGCAGAGCAGCTCGAAGGGCCGAGTGGCCTACTCCTGCTCCTAATTCGTATGTACGTATCTCATTGAAATAAGATTCTGAGGGGGATTGACAGGATAGATGCCGAGAGGTTGTTTCCCCTGACTGGAGTGTCTAGAACTAGGGGGCATAGTCTCAGGAGAAGGGGTCGGCCATTTAAAAGAAAAGACAGACTTGCATTTCTATAGCGCCTTTCACTACCACCGGACGTCTGAAAGCGCTTTACAGCCAATGATCTACTTTTGGACTGTAGTCACTGTTGTAATGTGGGAAATTTAGGACTGAGACAAGGAGGAATTTCTTCACTCAAAGGGTTGTGAATCTTTGGAATTCTCTACCCCAAAGGGCTGTGGATGCTCAGCCGGACAGGAAAGTGAAGTTGAGGTAGAAGATCAGCCATGATCTCATTGAAGGGCGGAGTAGGCGCAAGGGGCCATATGGCCTAGCCCTGCTCCTAATTCTTATGTTCACTCGTATATCTGTGCCTGGTCATTGCTGGTCCCCAACACATTTACAAAGGGCCCTCCCAGCGCAGTGCTACAAGTTTGGGAAGCAGAGATAGTCGGAGCAAGAGTTATAGTGCCATGGGGGAAAAGGGGGAGATTACAACACGCTGCGTTAACACAGCCAGCTCACATTGTAAATGCAGACACAGGAATTCATAAATGGAAAGGTTGACACAGAAGTGTGGCAATGGGGAGTAAGGCTCTGTAGACTAAGATTTTTAACATGATATATGGATGGAGAAAGGGCAGAGATGAAAAAGATAGAGGTGCCATGGCTAACAGAGGAGCAGACTGACACGCGCTCGCCCCCCTCCCCAGAACATGTCACAGGCATCAGACTTTGATTAAACCACCGGCCCGTTCACTTTTCTTTTGAGGTGCCAAAGACCAACTTTAACCCATCCTTCAGAACTCAAAACCACAGCCAATACAGAATCTAGATGGGAAAGCAGCAGATAGTTACCGTCTTCATGGGCCAGACGCTCCGCCTCTTTCTCCAGCTCGACGCGCTCCTTGTCAACCTCAACCACACAATCGAGAGGCGTTTTGTCACTGGGCGGCATCTCCCGTGTAAGATGGTAAATGTCAATGTGTTCCGGTATCGGCAACTCCCGGTGACCCAAAGCGGACAGCAGCATGGACTTACCTAGAGAGAGAGAGAGAGAGAGAGACAGACACAGACACATCAACATTAGCATCAACGAGGATCAAGGACCAGTCTCTACGTCCCCCGCCCCACATGCTGTGGCCAATCTTCTGGCTCCCTTTTACTACAAGGCACAAAATATTAACAGGTATTCTGCAAAAGCATCTCTTAAGCTTCATTCAATGGGAGCCCCAGTGTCTGCCGTGGTTTAGATAGACTGGGAAGCCCATGATGTTTGCAAGCTCCATCCCTTAGGACCCAGTACAATTCACGAAATCCAGCTAGGACAGTGATGGCCAAGGACTCCAATTCAATGGTCTGGAAAAGTCCCGCCAAATCCTAGACACACTGGCCTGAACATCTCATGTGTTCTAGTCACTGTGCTGCCCACTTGGGGCTTCCTGTGCCCAGACAATTAGAGTGCAGTCAGTGATAGACATGGGCCAACAGCCCTCTCCCAACGGTTGATCACACATCGCTGCCAGGGCCCTGGTTAGACAAGCGGGATACCCATCACATTCCTGCTACTTTTGAAAGGACTTCACAAAATGTGCTCTCAGAACTAAGAAGGAAAAGCAAGCATTAAACTCAGGACAGCAGCTGTCAACTCCCCAAATGTTTCAGGGTTATAAACTACGAGAACCTTTAGGTGCCTGCCCTTGCCCGCTGAGCCTGTGCAGCCTTACCAGTGCCGTTGAGACCAATCAGCCCGTAACGCCGGCCTGTATTCAGCTCCAGCTTGGTGTCGCTCAGGAGCTCCTGACCGTGAAACGTGAGTGACAGGTTAATGATGTGAACGTCCGTACTGTTGGGGTGTGAGGCCAGCACCCCCGTGACTGCTCGGGCTGCTGCTTTCTTCAGCTCAAAGTCATCCAGCTCACTGGTAATCTGAGCCAGTCCTGTGGAAGGAGAAATCGTGTCACAATACAGGGGCATGGAGGAGAGCAATCAAACGAGGCAGTGAAGGAAGGACAGCAAGACACACAGCACACGAGTTTGTCGAGAGGATTCCATTCAGCCCAACTGATCTGTCTGTTGGTTTCAAGAATCCCACAGGAGTCAAATTGTTGGTCAATTTAGTTCTTAGTGAACATGATGTGATGAACTGGAGGATTTCTGCTTGTTAAATGACATCAGAGAGTATGACATCCGAGTCTACAGCACAGAAACAGGCCATTCAGCCCGACTGGTCCGTGCCGGTGTTTCTGCTCCACACGAGCCTCCTCCCACCCCTCTGCATCTCACCCCATCAACATATCCTTCTATTCCTTTCTCCCTCATTTGTTTATCCAGCTTCCCCTTAAATTAATCTGTGCTATTCACCTCAAGTTCCACATTCTCACCACTCTCTGGGTAAAGAAGTTTCTCCTGAATTTCCTATTGGATTTATTAGTGAGTATCTTATATTTATACACACTAGTTTTAGACTCCCCCACAAGTCAGCTTCTCTACATCTACCCTAACAAACCCCTTCATAATTTTAAAGACCTCTATCAGGTCACCCCTCTCTTTTCTAGAGGAAAGAGCCCCAGCCTATTCAGTCTTTCCCGATAGGTATAACTTCTCAGTTCTGGCATCATCCTTATGAATGGGTAAGCGAGACTTAGCCAGCAGTCTATCTAAATGGAAGTGCATGTTTCTGTGGCACACAATTGGCTGCAAATCAGATCAGGGCAGCAGAAGATATCTGTCCTGCACAGATTCCCGTTGTGTCAACATCTCTCCGCATCAGATGAAGAGCCTGATTCCAAAATGTCAACTCATCTTTTCAGGTGCTGACTGAGCCACTGTGTATTCCCTAACCTTCAGCAATATAGTTGAAATATTGTCCTCGTGCCTCATTCTAGTTGTACAGAAAACAGATTAATTTTAGATGATGCACTCTGGGGTCACACCTTTCAAAATGAGCAAGAGTGCCTGGTGGCTAAGAATAAACTTGCTTTCATATAGCGCCTTTCACACCCACAGTACTGTTGTAATGTAATTAAACGTGGCAGCCAATCTGCGTACAGCAAGCGTTTGCAAACAGTAATATTGGTCACGGGATTAATATTGGCAGGATATGAGGGGAATTTCCCTGCTCTTTAGTAGCCCCATATAATCTTTTATATCCACCTGAGTGTAAAGACGGGGCCTCGGTTTAATGTCTCATCTAAAAGACAGCACCTCTGGCAGTGCAGCACTCCGAGTACTGCACTGGGAGTGTCAGCCTGGATTACATCAAGTCCCCCGAGTAGGGCTTGAATATACAACCTTTTGACTCAGTGGTGAGCATGCTACCAACTGAGCCACTGCTGACACACTGAAAATGGTACGAATTAATCCTGGATACACCATGTCAAGCACGGCAGGCATTTCAGTTCATAGGAGACTGTTCATGGAAAGACAAGCGTGTTGGGAGAAAGCCAAAAGCCGACCCTAAATTGGCAATTTCACTCAACACGCCACAGGATGGCTGGTGTGGGCAATTGGAAAGCCGTTGTACTGATGTAGGAAGCACCCTGTAGGGGCCATTGCAGCGGGAGCATCTCTACACCTACCCTGTGCCATGCTCAACCATAGTCGTGATTGCTGGTGCTCCCAATGGTCCATCGCCATTGCACTCTCGCTCTTCATCCAGCACAATATTGAAGTAGCTAAACAACTCAAAGGCAGTGAGCCTACCCAAAATGTATGGCCCTTCGAACAGGCAAGAAATCAGACCCTCTTATTAAAAACATTTCTCCAGTTATGGAACCTGTGCGACTGTCATTAAAAGATTTTATTTTAAGTTAGTGCACTTCAGGAGCACGTGCAGCTGGCTTTTAGATTTTTCACATTGTGGTGTTACGACGCTGTGAAACAGCGAGTTACCGGCGGGAATGATCTGCACGGCAGTCACAAATTTCTTGCATAAATAAATAAATAAATAAATGGCAGCACAGCTGGTTGTAGAATTTGGCGAATAGCTCCGTACACAAGGCTGACCCAACACTCAGTTCAGAGACCCACAGGTGGAAACATACAGCAGGGCACCAGTGGTGGTTTAATCTCCACTACAACTGATGGATTCTCCTTTCTGCAGGACAATTCTGTTGCGAGTCAGAGTTAATCTGCAGTGACACTAACCTCACACCCTCCCTTCAGAGCAATTTCAGGTTTCACCAACAGGGAGCCATTACTATACTTGTTATTTTGAGACAGGACAAGAGGGCAGGTTCAGCATTGCTTACCAGTTCACCTGAACCCAGTTAAATGTAAATTACATTTTTTCCATTTGAAATACTTCTCGCTTTACCTCTAGTAACAAGATTAGCAGGTGAGGGAGGACATTCTGCCACTCTTGGATCATCCATCCAGAAAGACCCTGCGCTCTCCACACTGCAGCAGCTAGTTTAAATGATCTTGCTTCTACAACTCCATCTGGGCGATTGCTCACTGCGCAATGCACTGCCTGACCAGCAGTTCCAAACTTTACTTGTCTGATCTCCCCCGCTGTACAAATACAGGTGGAGCGTCCAAAATCCGGAGTTCCGGAATCTGGAATGTTCCAGAATCCAGGACGATTGGTGGCAGGGTCGTCCGGAATCCGGAACTCCGGATTTTGGACGCTGAACCTGTACTTCAAAAAGCCATTAACTTTTGTTGTTTTTTTTTTAAAATCCTATGAAAAATGCAAGTGATGCAATAAAACTTTAGTGTTGTGTTTTATCCTCCTTAATCTGCACAGCTGCACTAAGTGTTTCCGCCAGGCTGCGGCCACGGCACCACGCCGCCCTGGTGGCCTAGTGTGGGCCATCGGATGCTCTGCAGAGCTCGCAGCGTCCCTCCCCTTTAACAGAAGGGGAGGGGCGGAGAAACGCGTCAGCGCTACGCGGAGCGGCCCAGGCATTTCTAGACTCGGAACGTGTTTCTGATGTCCGGAAACGCCCGAGCCCAGGTTGCGATATTTCCGGACTTCGGACATCAGAAACACGTTCCGAAGTCCGGAAAAACACGAAAACCGGCTCGGCCTCAGTCGCTGGATTCAGGACGCTCAACCTGTATCAGACTTCGCTCTGGAATTACAGGATACTCGTGCAATGCAGCGAGAGGGCCGACACCTGTCTGCACCGGTGCAGGGGACACTGGCAGAGTCCCTTCACAGAGAGGGACGCTGGGCCCCGCCGCAATGAAAGTCCGTACCTGCATCGTGAACAGAAGAGCCGTTGATCTGCGGCCTTTCAGAATTCTCCACTTCGTCTGCGCCGAGGTCACCATTTTCCTCAGACCCGTCTGCGACCTTGGGCTTACGCTGACGAGCTTTCGCGGCTTCCTTCTTCTTGGCTGCCTTTTTTTTGGCCAGGTCGGAAGGCATGGCTGTTGGTTAGTTTGTGTTACAGTGGAAGTAGAACCTGTGAAAACATGAAACACTTTTATTAAGGGAAGGGGTTTGATTTTTAATCCGGGGCTTTCACCCAGTGTTTCAGGAGAGTGATTTCCATGCACTGTCCCCACTCTTGCACCACAACAACAGCAATCGGTCTCCTGTGTAAATCAGAGACTCCAAATGCAAACATGCGGAGCCAGCGACGCACACAGAATTAGACAGAAACCAGCAGGACTTCCCAACACTGTCTGAGGCTGAACCAGACTGTTCACAACCTTGGCATCCCATTTGACCAAGCTGAGCTCCAACCCCATATCCTCTCTATCACCAAGACTGCCTGCTTCCACCTCCATAACATCGCCCGTCTCCGCTCATGCCTCAACTCATCTGCTGCTGAAACCCTCATCCATGTTACCTCCAGACTCGACTATTCCACTGCTCTCCTGGCTGGCCTCCCATCTTCCACCCTCCAAAAACTGGAGTTCATCCAAAACTCTGCTGCCCGTACCCTAACTCGCACCAAGTCCCACTCACCCATCTCCGACATTGCTCACTAACCTACATTGGCTCCCGGTCCAGCAACGCCTCGAATTTAAAATTCACATCCTCGTGTTTAAATCCCTTCATGACCTCGCCCCTCCTCACCTCTGTAACCTCCTCCAGGATCTCTACGCTCCTCCAATTCTGACCTCATGCGCATCCCCGATTTTCTTCGCTCCACCATTGGTAGCTATGCCGTCAACGGTCTCGGCTTTAAAATCTGGAATCCCCTCTTTAAACCCCTCTGCCTCTATTCTCCTTAAAACCTACCTCTCTGACCAAGCTTTTGGGCACTTGTCCCAATATCTCTATGTGGCTCGGCGTCTAATTTTGTTTGATAATCACTTGAGTTGAAGAGCCTTGGGACGTTTTGCTACGTTAAAAGGCGCTATATAAATGCAAGTTGTTGTGGATCCTCAACTTGAGCAGTAATCCTAATCCCATGTGCCTTTACCTCCTTTCTTCAACCACCGATCTAACCGCTTCTCAAGTGTTGACATTCAATCGCCAATTCCACAGCCTCATAACTCGCTGTGTAAAAATCACTTCTCCTGCTCCCAGATCTAAACCTCTTGCATTTAATCCTTATACAAAAGCAAAATACTGCGGATGCTGGAAATCGGAAATAAAAACAGAAAATGCTGGAAATACTCAGCAGGTCAGGCAGCATCTGTGGAGAGAGAAACAGAGTTAACGTTTCAGGTCGATGACCCTTTGTCGTTCTGATGCTACCTGACCTGCTGAGTATTTCCAGCATTTTCTGTTTTTATTTGCGTTTAATCCTTGTTCAGACCACTGGGAACAAGTCCTTTTCTATCTACCCTGTCCCATCCTTTCATAATCTTACGAAATCACCCCTTTATATTAGCATGGAGAGAAGATTGGTTAACAGACAGAAAAGAGAGTCGGGATAAATGGGTCATTTTTGGGTTGGCAGGCTGCAACTAGTGGGGTGCTGCAAGGATCAGTGTTGGGGCCTCAGCTATTCACAATCTCTATTAATGACTTAGATGAAGGGGCCGAGTGCAATGTATCCAAGTTTGCTGACGATACAAAGCTAGGTGGGAAAGTAAGCTGTGAGGAGAACACAAAGATCCTGCAAAGGGATATAGACAGGTAAGTGAGTGGGCAATAAGGTGGCAGATGGAGTATAATGTAGGGAGACGTGAGATTATTCACTTTGGTAGGAAGAATAGAAAAACAGAACATTTTTTAAATAGTCACAATCTATTAAATGTTGCTGTTGAGAGATTTAGGTGTCCTCGTACAGGAAACGCAAATGTTAGCATGCAGGCACAGCAAGCAATAAGGAAGGCAAATGGCATGTTGGCCTTTATTGCAAGGGGGTTGGAATATAAGAGTAAGGAAGTCTTGCTACAATTGTACAGGGCCTTGGTGAGACCACATCTGGATAACTGTGCAGTTTTGGTCGTCTTATCTGAGAAAGGACATACATACCTTAGAGGCGGTGCAACAAAGGTTCACTAGATTGATTCCTGGGATGAGAGGGCTGTCCTATGGTGAGATTGAGTAGAATGGGTCTATACTCTCTGGAGTTTAGAAGAACGAGAGGTGATCTCATCGAAACATTCAAGATTCTGAGGGGGATTGACAGGGTAGATGCTGAGAGATTGTTTCCCCTGGCTGGAGTGTCTGAACTAGGGGGCATAATCTCAGGATAAGGGTTCGGCCATTTAAGACTGAGATGAGGAGGAATTTCTTTAGAGGGTTGTGAATCTTTGGAATTCTCTACCACAATGTGGATGCTGAATCGTTGAGTATATTCAAGGCTGAGAGATAGATTTTTGGACTCTAGGGGGAATCGAGGGATATGGGGACCAGGCGGGAAAGTGGAGTTGAGGTCAAAGATCAGCCATGATCTTATTGAATGGCGGAGCAGGCTCGAGGGGCCGTATGGCGGAGCAGGCTCGAGGGGCCGCATTCTTACGTTATGTTCTTGTATTATGTCTTTTGTACAAATAAAAACAGCCCTCCTTTTTCAAGAAATCAGTGTGCTGGCCCATTTGCAGACTTAACATGACCATGAAAACTGCTAGATTGTCACAAAATCCCAACTGGGTCACTAACGTCCTTCAGGGAAGTGAAGCTGCTGCCCCTACCCAGCCTGGTCTACACGTGACTCCAGTCCTACACTATGTGGCTGATTCTCTCAGGGCAACAAGGGACAGGCAATAAACAGAGCCTTTGCTGCCTCACTGAAACCCAGAGCAGCAGTAATAAAAAACCCCACAATGCCATCGCTGGGATCCAGGTAACTGGGGCTGAAGCAGGACCCTGCCACCAGAAAAGGCTGGAGAGAAATAGTCTTCCTCATCTTTAATCGGTGCTGCCCTAATCCAGTTTGCCAACAGCCAGGAGCAGAAAATAGCCGAGACTAGCCAAATTTTGAAGTCACCGTTAACAGCTAGCCATTATCTGCTGGGTATACCTGCGATATTCCTTTCTGTAAAAAGGACATCACAATAACCTCAAAAAGCAATACTGAGAATACAAACTGCCACGTTAGGGAGGAGAAAAATAACAATGAAAGTGTAAAAAAAAGAAAGCAGTGAAGAGGAGACCCGGAAACCCTACTGAAGACCGGGGTCTCCCCGTACACGGCACACTCACCACCCACACTTCACCCTGCTCGCTTTCCCAGGGGATGCAATGCAACATTGAGTCATAAAAATATCCGTTTGCCAAGTTTAAGCTGTGACTAAGGCATGGTCTACGGCACGAATCGCTCAAGCACAAACTGGGGGGGCGGGGGACAGAAGGAAGCAGCGGAGGCTGGGGAGGGACAGGGCAAGGTGACTCGACGCATTCCACTGTTACTGTGATCCCATCAGACTCTTACTACATCGTTGTGACAAACGCAATATTCTGCATTCACATGTAATCTGAACACTAACTAATGCAGAATTACATTTTACATTCTACAAGTTATTATTTGTTCAAGATATGGGGATCGTGGGCAAGGCTGGCATATACTGCCCGTCCCCAGTGGTGGTGATGATGGGACTTCTCCATAAACCATTGCAGTCCTTGTGGAGAAAGAGCTTCCACAATGCTGCTGTTAGGTAGGTAGGGACTTCCAAGATTCTGACCCAGCGATGATGGGATGGCAATGTGTCCAGCTCAGGATGGCGTCCCCACGACTTTGCTGCTCCTCTTCTGGGCAGTAGAGGGCACAGGGAGGGAGACTTGGGCTGACAAGTGGCAGATAACATTTGTGTCACCTGTGTGCCAGGTAATGATTATTTCAAACAAGATCAATGGTCCATTAGAGACCCCCATGGCACAATTCTCCAGTGCCTTGGCCAACATTTCTCCCTCAAAACCCAAACAAATGAACACATTCCGCTGATTGTGGAATCTTGCTCATACAGCATTGTTGCCACATTCAATGCATTGTTCTATGAAACTTTGAGACACTTCTGAATTTAGAGATTGTTGCTATATAAATATTTGTTGCACTGTTTAAACAAACATCATTTGGGGAATTAATAATGGGGAACGGGGAAATGGCAAAGACTCTGAACAAATATTTTGTATCTGTCTTCACGGTAGAAGACACTAACAACATCCCAATAATGGATAATCAAGGGGCCACAGGGAGGGGGGAACTAAAGACTATCACTAAGGAAAAAGTACTTGGTAAAATAATGGAACTAAAAGATGGCAAGTCCCCTGGACCAGATGGCCTGCATCCCAGGGTCTTAAAAGAAGTGGCTGCAGAGATAGTGGATGCATTGGTTGCAATATACCAAAATTCCCTTGACTCTGGAGAGGTCCCAGCAGATTGGAAAACCGTAAATGTAACACCCCTATTAAAGAAAGGAGGGAGACAGAAAGCAGGAAACTATAGACCAGTTAGCCTAACATCTGTCGTTCGGGAAAATGCTGGAGTCCTTCATTAAGGAAGCAGTAGCAGGGCATTTGGAAAAGCATAATGCAGTCAAGCAGAGTCAGCATGGTTTTATGAAAGGGAAATCATGTTTAACAAGTTTGTTGGAGTTCTTTGAGGATGTAACGAGCAGGGTGGATAAAGGTGAGCCAGTGGATGTGGTGTATTTAGATTTCCAGAAGGCATTCTATAAGGTGCCACATAAAAGGTTACTGCATAAGATAAGAGCTCACGGAATTGGGGGTAATATATTAGCATGGAATAGAGAATTGGCTAACCAACAGAAAGCAGAGAGTCGGGATAAATAGGTCATTTTCCGGTTGGCAAACGGTAACTAGTAGGGTGCCACAGGGATCGGTGCTGGGGCCTCAACTATTTACAATCTACATTAATGACTTGGATGAAGGGACCGAGTGTAATGTAGCCAAGTTTGCGGATGATACAAAGATGGGTGGGAAAGCAAGTTGTGCAGAGGACTCAAAGAACCTGCAAAGGGATATAGACAGGCTAAGTGAGTGGGCAAACATTTGGCAGATGGAGTATAATGTGGGAAAGTGCGAGGTTATCCACTTTGGCAGGAAAAATAAAAAAGCAAATTATTTAAATGGAGAGAGATTACAAAATGCTACAGTTCAGAGGGGCCTGGGGGTCCTTGTGCATGAAACATAAAGTTAGCATGCAGGTCCAGCAAGTAATCAAAAAGGCAAATGGAATGTTGGCCTTTATTTCAAAGGGGTTGGAGTATAAAAGCAGGGAAGTCCTGCTACAACTGTACAGGGTATTGGTCAGACCACACCTTGAGGACTGCATACAGTTTTGGTTTCCTTATTTAAGGAAGGATATACTTGCATTGGAGGCAGTTCAGAGACGATTCACTAGGTTAATTCCAGAGATGAGGGGGTTGACTTATGAGGAAAGGTTGAGCAGGCTGGGCCTGTACTCACTGGAATTTAGAAGAATGAGAGGTGATCTTATTGAAACATAAAAGATACAGAGGCGGCGGACCTGGGTGGAGCGGCTGCGGCGAGGCGGAGGACTTAAGAGGCGGCGGCGACCAGGTAGGCCCACAGAGGCGGCGGACCTGGGTGGAGCGGCTGCGGCGAGGCGGAGGACTTAAGAGGCGGCGGCGACCAGGTAGGCCCACAGAGGCTTTTAAAGTGCGGGACGCAGTGGTTGCTGGGTAAGTGATTAATTTTTACCTGTATATAAGTTGGGCGGTTCCTAAACCCGAGACACTACACTTGTAGTGTCCCCCACCCTTCCTCCTCCTCTAACCTAAAGGAGGTGAGTGACTATCAGGTAAGCTCTTTTTTGTTCTAGTTTAATCTGCAAGTTACCTGGAGGGGATGGCAGGGGAGGCAGTGAAATGTTCCTCCTGCAGAATGTTTGAGGTGAGGGACGCCGTAGGTGTCCCTGCTGATTACACCTGTGGGAAGTGCACCCATCTCCAGCTCCTCGAAAACCGTGTTAGGGAACTGGAGCTGGAGCTGGATGAACTTCGGATCATTCGGGAGGCAGAGGAGGTCATAGATAGAAGCTTCAGGGATGTAATTACTCCAAAGCATGAAGATAGATGGGTGACGGTGAGAGGGGCTAGGAGGAAGCAGTCAGTGCAGGGATCTTCTGTGGTCGTTCCCCTCAGTAACAGGTATACCGCTTTGAATACTGTTGAGGGGGACGACTTACCAGTGGTAAGCCACGGTGACCGGATCTCCGGCGCTGGGTCGGTCCCTGTGGCTCAGAAGGGAAGGTGGGAGAGCAGGAGAGCAATAGTTATTGGGGACACAATAGTCAGAGGGACAGATAGGAGGTTCTGTGGCAGCAAAAGAGACTCACGGATGGTATGTTGCCTCCCGGGTGCCAGGGTCCGTGACGTCTCGGACCGTGTTTTCAGAATCCTCAAAGGGGAAGGGGAACAATCACAAGTCGTGGTACACATCGGTACCAACGACATAGGTAGGAGAAGGGACGGGGATTTAAAACAGGAATTTAGGGAGCTAGGTTGGAAGCTGAGAGCCAGTACAAACCATGTTGTAATTTCTGGTTTGTTGCCGGTGCCACGTGCTAGCGAGTTGAGGAACAGGGAGAGAGTGCAGATAAACACGTGGCTGCAGGGATGGTGTAGGGGGGAGGGTTTCAGTTATGTGGATAATTGGAGCACATTCTGGGGAAGGTGGGACCTGTACAAACAGGACAGTTTGCACCTGAACCAGAGGGGCACCAATATCCTGGGAGGGAAATTTGCTACGGCTCTTCGGGGGGGTTTAAACTAATTTGTCAGGGGGATGGGAAAAAGGGCTGTAGTCCACGAGCCAGTGGTGAGTGTAGGGAGGTACTGAGGAGGGTATCAAGGTCGCAGGAATGTACCGGCAGACAGGAAGATGGCTTGAAGTGTGTCTACTTCAATGCAAGGAGCATCCGGAATAAGGTAGGAGAACTTGGAGCGTGGATTGGTACTTGGGACTACGATGTGGTGGCCATTACGGAGACATGGTTAGAACAGGGACAGGAATGGTTGTTGGAAGTTCCGGGGAATAGATGTTTCAGTAAGAGTAGGGAAGTTGGTAAGAAAGGTGGGGGAGTAGCATTGTTAATTAAGGATAGTTTAACAGCGGCAGAAAGGCAGTTCGAGGGGGATCTGCCGTCTGAGGTAATATGGGCTGAAGTTAGAAATAGGAAAGGAGCGGTCACGTTGTTAGGAGTTTTCTACAGGCCCCCAAATAGTAATAAAGATGTGGAGGAAGAAATTGCAAAGCAGATTATGAATAGGTGTGGAGGTCACAGAGTAGTTGTCATGGGTGACTTCAACTTTCCAAATATTGATTGGAACCTTTATAGGTCAAACAGTTCGGATGGGATAGTTTTTGCACAGTGTGTGCAGGAGGGTTTCCTGACACAATATGTGGATAGGCCGACAAGAGGTGGGGCCACGTTGGATTTGGTACTGGGTAATGAACCGGGCCAAGTGTTTGATTTGTATGTGGGAGAGCACTTTGGAGATAGTGACCACAATTCGGTAACTTTCACTATTGCAATGGAGAGGGATAGGGCCATACGGCAGGGCAGGGTTTATAATTGGGGGAGGGGTAATTATGATGCAATTAGGCAAGAATTAGGGAGTATAAGATGGGAACAGAAACTATCAGGGAAAGGCACAAACGAAAAGTGGAGCTTTTTCATGGAGCAATTACTGCGTGTCCTTGATAGGTATGTCCCTGTCAGGCAGGGTGGAAATGGCCGAGTGAGAGAACCATGGTTCACAAAAGAGGTTGAATGTCTAGTCAAGAGGAAAAAGGAAGCGTATGTAAGGATGAGAAAACAAGGTTCAGTTGGGTCGATTGAGGGGTACAAGGTAGCAAGGAATGAGCTAAAAAAAGAGCTTAGGAGAGCTAGGAGGGGGCATGAGAAGTCCTTGGCGGGTCGGATCAAGAAAAATCCCAAGGCTTTTTACTCTTATGTGAGAAATAAAAGAATGACCAGGGTGAGGGTAGGGCCGGTCAAGGACAGTAGTGGGAACTTGTGCATGGAGTCAGAAGAGATAGGAGAGGTGATGAATGAATACTTTTCGTCAGTGTTCACCGAGGAGAGGGGCCATGTTCTTGAGGATGAGAGTGTGATAAAGGTGGATAGGCTGGAGGTGGTAGATGTTCTGAGGGAAGATGTTTTAGCAATTTTGAAGAACCTGAGGGTCGATAAGTCCCCTGGGCCAGATGGGATATATCCTAGGATTCTTTGGGAGGCAAGGGAGGAGATTGCAGAGCCTCTGGCTTTGATCTTTGGGTCCTCACTGTCCACAGGGATGGTGCCAGAGGACTGGAGAGTGGCGAATGTTGTTCCTCTCTTCAAGAAAGGAAATAGGAATGACCCTGGTAATTATAGGCCGGTTAGTCTTACTTCGGTGGTTGGTAAGATAATGGAAAAGGTCCTGAGGGATAGGATTTATGACCATTTGGAAAGGGGCAACTTAATCAGGGATAGTCAACACGGATTCGTGAAGGGTAAGTCTTGCCTAACAAATTTGATTGAATTCTTTGAGGAGGTAACTAAGTGTGTAGATGAAGGTAGAGCAGTTGATGTCGTATACATGGATTTTAGTAAGGCGTTTGATAAGGTTCCCCATGGTCGTCTCATGAAGAAAGTAAGGAGTTGTGGGATAGAGGGAAATTTGGCCGATTGGATAAGTAACTGGCTATCTCATAGAAGGCAGAGGGTGGTGGTGGATGGAACATTTTCGGACTGGAGACCAGTTACCAGCGGTGTGCCACAGGGGTCGGTGCTGGGTCCTCTGCTGTTTGTGATTTTTATCAATGACTTGGAGGAGGGGACTGAAGGGTGGATCAGTAAATTTGCTGATGACACCAAGATTGGTGGAGTAGTGGATGAGGTGGAGGGCAGTTGTAGGCTGCAAAGAGACATTGATAGGATGCAGAGCTGGGCCGAAAAATGGCAGATGGAATTTAACCCTGATAAGTGCGAGGTGATTCATTTTGGTAGGGCAAATTTGAATAAGGATTACAGGGTCAACGGCAGGGTTCTGAGGAACGTGGAGGAGCAGAGGGATCTGGGGGTTCATATCCACAGATCTCTGAAGGTTGCCACTCAAGTAGATAGAGCAGTAAAGAAGGCCTATGGTGTGTTAGCGTTTATTAACAGAGGGTTTGAGTTTAAGAACCGTGAGGTTATGCTGCAACTGTACAGGACCTTGGTGAGACCACATTTGGAATATTGTGTGCAGTTCTGGTCACCTCACTATAGGAAGGACGTAGAAGCATTGGAAAGAGTGCAAAGGAGATTTACCAGGATGCTGCCTGGTTTGGGGGGGAGGTCTTATGAGGAAAGATTGAGGGAGTTGGGGCTTTTCTCTTTAGAGCGGAGGAGGATGAGAGGCGACTTAATAGAGGTTTATAAGATGATGAGGGGGATAGATAGAGTGGATGTTCAGAGACTATTTCCTCGGGTAGAGGCAGCTGTTACAAGGGGGCATAACTATAAGGTGCATGGGGGGAGATATAGAAGGGATGTCCGAGGTAGATTCTTTACTCAGAGAGTGGTTGGGGTGTGGAATGGACTGCCTGCTGTGATAGTGGAGTCGGACACTTTAGGAACTTTCAAGCGGTTATTGGATAAGCACATGGAGCACACCAGAGTGATAGGGAGTGTGATAGCTTGATCTTGGTCTCGGACAATGCTCGGCACAACATTGAGGGCCGAAGGGCCTGTACTGTGCTGTACTGTTCTATGTTCTATACTGAGGGGGCACGACAAGGTAGATGCAGAGAGGATGTTTCCCCTTGTGGGAAAATCTAGAACTCGGGGGCATAGTTTCAGAATAAAGGGTCGCCCTTTTAGAACTGAGATGAGGAGGAATTTCTTCTCTCAGAGGGTCGTAAATCTGTGGAATTCTCTGCCCCAGAGAGCTGTGGAGGCTGGGTCATTAAATACATTTAAGGTGGAGATAGACAAATTTTTGCAAGATAAGGGAGTGAAGGGTTATGGGGAGCGGGCGGGGAAGTGGCTTTGAGCCCAAGATCAGCCATGATCTTATTGAATGGCGGAGCAGGCTCTAGGGGCCAAGTGGCCTATTCCTGCTCCTATTTCTTATGTTCTTATTCTGTTAAATGCAACTTTCAGGCACAACCATTGCAAGCCACTATCAGACGAAGGAAAACTTCAGGCGCCTGTTCAATAGAAGTCGTGCCTGGTGATCGAATATCTTGGTGCAAATTCATTTATGTTATTCAGTTTACGAAAGGATAAACAGTTTCAGAGTGGCCATCTCCCAGGTGCCAAGTGCAGTCTATTCTTCAGAGACACAGATCACTGCTAGTTATAATGCAGGAGCAACTACAAGGCTCGGAACAAGAAAGGTGCATTGAACGAGATTTCAGAGCAGGTTCGACAAGGCGGAATGAAATGAGCTTGCTGTGGTGGTAATGCAACACTGCCTCCTGGTGGGGGCACACAGAACTAACCGTTTCCCCACACACGTGATCAGCAGCTAACAGATGCCTTCAGTAACCGAAAAACCTACCACCCACCCCGTTCCTCAGAAACCAGCATTACCCGTCGAGTAGAAACAACGAGAATGAACTGCAGAGCCAAGTCACAGGATGTGTGCCAGTAAAACTGCAGCAAGTACTGCATCCAAATTTGACCAAGACTGAAGGGAAAGTCAAGTCCTGGAAATGGTGGGAAGAGCCAGAAGGCTCACACCCAGGGTTAGCGAACTGAAGGAGGAGGAAAGAATGGGCAAACTCGGGCTTTTCATTGAAGGGAAGCAACGGAGAGGGCAGCTTGCTAAAGATAGGAAATGGTAGAGGAAAAAGTAAACATGGAACATTGCTTCAAACCAAACCACGACAGTAGGGCAAGGTTCAAATGGTGAATGACAAACGGAAGGCTGACAGCAGGAAGCGTCAACATTTGGACTTTGCTTTTGGATAGAGTAAGATAAGGAAACAATTCGTGTGCCCAGTCCAGAGAAGTCAGATTAATGAGGTACCATGCAAGGCTTATGTTGGCAGGGGATCCAGTAATTTGCTTTTGGATAGAGTAATGGAGGCAAGAATCATCTTGGCAGACTGGTGCCAAAAATCGGGAAGTAAATACAGGCTTCTTCGGGACGGATGCACTTCCTCATCCTTGTGAGCTGGGAGTCAGAGAAGAAAACTGCAGAAATGGGCAGAGTTGAGAACTGCTGTCTGAGTCAGACTAGCATTACTAACCTTTGGGTGTGGGGAGGTGGGCGGGGGAAGAGGCCAAGTCCAGTCTATTAAAGAAGTGAAGACTTGCATTTCTACAGCGCCTTTCACAACCGCGGGATGCCCCAAAGCGCTTTACAGCCAATGAAGTACTCTCACTGTTGTAATGTAGGAAATGCAACAGCCAATTTGCGCACAGCAAGCTCCCACAAATAGCAATGTGTTAATGACCCGAATATCTGCTTTAGTGATGTTGGTTGAGGAATAAATATAGGCCAGGACACTGGGGAGAACGGCCCTGCTCTTTGAATAGTGCCACGAGATCTTTTACGTCCATCTGAATGGGCAGAGAGTGCCTCGGTTTAATGTCTCACCCGAAAGACAGCACCTCAGACAATGCATCCTATAACCTCTGCTTGGGAGGGAAAGAGAGAAAGAGGGAGAATGTGAATGCACATTTGCAAGCGTACGAGGACAGGATGGAGTTTGCCAGTGAAGGCCCTCCACAGTCGAATACCCTGCCCACTTTGACCAGGGACCAGGCACCCCTGCAACCACATTTCACCACAAATTTTTTTGATTCATTCACAGGACGTGGAGGTCGCTGGCAAGGCCAGCATTTATTGTCCATCCCTAATTGCCCTCGAGAAGGTGGCAAGTAACCTTATACAACTGGTGGCTTGCTGGGCCATTTCAGAGGGCAGTTAAGAATCAACCACATTGCTGTGGGTCTGGAGTCACATAGACCAGACCGGGTAAGGACGGCAGATTTCCTTCCCTAAAAGGACATTAGTGAACCAGATGGGTTTTTACGACAATCCAGGAGTGTCATGGTCACCATTACTGATACTCGCTTTTTTTTAAATTCCAGATTTATTTAATTAACTACCATGGTGGGATTTGAACTCGCATCTCTGGATTACTAGTCCAGTAACATAACCACTATGCTACCGTACCCATAGAAATCAGAAACATCGGCAAAGACGGCAGGAAAAACTAAAGATTTAAAAAGCTTCCTCGAGAAGCAAGAAACCGCGACAATCCTCAGTGCTGGGAGTGGGAGGATCCGAGCACAAATCCTGCATCAGTTTGATACTGGGAGGGATCAAGGCACTAAATTTAGTCCAACAGCACACTTCAATGAATCTTTCAATGCCAGGAATCTACCTCACCAAATACGTAACTGTAAATATTTGAGATCATCTTTTGTTGGACACTATTTCCCTTTGACAGAGTATAGAACACACTGGATGTTAAATCAAATGGCAAGATTTAGAATCAGTCGCAAGTTGAGGAGTCTTACTGTTCCTATGTCAAGGAAGCTGGTAGCTGTACTTTGCATGCATTGTGGTATAATTCGAAGTAGTAGGGATAGGAGCTTAAATTGTTCCTTTGTTAGAATGATACAGCACAGGAGACAACCATTTGGCCCATTGTGCCTGTGCTTTGGTGAAGCCCTGTTTTCATCCAACATGCGCAGTTTCCTGGAAGACTCACTGGACAGCAGCCAGGAACCTCATCAGTTTCCCCCAGGGCACGAACCTCCACTGGAAATAAACTGATCCGGCAGACCACACGCCTCCTGGGTTGTATGGCTTAGTGCGACATCACCGGGCCGTCACCACCACACCGTGACTTAGGGCGACATCACCGGGCCGTCACCACCACACCGTGACTTAGTGCGACATCACCGGGCCGTCACCACCACACCGTGACTTAGTGCGACATCACCGGGCCGTCACCACCACACCGCGGCTTAGTGCGACATCACCGGGCCGTCACCACCACACCGTGACTTAGTGCGACATCACCGGGCCGTCACCACCACACCGCGGCTTAGTGCGACATCACAGGGCCGTCACCACCACACCGTGACTTAGGGCTACATCACCGGGCCTTCACCACCACACCGCGGCTTAGTGCGACATCACCGGGCCGTCACCACCACACCGTGACTTAGTGCGACATCACCGGGCCGTCACCACCACACCGTGACTTAGGGCGACATCACCGGGCCGTCACCACCACACCGCGACTTAGTGCGACATCACCGGGCCGTCACCACCACACCGCGGCTTAGTGCGACATCACCGGGCCGTCACCACCACACCGTCCGTCATCCACCACCCCCTGCGACATCACCGGGCCGTCACCACCACACCGTGACTTAGTGCGACATCACAGGGCCGTCACCACCACACCGCGGCTTAGTGCGACATCACAGGGCCGTCACCACCACACCACAGCTTAGTGCTACATCACCGGGCCGTCACCACCACACCGTGACTTAGTGCTACATCACCGGGCCGTCACCACCACACCGTGACTTAGTGCTACATCACCGGGCTGTCACCATCACACCGTGACTTAGTGCTACATCACCAGGCCGTCACCACCACACCACAGCTTAGTGCGACATCACCGGGCTGTCACCACCACATCGCGGCTTAGTGCTACATCACCGGGCCATCACCAAAACATCGTGACTTAGTGCTACATCACCGGGCCGTCACCACCACACCACGACCTAGTGCTACATCACCGGGCCGTCACCACCACACCGCGGCTTAGTGCGACATCACCGGGCCGTCACCACCACACCGTGACTTAGTGCTACATCACCGGGCCGTCACCACCACACCACGGCTTAGTGCGACATCACCGGGCCGTCACCACCACACCGTGACTTAGTGCGACATCACCGGGCCGTCACCACCACACCGTGACTTAGTGCGACATCACCGGGCCGTCACCACCACACCGTGACTTAGGGCTACATCACCGGGCCGTCACCACCACACCACAGCTTAGTGCGACATCACCGGGCCGTCACCACCACACCGTGACTTAGTGCTACATCACCGGGCCGTCACCACCACACCACAGCTTAGTGCTACATCACCGCCTTCACCACCACACCGCAGCTTAGTGCTACATCACCGGGCCATCACCACCACACCGTGACTTAGTGCTACATCACCGGGCCGTCACCACCACACCGTGACTTAGTGCTACATCACCAGGCCGTCACCACCACACCGCAGCTTAGTGCTACATCACCGGGCCGTCACCACCACACCGTGACTTAGTGCTACATCACCGGGCCGTCACCACCACACCGTGACTTAGTGCTACATCACCGGGCCGTCACCACCACACCACGGCTTAGTGCGACATCACCGGCCCGTCACCACCACACCGCGGCTTAGTGCGACATCACCGGGCCGTCACCACCACACCGTGACTTAGTGCTACATCACCGGGCCGTCACCACCACACCGTGACTTAGTGCTACATCACCGGGCCATCACCACCACACCGTGACTTAGTGCTACATCACCAGGCCGTCACCACCACACCGCAGCTTAGTGCTACATCACCGGGCCATCACCACCACACCATGGCCGTTATCAGTGCACCAGCAGGGGAAAGTTTCTCACCCCCCATTAAAATTGCAATCATTCTTTGTCCTTCACCCAGTACTCTGTAGGAAGTAATTTTGCAAGTGTATCTGTAAACTTTAGCCAACAGTTGGTTTGCACCTGTTTTCAGCAGGGAATAACAATTTTCTGAAGTAAGAGATAGCTGGGTGAGATATAGACAAAATAAAGCGCTGGTTGAGGCAGTTTCGTGATACAAAGCAGGTTTAAAACAGATCAGCGCTTAGTCCCCAGGGTGCGGAGTAAGGAAAAGAAATGTCAGGCGTTGGTATTTTGTACGAAATGGGTTTAGTTTTCCTTTAACCAGGATACCATTTCTGTGATAATAAACTTCAGCTCATCCAAAGCTCTGCTGCCCGTATCCTAACTCGCACTAAGTCCTGTTCTTCCTCACCCCTGTGCTGCATTGGCTCCCGGACCAACAATGCCTCGATTTTAAAAACATAAGAAATAGGAGCAGGAATAGACCACTTGGCCCCCCCGAGCCTGCTTCGCCATTCAATAAGATCATGGCTGATCTTGGGCTCAAAGTCACTTCCCTGCCCGCTCCCCATAACCCTTCACTCCCTTAGCTTGCAAAAATCTGTCTGTCTCCACCTTAAATGTATTTAATGACCCAGCCTCCACGGCTCTCTGGGGCAGAGAATTCCACAGATTTACGACCCTCAGAAGAAATTCCTCCTCATCTCAGTTCTAAAAGGGCGACCCTTTATTCTGAAACTATGCTCCAGAGTTCTAGATTTCCCCACGAGGGGAAACATCCTCTCTGCATCTACCTTGTCGAGCCCCCTCAGTATCTTATGTTTCAATATCTCTCATTCTTCTAAATTCCAATGAGTATAGGTCCAACCTGCTCAACCTTTCCTCATAAGTCAACCCCCTCATCTCAGGAATCAACCGAGTGAATCGCCTCTGAACTGCCTCCAATGCAAGTATATCCTTCCTTAAATAAGGAGACCAAAACTGTGCGCAGTACTCGAGGTGTGGTCTCACCAATACCCTGTACAGTTGTAGCAGGACTTCCCTGCTTTTATACTCCAACCCCCTTGAAGTAAAGGCCAACATTCCATTTGCCTTTTTGATTACTTGCTGTACCTGCATGCTAACTTTTTGTGTTTCATGCACAAGGACCTCCAGGTCCCTCTGAACTGTAGCCTTTTGTAATCTCTCTCCATTTAAATAATTAACTTTTTTATTTTTCTTGCCAAAGCGGATAACCTCGCACTTTCCCACATTATACTCCATCTGCCAAATGTTTGCCCATTCACTTAGCCTGTCTATATCCCTTTGCAGGTTCTTTGAGTCCTCTGCACAACTTGCTTTCCCACCCATCTTTGTATCATCCGCAAACTTGGCTACATTACACTCGGTCCCTTCATCCAAGTCATTAATGTAGATTGTAAATAGTTGAGGCCCCAGCACCAATCCCTGTGGCACCCCACTAGTTACTGTTTGCCAACCGGAAAATGACCCATCTATCCCGACTCTCTGCTTTCTGTTGGTTAGCCAATTCTCTATCCATGCTAATATATTACCCCCAATTCCGTGAGTTCTTATCTTATGCAGTAACCTTTTATGTGGCACCTTATCGAATGCCTTCTGGAAATCTAAATACACCACATCCACTGGTTCACCTTTGTCCACTCTGCTCGTTACCTCCTCAAAGAACTCCAGCAAGTTTGTTAAACATGATTTCCCTTTCATACAACCACGCTGACTCTGCTTGACTGCATTATGCTTTTCCAAATGCCCTGCTACTGCTTCCTTAATGAAGGACTCCAGCATTTTCCCAACGACAGATGTTAGGCTAACTGGTCTATAGTTTCCTGCTTTCTGTCTCCCTCCTTTCTTTAATAGGGGTGTTACATTTACGGTTTTCCAATCTGCTGGGACCTCTCCAGAGTCAAGGGAATTTTGGTATATTGCACCAATGCATCCACTATCTCTGCAGCCACTTCTTTTAAGACCCTGGGATGCAGGCCATCTGGTCCAGGGGACTTGCCATCTTTTAGTTCCATTATTTTACCAAGTTCTTTTTCCTTAGTGATAGTCTTTAGTTCCCCCCTCCCTGTGACCCCTTGATTATCCATTATTGGGATGTTGTTAGTGTCTTCTACCGTGAAGACAGATACAAAATATTTGTTCAGAGTCTTTGCCATTTCCCCATTCCCCATTATTAATTCCCCAGTCTCATCCTCTAAGGGTCCAACGTTTACTTTAGCTACTCTCTTCCTTTTTATATACCTGTAGAAGTTCTTACTATCGGTTAATGTTTCTTGCCAGCTTACTCTCATAATTCATCATCTCTCTCTATTATTTTTTTAGTCATCCTTTGCTGGTTTTTAAAAATTTCCCAATCCTCTGGCCTCCCACCAATTTTGTATGCCTTCGTTTTCAATTTGATGCCATCCTTTACTTCCTTAGTTAGCCACGGATAGCGCCCCCTTCTCTTAAAATCTTTCTCTCTCACTGGAATATATTTTTGTTGAGAGTTGTGAAATATCTCCTTAAATGTCCGCCACTGCATTGATTTATTTTTCCAGTCCACTTTAGCCAGTTCTGCCCTCATGCCATTGTAATTGCCTTTGTTTAAGATCAGGACACTGGTTTGAGATACAACTTTCTCACCCTCCAACCATACTATGATCACTCTTTCCTAGAGGATCCTTTACTATGAGATAATTTATTAATTCTGTCTCATTACACAGTACCAGATCCTAGATAGCCTGCTCCCTGGTTGGTTCCATTACATACTGTTCTAGGAAACCATCCCGGATACACTCTATGAACTCCTCCTCAAGGCTACCATGGCCAATTTGATTTATCCAATCAATATGGAGATTAAAATCACCCATGATTATTACTGTACCTTTTTTACAGGCCTCCATTATTTGTTGATTTATACTCTGTCCAACAGTATTGCCACTGTTCGGGGGCCTGTAGACTACACCCACCAGAGACTTTTCCCCCTTATTTTTTATCTCCACCCAAACCGATTCTACATCTTGATCTTCTGAGCCAATAATCACTTCTCACCACTGCACTGATCCCATCCTTTACCAACAAAGCCATCCCACCTCCCTTTCCTTTCTGTCTATCCTTCCGAATTGTCAAATACCCTGGAATATTCAGTTCCCAGCCCTGGTCACCTTGCAACCATGTCTCTGTAATGGCGAGCAAATCATACCCATTTGTATCTATTTGTGCCGTCAACTCATCTATCTTGTTACGAATGCTGCGTGCATTCAGATATAGAGCTTTCAACTTTGTCTTTTTACCATTTCTCCTTGTTTTGGCCCCATTTTCTGTTGCACTCTTATTTTTAAACATTCTGTCCTTTCCTGTCACACTCTGGTTATTATTTTCCCCATCTCTATCCTGCTCTATTGTTTTCTTATTGACTTTTTAAATTCCCCCCCACTATTTAGTTTAAAGCCCTCTCTACAGCCCTAGTTATTCGATTTGCCAGGACTCTAGCCCCAGCATGGTTCAAGTGAAGTCCGTCCAAACGGAACATCTCCCTCTTATTCCAGTACTGGTGCCAGTGCCCCACAAATCAAAACCTATTTCTCACACACCGGTCTTTGAGCCACTCGTTCATTTCTCTGATCTTATTTACCCGATGCAAATTCGCTCGTGGCTCAGGTAGTAATCCAGAGATTACCACCTTTGTGGTTCTGCTTTTTAATTTAGCCCCTAACTCTTATCCTTGCGCTCAGATCCCTAAATGGCCTCACCCCCCCACCCCCCCCACCCCATCTCTGAATTCCTCCAACCCTACAAATCTGAGAACTCTGCGCTCCTCCAATTCTGGCCTCTTTGTCCATCCCCCACTTCCTTCACTCCACCATTGGCAGCCGTGCCTTCAGCTGCCCCAAGTTCTGGAATTCCCTCCTAAACCTCTCCACCTTTAAGATGCTCCTTAAAACCTACTTTTGACCAAGCTTTTAGTCACCTGTCCTGATCTCTCATGTGGCTCATTGTCAATTTTTGTTTTATAATGCTCCTGTGAAACGTTTTGGGACATTTTACTACATTAAAAAGCACGATATAAACACAAGTTGTTGTAATACAGAGACACTCAGCCCATCACAACCTCTACAATTTTCAGTAAACAGCTCCATTAGACCAAGGCCACTGGAGATAATGTGTCAACAGGACAGTTTTTCCTCTAGAAATTTATATAGTGCCCTTCACATCCTCAGAATGCCCCAAAGTGCTTCACGGACAGTGAACGATGTTTGAAGTGTAGGCAGTTGAAGGCCCCAACTCATTCCAGGGTCGAAGTAAGTCAGGGCAGAAAACGGGGGAAACTTACTCAGCATTCCTTTCAACCCCACCCCCATCTCTCCTGGAAATGAAGAGTTACCACCTGGAATGAAATGCAACTGGCCCAACAGTAAAACAGTGAGAGTCCATCAATAGCTGTCAGTCCCTTGTCTCCAGAAAACAATCCATTCGCCTTGGAACCAACATCAAAGCGAAGTTCTGACGAAGGGTCATCGACCTGAAACGTTAACTCTGTTTCTCTCTCCACAGATGCTGCCTGGCCTGCTGAGTATTTCCAGCATTTTCTCTTTGTTTCAGATTTCCAACATCCGCAGTATTTTGCTTTTGTATCAAAGTGAAGAGTTCATTTTGTGCCAATAGTCATATCCAGCCTTCAATAGTTTAAGGATTAATGACGCATTACTGAATGGCACCAAAACTATAGCCTTTGTCAAGATCACCCACTCAACACCAACTCAATTGGTTAGCAGATTGACCAATCACTACACTTTCAATTGGGTTAACAATCAGCAATGCATTGGTTGGACAGAGAAAAACAAACTACATTGAAGAGGAAGGTGGCATTGCCTCATTACTGACCACTAGGAGTGTATCAGTAACAGAATCGACTGACTCTCCAGAAAGGGTCGTCTTGCGGTGAGATACGGTTCCATGGGGGTTGGCAGCCCTTTGGATCCTCAGCCAAGTGACCATTCCTCGTACCTGGTCATTGGCAGACTATTGGATGGTGGAATGCAGCACGTCTTCACCCATCATCCAGATCTGCACTTCCAGCAGTAACTGGACAGGACAAGGGAGAGGAACACTGGCCACCTGTTCCCTCCCTAGCCCACAAGAGACTCCAGGCCAATTCTAGCATCCCAAACGAGATCAGCTAACTGAGCAGATTGAGAGACCTGCACCTTTCATGGTCTTTGGAGCCCAGGACAAGAGTGCACAATGTGGTCACTCAGATGTTACAAACACACAAACCAAGGTAGATTTCCTAGATTTGCAACTGCTTTTCTTTAGACTTCTTAAAACATCAGAGTGCTTTGGGGTTCTCAAGGCAGCAGAGGCTGTAGGCAGGCTGGTGGAATCCAGATACAGTTCAATGCAGAGAAATGTGATGGTGTATATTTTGGGGGGCGGGGGAGGGAAAAAGAGTAAAAGGAAGTATACTCTGAAAAGCAAGATTCTTAAGAGTGCAGGAACAGAGAGTGCAAGGGATGCAGAAACATAGAATCATAGAAATTTACAGCACAGAAGGAGGCCATTCGGCCCATTGTGTCCGTGCCAGCCGACAAAGAGCTCTCCAGCCTAATCCCACTTTCCAGCTCTTGGTCCGTAGCCCTGTAGGTTACGACACTTCAAGTGCATATCCAAGTACTTTTTAAATGTGATGGGGGTTTCTGCCTCGACCACCCTTTCAGGCAGAGTTCCAGACCCCCACCACCCTCTGGGTGAACAAAGTTCTCCTCAACTCCCCTCTAATCCTTCCACCAATTACTTTAAATCTATGCCCCCTGATTATTGACCTCTCTGCTATGGGAAATAGGTCCTTCCTATCCACTCTATCTCTGCCCCTCAATTTTCTCCCCCTCAGCTTCCTCTGCTCCAAAGGAAAAAAAAACAGCCTGTCCAATCTTTTCTCGTAGTTAAAATTCTCCAGTTCTGGCAACATCCTTAAATCTCCTTTGTACCCAAGTGCAATCACATAGATCTTTAAAACGGTGGGAGTGCTCACAGAAAAGGGCATACGGCAGCAAATGCTATCCTGGATTGTAAACATGGGGTTTGAATATAAAAGCAAGGACAGCATGCTGAATTTGTACAAGACACTGGTTAGGTTTCAGTAGGTATTTTGTTTGAAGTTCTGGGCACCCCAGTGAGGTGCTGCAGTGTATCCTGCAGAATGTACATACTGCACCCAGTGATGAAGGGGGTGGATACTGTGTCCAGTGGAGCAGCGATTAAGCGAGCATCTCCATGGCATAGAACATATGAAGACGTCTCAGAACACTTGAGGGCAGTAGGTAGCATTAGACACCAAGCAAGGGCAAGGATTTGAGTGGGAGGGAGAGAATGGAGGACAAAATATATATTAATGACTTGGGCTTGGGTGTACAGGGCACAATTTCAAAATCTGCAGATGACACAAAACTTGGAAGTATCGTGAACAGTGAGGAGGAGAGTGATAGAATCCAAGAGGACATAGACAGGCTGGTGGAATGGGCGGACACGTGGCAGATGAAATTTAACGCAGAAAAGTGCAAAGTGATACATTTTGGTAGAAAGAACAAGGAGAGGCAATATAAACTAAAGGGTACAATCCTAAAGGGGGTGCATGAACAGAGAGACCTGGGGGTATATGTGCACAGATCTTTGAAGGTGGCAGGGCAGGTTGAGAAAGTGGTTAAAAAAGCATACGGGATCCAGGGCTTTATAAATAGAGGCATAAAGTACAAAAGCAAGGAAGTTATGATGAACCTTTATAAAACACTGGTCCGACCTCAACTGGAGTATTGTGTCCAATTCTGGGCACTGCACTTTAGGAAGAATGGCCTTAGAGAGGGTGCAGAAAAGATTTACAAGAATGGTTCCAGGGATGAGGGACTTGTTACATGGATAGACTGGAGAAGCTGGGGTTGTTCTCCTTAGAGCAGAGAAGATTGAGAGGAGATTTGATAGAGGTGTTCAAAATCATGAGGGGTCTGGACAGAGTAGATAGAGAGAAACTGTTCCCATTGGCGGAAGGGTCGAGAACCAGAGGACACAGATTTAAGGTGATTGACAGAAGAACCAAAGGCGACATGAGGAAAATCTTTTTTACTCAGCGAGTGATTATGATCTGGAATGCACTGCCTGATAGGCAGATTCAATTGTGGCTTTCAAAAGGGAGTTGGAGAAGTACCTGAAAGAAAAAAATTGCAGGGCTACGGGGAAAAGGGCGGAGGAGTGGGACTCGCTGTAAGTGCTCTTGGAGAGAGCCGGCACAGGCTCGATGGGCCGAATGGCTTCCTTCTGTGTTGTAACCATTCTATGATTCTAAGAGGAGCAGAAGGAGAATTAAGCACTGTGACGAGTCTCAAGTTTGTTTGTGAAAGCAAGTGGCAAGTTGGAGACTCAGGAAGACAGTTCCTGAGGGCAGGGACATGATGGTCAAAGGAAAAGCCACCAATCGTAGAGCAATGACTCAGAGGCCAGCGTCGGAGGAATAGAGGCTTGGAGATCATAAAGATAAAGAGTGGGAGGCCATGGAGGGATTTGAAGGAAAGGAGGAGAATCTTAAAGCCCATTCTCTGGGCCACTGGAGCTTGATGAGGACCACAATGATGGGGAGGTAGGGCTGAGTGCAGGTTGGGTCGTGTGCTGGAGCGCTCTGGATACCTGCATGATGTCTGTCAGGAATCAACAGGAAGTAACTAAGTGTCCCAGGATCACGAGCTTAGGAGCAGAACAAATTCTAAGACTTCAGAACTACTGGAACTTCCAAGGGGGCTGATCAGTCTCCACCCACATTAATCTATCTTTTCTTTTCCAGATGCGGATAGACTTCACGACATTTTGTTTTCATTTCCGATTTCCAGCGTTTAGTTTTGATTTTTGTTTCCACATGAAGGTAAACTCACATCCAACGACAATAAATCACCTTTATCCAAGTAGATTTAAACCCGCACTACAGCAGTGGAAATGGATTCCTTTGCCAAAATGCAATCTCTCTCTCTTTCTAACGGCGTACCAAGCGGTGCCTCAAAAAAAAACCAACTCTTTCACAGAGTCAGGCGGACAACTTCTTTTCTACAAATGATGGATCTAGTGCCCATTTGTTCCGATGACTGCCATTTCCTAGACTGATGCGCAGACACTTTCTGCTCAGAGATGCAGTGCTCTACAGGCCAACCAACCCACCTTTTTTTTTTAAAAAAAAGAGACGTGCATAGATTTTATGACACTGGAAAGCTCACCGATGTTATATTTAACATTACTAGGCATAAATGAGGGGATAGCGACCAAAATGGCTCTGACCAAAGTCATTAACATGTTTGGTGAGAAATCATTCTTCCACCCTCAAACATGTCCTCGGCTTGGAAGGTATAATCTGAGAATCACTGTGGTTTTACAAACCATTACTCACCATATTTTCAGCAATAGGAATACTCTACATATTCAAAATCTTACCTCAGCATACATTGTCAACTTTTCCCAGTATACATTCCTACATCAACATTTATAAAGGAACTGCCTACGTAGACTGGTGGCATTTACCCCCTCCACTAGTACACGACAGCATCACCACTGGCAGGGAGTATAATTACACCATGTAGAGGCTGCTTCTATTACAAAAGTGGACCTAGAAATATATAGAAACATACAGTGCCGCACAGAAGGAGAAAGAAAAAAGACTTGCATTTATATAGCACCTTTCACGACCTCAGAACGTCCCAAAGCACTTTACAGTAAACTAAGGAGCCCATTCGGCCCACCATGTCTGCGCCGGCTTTTTAAAAGCTGTTCAACTCGTCCCACTCGCCTGCTCTTTCCCCCCCTTCAAGTGTTGATCCAATTCCCTTTTGAAAAGTCTCTCCACACAACTGAAGTCCCTCATCCCCGGAACCATTCGAGTAAATCTCCTCTGCCCCCTCTCCAAGGCCTTGACATCCTTCCTAAAGTGTGGTGTCCAGAATTGGACACAATACTCCAGCTGGGGCCGAACCAGTGATTTATACAGGTTTAGCCTAACTTCCTGGCTTTTGTACTCTATGCCTCAGTTTATAAAGCGGAGATGCCGGTGTTGGACTGGGGTGGACAAAATTGAGAGGTCGCACAACACCAGGTTATAGTCCAACAGTTTTATTTGAAATCACAAGCTTTCGGAGCTATCGATCGCCCCTTCCTCAGGTGAAGTACTTCACCTGAGGAAGGGGCGACCGATAGCTCCGAAAGCTTGTGATTTCAAATAAAACTGTTGGACTATAACCTGGTGTTGTGCGACCTCTCAATTCAGTTTATAAAGCCCAGGATCCAGAGGACATGGTGGAAGTATCTAAAAATAAACAGAAGGTTGGACTTTAAAATTGGATGAATTACAACTGCACACCCGGATCCAACTATCCCCTGCTTCATCAGTCTCAACAGCCTGTGTGCAACACCATAGGTGATTGACAAGTCAGATTGGAAGGTATGCTCTGAAAATCAATTAAGGTTGAAACAAAGCATTACTCTCGATTATACGTGTACCAGTTATTGGAAACATATTATATACATCTTGCATCTACACACACTTTTAATCAATCAATTTTCTAGTATAATTTATCTAGAGAGAATGAGAAACTTAAAGAAATCAGTATAAGTAAAGACATAGTACTGGAGAAATTAATGGGACTACGTGGCAACAAATCCCCTGGACCTGATGACCTGCATCCTAGGGTTTTAAAAGAGGTAGCTGCAGAGATAGTGGCTGCACTGGTATTAATCTTCCAGAATTCCCTAGATTCTACAACAGTTCCCGCGGATTGGAAGGTAGCAGACATAATCCCACTATTTAAGAAGGAAGGAAGAGAAAAAACAGGGAACTATAGGCCAGTTAGCCTGACATCAGTAGTAGCAAAATGCTAGAATCTATTATTAGGGACGTAGTAACAGGGCACTTAGAAAATCGTAATATGATTAGGCAGAGTCAACATGGTTTTATGAAAGGGAAATTGTGTTTGATAAATCTGAGAGTGTTTTTTGAAGATGCAACTAATAGGATGGATAAAGGGGGAACCAGTGGATGTAGTGTATTTAGATTTTCAAAAAGCTTTCGATAAGGTGCCAAAATTAGGACTCATGGGATTGGGGGTAATATATTAGCATGGATTGAGGATTGGTTAACGGACAGAAAACAGTAGGAATAAACGGGACTTTTTCCAGTTTGGCAGGCTGTAACTAGCAGGGTACCGCAAGGATCAGTGCTTGGGCCTCAGCTATCTACAATCTATATTAATGACTTAGATGTAACACATCCAAGTTTGCTGATGATACAAAGTTAGGTGGGAAAGTAAGCTGTGAGGAGGACGCAAAGAGGCTGCAGAGAGCTATAGACAGGTTGACTGAGTAGGTAAGAACATGGCAAATGGAATACAATGTGGGGAAGTGTGAAGTTATCCACTTTGGTGTGAAAAACAAAAAGGCAGAATATTTTTTGAATGGTGAGACTGGGAAGTGTTTGCATTCAGTGGGACCTGGGTGCCCTTGTATACGAATCACTGAAAGTTAACATGCAGGTACAGCAAGCAATTAGAAAAGCAAATGGTATGTTAGCTTTTATTACAAAGGGATTAGAGTACAAGAGTTGGTGAGGCCGCACCTGGAGTATTGTGTACAGTTCTGGTCTCCTTACCCAAGGAAAGACATACTTGCCTTAGAGGGAGTGCAACGAAGGTCCACGAGACTGGTTCCTGGGATGAGGGGATTGCCTATGAGGAGAGATTGAGTAGACTAGGCCTATATTCCCTAAAGTTTAGAAGAATATGAGGTGATCTAATTGAAACATAAAATTCTTAAGGGGCTTGACAGGGTTAATACTGAGAAAATGATTCCCCTGGCTGGGGAATCGAGAACACAGGGTCACAGTCTCAGAATAAGGGGGTCGGCCATTTAAGACTGAGATGAGGAGAAATGTCTTCACTCAAAGGGTTGTGAGTCTTTGTAATTCTCTACCCCAGAGAGCTGTGAATGCTCAGTTGTTGAGTATATTCAAGACAGAGGTCGATAAGTTTTTGGGAACTAAAGAAATTAAGGGATATGGGGATAGTGTGGGAGTTGAGGTAGAATATCAGCCATGATCTTGCCGAATGGCAGAGCAGGCTCGAAAGGCCAAATGGCCAACTACTGCTCCTATTTCTTATGTTATAAAAGGAAACTGTCATCACTGCAGTACCACCACGGCTGGGAGGACATGACAAGTTTAACAAGGGAAATCCCATTTTAAATGTGGACAGAGAATTTATACTGGAAATATATGAAAATAAGGACAGTGTAGGACTAATTTACAATGGGGACTGAATTAAAAGACTGGCATTTTATATAGGGCCTTTCACGACATTCCAAAGCACTTTACAATTAATTACTTTGGAAATGTATTCACTGTTGTAAGAAACATAGCATCCAATTTGCCACAAACATCAATGGAAAAATGATCAGATAATCTGTGTTTAAGTGTTGGTCCAGGGATAAATATTAGTCAGGAGACTGGGGATAACTCCCCTGCTCTTCTTCAAATAGTGCCGTGGGATCTTTCATGTCCAACTGAGGGCAGACGGGGCCTCGGTTTAACGTCTCATCCGAAAGACGGCACCCTCAGTCAGTGCCCCCACTCCCTCGGTACTGCCCCTCCGACTGTGCAGCGCTCCCTCGGTACTGCCCCTCTGACAGTGCAGCGCTCCCTTAGTTTTTGTTTTATTTATTCATTCACAGGATGTGGACGTAACCGGCAAGGCCAGCATTTATTACCCATCCCTAATTGCTCCCGAGAAGGTGGCGGCGAGTCACCTTCTTGAATACAACAGAGTGGCTTGCTGGGCCATTTCAGAGGGCAGTTAAGATTCAACCACATTGCTGTGGGTCTGGAGTCACATATAGGCCAGGGTAAGGATGACAGATTTCCTTCCCTAAAAAGGACATTAGTGAACCAGATAGGTTTTTACGACAATCCAGTGGATTCATGGTCACCATTACTGATACTAGCTTTTATATTCCAGATTTTATTTAATTGAAATTAAATTTCCCAGCTGCCGTGGTGGGATTTGAACTCATGACTCTGGATCATTAGTCCAGGCTCTGGATTATGAGTCCAGTAACATAACCACTATACTACCATACACCTCCAACAGTGCAGCACTGGGATTGTCATAGGAACAGTAGGAGGCCATTCAGCATCTCAAGCCTCTTCCACCATTCAGTTTAGTTATGTGGCTCAGTGGTTAGCACCCTCGCCTGAGTCAGAAGGGAGTGGGCACAAGTCACACTCCAGAGACCCGAGCACAAAATCCAGATTGTCACTGCAGTGCAGCACTGGGGAAGTGCCGCACCGTCGGAGGGGCACTACTGAGAGAGCGTCGCACTGTCGGAGGGGCAGTCCGAGGAACATAAGAAATAAGAGCTGGAGTAGGCCGTACGGCCCCTCGAGCCTGCTCCGCCATTCAATAAGATCATGGCTGATCATCGACCTCAACTCCACTTTCCCGCCCGATCTCCATATCCCTTAATTCCCCATGGGTCCAAAAATCTATCTATCTCAAAGACTAAGCATTCACAGCCCTCTGGGGCAGAGAATTCCAAAGATTCACAACCCTCTGAGTGAAGAAATTCCTCCTCATCTCAGTCTTAAATGGCTGACCCCTTATCCTGAGACTATGCCCCCTAGTTCTAGACACCCCAGCCAGGGGAAACAACTGATCAGCATCTACCCTGTCAATCCCCTTCAGAATCTTGTATGTTTCAATGAGATCACCTCATTCTTCTAAACTCCAGAGAGCCCATTCTACACAATCTCTCCTCATAGGACAACCCTCTCATCCCAGGAATCAATCTAGTAAACCTTCGTTGCACCGCCTCCAAGGCAAGTATATCCTTCCTTAGTTAAGGAGACCAAAACTGTGCACAGTACTCCAGGTGTGGTCTCACCAAGGCCCTGTACAATTGTAGCAAGACTTCCTTACTCTTATACTCCAACCCACTTGCAATAAAGGCCAACATGCCATTTGCCTTCCTTATTGCTTGTTGTACCTGCATGCTAGCTTTGTGTTTCTTGCACGAGGACACACAAATCTGTCTGAACACCAACATTTGAAAGTTTCTCACCATTTAAAAAATATTCTGCTTTTCTATTCTTCCTACCAAAGTGAATAACCTCACATTTCCCTACATTATACTCCATCTGCCACCTTACTGTCCACTCACTTAGTCTAGCTATATCCCTTTGCAGACTGTGTTCTCCTCACAGCTTACTGTCCCACCTAGCTTTGTATCAGCAGCAAACTTGGATACATTACACTCGGTCCCTTCATCTAGGTCATTAATATATAGATTGTAAATAGCTGAGGCCCCAACACTGATCCTTGCGGCACCCCACTAGTTATAGCCTGCCAACCTGAAAAAGATCAGTTTATCCCTACTCTCTGTTTTCTGTCCGTTAACCAATCCTCTATCCATGCTACTATATTACCCCCACCACCCCCATGAGCCCTAATCTTGTGTAATAACCTTTTATGTGGCACCTTATTGAATGCCTTTTGGAAATCCAAATATACTACATCCACTGGTTCCCCTTTATCTACCCTGCTAGTTACATCCTCAAAAAGCTCTAATAAATTTGTCAAACACAATTTCCCTTTCATAAAACCATGTTGACTCTGCCTAATCATGTTATGATTTTCTAAGTGCCCTGATACCACTTCCTTAACAATGGATTCCAGCATTTTCCCGACGTCTGATGTCAGGCTAACTGGCCTGTAGTTCCCTGTTTTTTCTCTCCCTCCTTTCTTGAATAGTGGTGTTACATTTGCGACCTTCCAATCCGCTGGTACCATTCTAGAATCTAGGGAATTTTGTAAGATCAAAACCAATGCATCCACTATCTCTTCAGCCACCTCTTTTAGAACCCTAGGATGTAGGCCGTCAGGTCCAGGGAATTTGTCGGCTATTAGTCACATTAGTTTCTCTCGTACTTTTTCTCTACTTATATTAACTACGTTAAGTTCCTCACCCTCATTAGGCCATTGGTTCCCCACCACTGGGGGAGCGCCGCACTGGCGGAGGGGCAGTACTGGGGGAGCGCCGCACTGGCGGAGGGGCAGTACTGGGGGAGCGCCGCACTGGCGGAGGGGCAGTACTGGGGGAGCGCTGCACTGGCGGAGGGGCAGTACTGGGGGAGGGGCAGTATAGAAGCATAGAAGATAGGAGCAGGAGTAGGCCATTCGGCCCCTTGAGCCTGCTCCGCCATTTAATGAGATCATGGCTGATCATCCAAATTCAGTACCCTGTCCCTGCTTTCTCCCCATATCCCTTGATCCCTTTAGCCTTAAGAAATATATCTATCTGTCTCCTTCTTGAATATATTTAATGAATTGGCCTCAACTGCCTTCTGTGGTAGAGAATTCCACAGGTTCACCACTCTCTGGGTGAAGAAATTCCTCCTCATCTCAGTTCTAAATGGCTTACCCCTTATCCTTAGACTGTGACCTCTGGTTCTGGACTCCCCCGCCATCGGGAACATCTTTCCTGCATCTAGTCTGTCTAGTCCTGTTAGAATTTTATAAGTTTCAATGAGATCCCCTCTCATTCTTCTAAACTCTAGCGATTATAAGCCTAATCGACCCAATCTCTCTTCATACGTCATTCCTGCCATCCCAGGTATCAGTCTGGTAAATCTTCGCTGCACTCCCTCCATGGCAAGAACATCCTTCCTCAGATAAGGCGACCAAAACTGCACACAATACTCAAGGTGTGGTCTCACCAAGGCCTTGTACAACTGTAGCAAGACATCCTTGCTCCTGTACTCAAATCCTCTCGCTATGAAGGCCAACATACCATTTGCCTTCTTAACCACCTGCTGCACCTGCATGCTTACCTTCAGTGACTGTGCACAAGGACACACAGGTCTCGTTGCACTTCTCCTTCTCCCAATCTATTGCCGTTCAGATAATAATCTGTCTTCCTGTTTTTGCCACCAAAGTGGATAACCTCGCATTTATTCACATTATACTGCATCTGCCATGCATCTGCCCAATCACCAAACCTGTCGAAATCATACTGGAGTTTCTCTGCATCCTCCTCACAGCACACACGCCCACCCAGCTTTGTGTCATCTACAAACTTAGAGATATTACATCTAGTTCCCTCGTCTAGATCATTAATATATATTGAGAGTACTGAGGGAGCGCCGCACTGGCGGAGGAGCAGTACTGAGGGAGCGCCGCACTGTCGGAGGGGCAGTACTGAGGGAGCGCCGCACTGGCGGAGGGGCAGTACTGAGGGAGTGCTGCACTGTCGGAGGGGCCGTCTTTCGGATGAGATATTAAACCGAGGCCCCGTCTGCTCTCAGGTGGATGTAAAAGATCCCATGGCACTATTTCGAGGAGGAGTAGGGGAGTTCTCCCCGGTGTCCTGGGCCAATATTTATCCCTCAATGAACATCACAAACTGATTATCTGATCATTATCACATTGCTGTTTGTGGGAGCTTGCTGTGCGCAATTGGCTGCCGCGTTTCCCACATTACAACAGTGACTCCACTTCAAAAAGTACGTCATTGGCTGTGAAGCGCTTTGGGACGCTCTGAAGCGCGATATAATGGCAAGTTCTTCTTTCCTTCCTTTTTCACGGCTGGTCTGTATTTTAACTCCACCCACCTTGGTTCCGCAGCCTCACCCAGCCACCATCGGCCTGCATGATTTAAAAAAAACCCAGGCAGCGGCTGATCCTGCCCGGCTGCGGTTCACACACGGAGGCCGAGGCCTGCCTGAGCCGAGAGGGCCCGGGGCCTGCTTGAGCCGAGAGAGCCGGGGTCCGGGCCTCGGCTCCTCTCACCCATCCGGAGGTGAATTTCAAATACATTTTTAAAAATTACAATAACCCCCGCCGCGCCGCACAGGCCCGGCCCGCGGCGTTTGCTCACCAGGAGAGGCCGGCGGCTGACTGGAAGCTGTCCGCTCCGCTCGCTTTGCTGCCGATTCTTCACAGAAAGCGCTGGAAAGCCGCGTGCCGGCCGGCTTCTGCCTCTCGTCAACCCTACCGGCGGAAGCCCGCGCCGCGCCCGCTGGGAAATGTAGTTCTACAGCCCCCTTTCTGGCCACCCTGTTGGCTGGGAGAGGCACAGCGGCCGGACTACATCCCCCAGAAAGCATCGCTCGCTGTCCAGCCCACGTGATCACGGCGACCCGCTTGCGACGTCCTGCCACGTGACCAACCCCCACCCAACAGCGGAGGCCGCCTCATCACCTGAGCCTTCTGGGATTCGTAGTTTATTCTACGAGTCCCAACCATTGGCCAGAGCGCCCGGAGGACTACAATTCCCATAATCCGTTGCTGTAACGCTCAACAAAATTCCATCAAAAGTTATGATTCGAAACCGCAACAAATAGTTTGAAATGAAAGCGGAGTGACAGCCGCGGTTATAAAACATAATTCTATGTTCGCAAACCCACCTTTGACTGAGTGACAGGAGGATGGAAGTGACGGGAGTGGAAAAAATACTCCCGAGCTGCGGCAGGTCCCGTTGCACTCTGGGAGATGTAACTGTCCTTGAGGCGATGACGTCACCAGGCGCCATTCATGATCGCAGCCGCTGACGTCACGTCCAGCCAAATAGGAACTACAATACCCAGAGCGCTTTGCGGCGTCGCCTGGGCAACGGGGCCCAGTCCCCGACCACGTGCTGTCTAACGGCTGCGTGTGACGGGCGGAGGGCGGCGCCTCTGATGGAGCGGCGGGTCGCCGGCTAGAGTTTCACGGTAAGAGGAGCGGGCCTTGGCCTTGGCCTCCGGTACAGGATTGCGGGAGTGAGGGCGGGAGGAGGTGCAGGCTGCATCCTGTGAGAGGAGAGAGGGGCTGAGGCCTTGTCCCCGGGGCTGGGTGATGGAGAGTCCCTCCCACCTCCCTCACCCTCACCCCCCCTCCCTCACCCCCACCTCCCTCACCCCCCCCCTCCCTCACCCCCCTCCCTCACCCCCCCCTCCCTCACCCCCCTCCCTCACCCCCCCCTCCTTCACCCCCCCTCCCTCACCCCCCCCCTCCCTCACCCCCCTCCCTCACCCCCCCCCTCCCTCACCCCCCCTCCCTCACCCCCCCCTCCCTCACCCCCCCTCACCCCCCCCCTCCCTCACCCCCCCCTCCCTCACCCCCCCCTCCCTCACCCCCCCCCCCCCAATCCCTCACCCCCCCAATCCCTCACCCCCCCCCCTCCCTCACCCCCCCCCTCCCTCCCTCACCCCCCCCTCCCTCACCCCCCCTCCCTCACCCCCCCTCCCTCACCCCCCCCCTCCCTCACCCCCCCCCTCCCTCACCCCCCCTCCCTCACCCCCTCCCTCCCTCACCCCCTCCCTCCCTCACCCCCCCCTCCCTCACCCCCCCCCCTCCCTCACCCCCCCCCCCTCCCTCACCCCCCCTCCCTCACCCCCCCTCCCTCACCCCCCCTCCCTCACCCCCCCTCCCTCACCCCCCCTCCCTCACCCCCCCTCCCTCACCCCCCCTCCCTCACCCCCCCTCCCTCACCCCCCCCCTCTCTCACCCCCCCCCCCCTCTCACCCCCCCCCCCCTCCCTCACCCCCCCCCCTCCCTCACCCCCCCTCCCTCACCCCCCCTCCCTCACCCCCCCAATCCCTCACCCCCCCAATCCCTCACCCCCCCAATCCCTCACCCCCCCAATCCCTCACCCCCCCAATCCCTCACCCCCCCCCTCCCTCACCCCCCCCCTCCCTCACCCCCCCCCCTCCCTCACCCCCCCCCCTCCCTCACCCCCCCCCCTCCCTCACCCCCCCCCCCTCCCTCACCCCCCCCCTCCCTCACCCCCCCCCCTCCCTCACCCCCCCCCCTCCCTCACCCCCCCCTCCCTCACCCCCCCCCCCTCCCTCACCCCCCCCTCCCTCACCCCCCCCCTCCCTCACCCCCCCCTCCCTCACCCCCCCCTCCCTCACCCCCCCCCTCCCTCACCCCCCCCCCCTCACCCCCCCCTCCCTCACCCCCCCCTCCCTCACCCCCCCCTCCCTCACCCCCCCCTCCCTCACCCCCCCTCCCTCACCCCCCCTCCCTCACCCCCCCCTCCCTCACCCCCCCCTCCCTCACCCCCCCCTCCCTCACCCCCCCCTCCCTCACCCCCCCCTCCCTCACCCCCCCCTCCCTCACCCCCCCCTCCCTCACCCCCCCCTCCCTCACCCCCCCCCTCACCCCCCCCCCCTCACCCCCCCCCCCTCCCTCACCCCCCCCCTCCCTCACCCCCCCCCTCCCTCACCCCCCCCTCCCTCACCCCCCCCCCTCCCTCACCCCCCCCTCCCTCACCCCCCCCTCCCTCACCCCCCCCTCCCTCACCCCCCCCTCCCTCACCCCCCCCTCCCTCACCCCCCCTCCCTCACCCCCCCCTCCCTCACCCCCCCCTCCCTCACCCCCCCTCCCTCACCCCCCCTCCCTCACCCCCCCCTCCCTCACCCCCCCTCCCACACCCCCCCCTCCCACACCCCCCCCTCCCTCACCCCCCCTTCCCTCACCCCCCCCCCACCCCCCCCTCCCTCACCCCCTTCCCCTCACCCCCTTCCCCTCCCTCACCCCCCCCTCCCTCACCCCCCCTCCCTCACCCCCCCTCCCTCACACCCCCTCCCTCACACCCCCTCCCTCACACCCCCTCCCTCACACCCCCTCCCTCACACCCCCCTCCCTCACACCCCCTCCCTCACACCCCCTCCCTCACACCCCCTCCCTCACACCCCCTCCCTCACACCCCCTCCCTCACACCCCCTCCCTCACACCCCCTCCCTCACACCCCTCCCTCACACCCCCTCCCTCACACCCCCTCCCTCACACCCCCTCCCTCACACCCCCTCCCTCACACCCCCTCCCTCACACCCCCTCCCTCACACCCCCTCCCTCACACCCCCTCCCTCACACCCCCTCCCTCACACCCCCTCCCTCACACCCCCTCCCTCACACCCCCTCCCTCACACCCCCTCCCTCACACCCCCTCCCTCACACCCCCTCCCTCACACCCCCTCCCTCACACCCCCTCCCTCACACCCCCCTCCCTCACACCCCCTCCCTCACACCCCCTCCCTCACACCCCCTCCCTCACACCCCCCTCCCTCACACCCCCCTCCCTCACACCCCCCTCCCTCACACCCCCCTCCCTCACACCCCCCTCCCTCACACCCCCCTCCCTCACACCCCCCTCCCTCACACCCCCCTCCCTCACACCCCCCTCCCTCACACCCCCTCCCTCACCCCCCCTCCCTCACCCCCCCTCCCTCACCCCCCCTCCCTCACCCCCCCTCCCTCACCCCCCCTCCCTCACCCCCCCCTCCCTCACCCCCCCTCCCTCACCCCCCCTCCCTCACCCCCCCTCCCTCACCCCCCCTCCCTCACCCCCCCTCCCTCACCCCCCCTCCCTCACCCCCCCTCCCTCAACCCCCCCTCCCTCAACCCCCCTCCCTCAACCCCCCCTCCCTCAACCCCCCCTCCCTCAACCCCCCCTCCCTCACCCCCCCTCCCTCCCTCACCCCCCCCCCTCCCTCACCCTCACCCCCCCTCCCTCACCCTCACCCCCCCCCCTCCCTCTCCCTCACCCCCCCCCCCCACCCTCACCCCCCCCCCCCCACCCCCACCCTCACCCCCCCCCCCCCCACCCTCACCCCCCCCCCCCCACCCTCACCCCCCCCCCCCCACCCTCACCCCCCCCCCCCCCACCCTCACCCCCCCCCCCCCACCCTCACCCCCCCCCCCCCTCCCTCACCCTCACCCCCCCCCCCCCCCCCTCACCCTCACCCCCCCCCCCCTCACCCCCCCCCCTCACCCTTGGATCTGCGGGTAAGCGTTCTCCAAGGCGGCCTTCGGGATACACGACAGCGCAAAATCATAGAGCAGAAACTGATAGCCAAGTTCCGCACTCATGAGGACGGCCTCAATCGCGATATCGGGTTCATGTCACGATACAGAATGTGACTTGACATCATGGCCGGTCTTTCCAGGTTTTTTTTTTAAACCCTAATGGAGAGGATATGCAGCCAGCAGGTGTTTTGACACGTTGGACCCCCTGGGACACATATCATTGTCTTGGCTGTGCTCTTAGTGTGTCTTTGATGTAGGGAAAGATTTGAATACATTTTTTCTGTGTTTATATTGTGAATTCTGGGAGATTCTCTCACAGCTACCCTACCTGAAGAAGGGGCGACAGCTCCGAAAGCTTGTAATTTTAAATAATTCTGTTGGACTATAACCTGGTGTTGTGCGACTTCTCATTATTGTAATGGTGGTCACTGTTTCCGATCACACTTTTGTTCTGCTCTTGTGTGTTAATGATGTTTAGATATTCTAGAAATCCAGTTATTCCTTATGTTGGAGAGTGGTGATGTTTGTTCCTATATTGATGGGCTGTGTTATTTCTCTGTTAGTCAGTACAGTAAATATAAAGAGCTCTTTGGAATCATTTCATGATGAGAGCCAACCAGCTGTCGTCTGTGTACTTTTGCTGATCAACCTTCCCTTCAGAACAAAAGAAAAGCTTAAAAATAAAGGAGAAGGATAAATCAGCAATCACAGGCTATTTGGACAAGCATGAACTAATAAAGGCGAGCCAGAACGGCTTTGTTGAGGGCCAATCGTGTTTAAGAACATCAGAACTAGGAGCAGGAGTCAGCCATACAGCCCTTTGAGCCTGCTCCGTCATTCAATGAGATCACGGCTGATCTTCTACATCAACTCCACCTTCCTGCCCTATCCCCATATCCCTTGACTCCCTTAGTGGCCAAAATTATATCAGTCTCAGTCTTGTACTCATTGACTGAGCATCCACAGCCCTCTGGGGCAGAGAATTCCAAAGATTCACCACCCTCTGAGTGAAGAAATTCCTCCTCATCTCAGTCCTAAATGGCCGACCCCTTATCCTGAGACTCTGCCCCTAGTTCTAGACTCTCCAGCCAAGGGAAACAGCCTCTCAGCATCTACCCTGTCAAGCCCTGTAAGAATTTCATATGTTTCAATGAGATCACCTGTCATTCTTCTAAACTCCAGAGACTAACTTGATTTAGTTTTTTGATGAAGTAATAGAGCGGGTGGTTGAGGACAGTGCAGTTGATGATGTGTATACGGACCTTCAAAAGTTTGATAAAGTACCACATATTGGTTAAAAGGGGCAGGAACAGCATAAATACAAAACTGGTTAAGGAATAGAAAACAGTTGTGGTGGATGGCTGTTTTTCAGACTGGAGGGCGGTATACAGTGGTGTTCCCCAGGGTTCAGTACGAGGACACTGTTGTTTTTGGTATACGTTAATGACTTGGACTTGGGTGTACAGGGCACAATTTTGAAATTTGCAGATGGCACGAAACTTGGAAGTGTAGTAAACAGTGAGGAAGATAGCAACAAACTTCAAGAAGACATGGACAAGATGGTGGAATAGGTGGACACATGGCAGATGAAATTCAATGTAGAAAAATGTGAGGTGGTATTTTGGTAGGAAGAATGGGGAGAGACAATACACACTAAATTGTACAATTTTAAAGGGGGTGCAAGAACAGAGACACCTGGGGATGTTTGTGCACAAGTCTTTGAAGGTGGCAGGACAAGTTAACAAAATAGTTAATACAGCAGATGGAATCCTGGGCTTTATAAACAGAGGCATCGAGTACAAAAGCCAGGAAGTTATGCTAAACCTTTATAAACACTAGTTGGGCCCCAGCTGGAGTCTTGTGTCCAATTCTGGGCACCGCGCTTTAGGAAGGATGTCAGGGCTTTGGAGAGGGTGCAGAAGTGATTTACTCGAATGGTTCCTGGGATGAGGGAATTCAGTTACGTGGAGAGACTGGAGAAGCTGAGGTTGTTCTCCTTGGAGCAGAGAAGGCTAAGAGGAGATTTAATAGAGGTGTTTAAAATCATGAAGGGTTTAGACAGGGTGAATAAAAACTGTTTCCAGTGGCTGAAGGGTCGATAACCAGAGGGCACAGATTTAAGGTGCTCGGCAAAAGAACCAGAGGCGACAGGAGGAAAATCTTTTTTACGCAACGAGTGGTTAGGATTTGGAATGCGCTGCCTGATCGGGAGGTGGAAACAGATTCAATAGCAGCCTTCAAAAAGGAATTGGATAAATACTTGAAGGAGAAAAAATTGTAGGATATGGGGAAAGAGCGGGGGAGTGGGACTAACTGGATTGGTCTTCGAAAGAGCCGGCACAGACTCGATGGGCCGAATGGCTTCCTTCTGTGCTGTGCGATTCTATGAAATAACACTTGCATTTCATCTTGTTTCAAAGTGATGCATGCAATAAATTTGTTTCTGAAGGAGCACAATGTGTTGTGTGGGTAAACAGCCTAAATATTCTAAACTGTATGTTCTGGACTAATACATTACAGGAAAAATGGGACCAAGTCAGCGTGTCAGCCATGGCTCAGTGGGTAGCACTCTTGCCTCTGAGTCAGGAGGTCGTAAGGACAAGCCCCACTCCAGAGACTGGAACACATAATCCAGGCTGACACGCCCATGTGGGGTGAGGGGGGGGGAGGCGAAATGAATTTACGTAGCGAGCTGTTATGATCTGGAATGCACTGCCTGAAGCAGATTCAATAGTAACTTTCAAAAGGGAATTGGAGATATATATATATATATATGAGCTCGCACAGGCAGGCTGAGCCGATTGGCCTCCTTCTGTGCCGTATGATAATTTATGATATATGTACTCGCTGTTGCTCACTGTTCAAGTTGACATCTGCCCACATCTCCATATATTTAGTTTCTGTTTAGTATGCATGTCGTCCTGTGTTGCAGCATTCCCAGGTTGGCACCTCACTTTTAGGTACACCTGGTGCTGTTCCTGGCATGCTCTTCTACACTCCTCATTGAACCAGGGTTGGCCCCCTGGTTTAATGGTAATGGGAGCGTGAGGGATATGCTGGGCCATGAGGTTACAGATTGTGGTGGAATACAATTCTGCTGCTGCTGATGGCCCACAGCGCCTCATGGATGCCCAGCTTTGAGCTGCTAGATCTGTCCCATTTAGCACGGTGGTAGTGCCACACAACACAGTGGAAGGTGTCCTCCATGTGAAGACGGGACTTCGTTAAATGGGAAATTAGAGACACGTGCAATAAGGGCACAGCAGTTATCATGGGTGACATTAATCTACATATAGATTGGGCTAACCAAATTAGTAACAATACTGTGGAGGAGGAATTCCTAGAGTGTATACGGGATGGTTTCCTGGACCAATATGTCGAGGAACCAACTAGAGATCAGGCCATCTTAGACTGGGTATTATGTAATGAGAAAGGATTAATTAGCAATCTTGTTGTGCGAGGCCCCTTGGGGAGGAGTCATCATAATATGATAGAATTCTTCATTAAGCTGGAGAGTGAAGTAGTTGACTCAGAGACTAGGGTCCTGAATTTAAATAAAGGAAACTACGATGGTATGAGGCGCGAGTTGGCTAGGATGGATTGGGGAGCATTACTGAAAGGGTTGACGGTGGATAGGCAATAGCAAACATTTAAAGATCGCATGGATGAACTACAGAATTTGTTCATCCCTGTTTGGCATAAAAATAAAACAAAAAAGTGACTCAACCGTGGCTAACAAGGGAAATTAGGGATAGCATAAGATCCAAGGAGAGGACATATAAATTGGCCAGAAAAAGCAGCAAACCTGAGGATTGGGAGCAGTTCAGGATTCAGCAAAGGAGGACAAAGGGATTAATTAAGAGGGGGAAAATAGAATATGAGAGTAAGCTTTCAGGGAACATAAAAACTGACTGTAAAAGCTTCTATAGATATGTGAAGAGAAAAAGATTGGTGAAGTCAAGCGTAGGTCCCTTGCAGTCAGAATCAGGGGAATTTATAATGGGGAACAAAGAAATGGCAGACCAATTAAATACATACTTTGGTTCTGTCTTCACAAAGGAGGACACAAATAACCTCCCAGAGATGTCGGGGAACATAGGGTCTAATGAGAGGGAGGAACTAAAAGAAATCAGTATTTGTAGGGAAATTGACGGGATTGAAGGCCGATAAATCCCCAGGGCCTGATAATCTACATCCTAGGGTACTTAAGGAAGTGGCCCTATAAATAGTAGATGCATTGCTGGTCATCTTTCAAAATTCTATAGACTCTGGAACAGTTCCCATGGATTGGAGGGTAGTTAATGTAACCCCACTATTTAAAAAGGGTATTAAGGCTAAAGGGATCAAGGGATATGGGGAGGAGGCAGGGACAGTGTACTGAATTTGGATGATCAGCCATGATCTCATTAAATGGCGGAGTAGGCTCAAGGGGCCGAATGGCCTACTCCTGCTCCGATCTTCTATGCTTCGTCTCCACTATGACTATGCGGTGGTGACTGCTACCAATACTGTCATGGACAGATGCATCTGCGACAGTTAGATTGGTGAGGACGAGGTCAGGTAGGTTTTTACCCTCGTGTTGGTTCTCTCACCACCTGCCGCAGGCCCAGACTGGCAGTTATGTCCTTTAGGACTCAGCCAGCTCGGACAGCAGTGGTGCTACCGAGCCACTCTTGGTGATGGACATTGAAGTCCCCCACCCAGAGTACATTCTGTGCCCTTGCTACTCTCAGTGCTTCTTCCAAGTAGTGTTCAACGTGGAGGGGTACTGATTCATCAGCTGAGGGAGGGCGGTAGGTGGTAATCAGCAGGAGGTTTCCTTGCTCATGCTTAACCTGAAGCCATGAGATTTAATGGGGTCTGGAGTCAATGTTGAGGACTCCCAGGGCCACTCCTTCCCGACTATACCACTGTGCTGCCACCCCTGGTGGGTCTGTCCTGCTGGTGGAACAGGACATACCCAGGGATGGTGATGGAGGAGTCTGGGACATTGGTTGAAAGGTATGATTCTGTGAGTATGACTATGTCAGGATGTTGCTTGACTAGTCTGTGGGACAACTCTCCCAATTTTGGCACAAGTCCCCAGATGTTGGTGAGGAGGACTTTACAGGGTTGACTGGGCTGGGTGTGTCTTTGTCGTGTCCGAAGCTGGTGCCAAGGTTGATGCCGGGTGGTCTGTCCGGTTTCATTTATTTTTTTCGTAGCGGTTTGTAACAACTGAGTGGCTTCTAGGCCATTTCAGAAGGCAGTTAAGAGTCAACCACATTGCTGTGGGTCTGGAGTCACGTAAGACCAGGTAAAGATGGCAGATTGCCAGAGCAGGTAAGGACTGTAGATTTCCTTCCCTAAAGGACATGAGTGAACCAGATGGGTTTTTACGACAATCCGATAGTTTCATGGTAACTATTACTGATACTAGCTTTTTATTCCAGATTTATTTAATTAACTGAATTTAAATTCCCCAGCTGCTGTGGTGGGATTTGAACTCACGTCTCCGGATCATTAGTCCAGGCATCTGGATTACTAGTCACCATGAAGATGCCGGACTGTCATTACTTCGAAAGCAGAATTCCTGTTTACAGTGCACACATTCTGCCTTACTCTAATTGTGGCGCTCGGGTCGAGGAAAGAACTTGGGTTTTTATATATATATATGGCGCCTTTCACAACCTCAGGACGTCCCAAAGCGCTTCACGGCAGATGAAGTACTGTTGAAGTGTGATCACCATCGTCATGCAGCAAAGGCAGCAGCCAATTTGCACACAGCAAGATCCCACAAACAACAATTAAATCAATCACCCTGTTGATGTGTTTTCATGATGTTGCTTGAGGGATCATTTTTGTCCAGGACCCCGGGAGAGCTCCCATGCGCTTTTATTTTTATGTCCACCTGAGAGGGCAGACGGGGCCTCGGTTAAACGTCCCTTCCAGCACCTGATGGACTTTCGTGACTCGGTGGGTTTTTACAACAATCCTTTTTTTTCTTGACTGGTGAAATCAATGGTGTCGGCCGTGGCTCAGTGGGTAGCACTCTCGCCTCGGAGTCAGAAGGTTGTGGGTTCAAGTCCCAGTCCAGGGACTTGAGCCCCTAATTCAGGCTGACACTCCAGTGCAGTACTGAGGGAGTGCTGCACTGCCTGAGGTGCTGTCTTTCGGATGAGACTTTAAACCGAGGCCCCATCTGTCCTCTGGTGGACGTGAAAGTTCCCACAGCCACTATTCGAAGTGGAGCGGGGAGTTATCCCCGGTGTCCTGGGGCCAATATTTATCCCTCAACCAACATCACTAAAACAGATCAGCTGGTCATTATCTCATTGCTGTTTGTGGGAGCTTGCTGTGTGCAAATTGGCTGCCGCGTTTCCTACATTACAACAGTGACTACACTTCAAAAGTACGTCATTGGCTATAAAGCGTTTTGAGAAGTGAAAGGCGCTATATAAATGCAGGATTTTTTTCCCAAAGATTTGAGCAGCGTGAATTGCTAACGGCGTTCTCTTCTCTTCCAGCATCCTATCCGATTTCCCGTTGAACGGAGCACGACAGTTGAATCATGGCACTTCCTGTGGCACCGCCAAGCTACGCTGAGGCAATGGCAAGCAAAGAGCAGCCGTTCCCGGGCCAGCAGCCGTTCCCGGGCCAGCAGCCTTATGCCATCCAGCAGCCTTATCCGACCCAGCAGACGTATGCCATCCAGCAGCCTTATCCGACCCAGCAGCCGATGCCCCAGCCTACGACTATGCCAGTGCAACCCAGCTGGGCATTTGTGCAGCCCAGCCCCAGTAAGTATCTGTACTTTGAGTCTTCGATTTGCAAAGCCCATCCTATACGGGAGGAACACGAGTCAGCCATTCAACCCCTCAAGCCATTCAGTTAGACCGTGGCGGATCTGTGCCTTAACTCCATCTACCCGCCTTGGTCCCTTACCCAACAAAAATCTATCAATCTCGGTCTTAACATTTTCAGTTGACCCCCAGCCTCAACAGCTTTTTGAGGGAGAGCATTCCCGATTTCCACGACCCTTTGTGTGAAGAAGTGCTCTCCTGCATGCCTACTCCTGTTCAAGCATCACCAGTGACTGAATTTAGTTTTAAAAGAAACCTGAAATGTGCGGCGGCCAGTGAGTTGTTGTGATCGGGAATGCGCTGCCTGGAAGCAGAATCAACAGTAACTTTCAAAAGGGAATTGGATAAATACTTGAAGGAAACATTTTTGCAGGGCTATGGGGCAAGAGCAGGGAATGGGACTAATTGAATAGCTATACCAAAGAGCTGGCACAGGCAGCATCGGCCGAAAGTCCTCCTTCACTACTGTATCGTTCTAGAATTCAATGATCTTTAAAGAAAAACTGCCGGAATTGCTCCCTTCATCGAACCCGCAGTTTTGGCCTGTCTGTTCTCCCCGCCTGATCTATACTTCCAGCACGATTTTTTAATTTCAGGTTTCCAACATGTTTGTTTCCCTCTTTATTTTGTTAGTAGTTTCAAAACCTTTTGTCCTCTTTTGACATAAGAATTTTGGACTATTCTACCCCAGTGTTATAGAGTGACAGACCTGTACCCCCAGTACTGTACCCCAGTGTTATACAGTGACAGACCTGTACCCCCAGTACTGTACCCCAGTGTTATACAGTGACAGACCTGTACCCACCAGTACTGTACCCCAGTGTTATACAGTGACAGACCTGTACCCCCAGTACTGTACCCCAGTGTTATACAGTGACAGACCTGTACCCCCAGTACTGTACCCCAGTGTTATACAGTGACAGACCTGTACCCCCAGTACTGTACCCCAGTGTTATACAGTGACAGACCTGTACCCCAGTGTTATACAGTGACAGACCTGTACCCCCAGTACTGTACCCCAGTGTTATACAGTGACAGACCTGTACCCACCAGTACTGTACCCCAGTGTTATACAGTGACAGACCTGTACCCCAGTGTTATACAGTGACAGACCTGTACCCACCAGTACTGTACCCCAGTGTTATACAGTGACAGACCTGTACCCACCAGTACTGTACCCCAGTGTTATAAAGCGACAAACCAGTACTGCACCCCAGTGTTATACAGTGATGGGGCAGTGCCAAGGGAGCAATACGCTGTCTCTAACCTGCACTGTACCTGCCCTGGGAGTGTAAAATATTGAATACTTGAGAGTGAGTTACAGGCCCAGATCTGATCAAAGGGTTTGCGTGGTTTATATATAGAATAACAGATACCCAGAAGTGAGTTACAGGCTGGGGTCTAATTGGAGGGGTTTCTTCCAGTCTTAGGCAGTCCCTCGGAACCGAGGATGACTTGCTTCCACATTAAAAATGAGTTCTCAGGTGACTGATGAGTTCAATGCGGGACCTACAGTCTCTGTCACAGGTGGGGCAGACGGTGGTTGAAGGGGCGGGTGGGTGGGGTGCTTGGGTTGACGTGCGCTCCTTGCGCTGGGCTTCCGCTTGCTCCTGGCGAAGAGACTCGAGGTGTTCGGCGCCTTCCAGGATGCTTCTCCTCCACTTTGTGCGGTCTTGGGCCAGGGATTCCAAGGTGTCAGTGGGGATGTTGCACTTTTTCAAGGAGGCTTTGAGGGTGTCCTTGAAGCGTTTCCTCTGCCCACCTGGGGCTCTCTTGCCGTGTCGGAGCTCTGAGTAGAGCGCTTGTTTTGGGAGTCTCGTATCGGACATGCGGACGATGTGGCCCATCCATCGGAGCTGATCGAGCGTGATCAAAGCTTCGATGCTGGGGATGTTGGCCTGAGCAAGAACACTGACGTTGGTGCGCCTATCCTGCCAATGGATTTGCAGGATCTTGTGGAGGCAGCATTGGTGGTACCTCTCCAGTGCTTTGAGGTGCCTGCTGTACATGGTCCATGTCTCTGAGGCATACAGGAGGACGGGTATTACTACTGCTCTGTAGACCATGAGCTTGGTGCCGTGTTTGAGGTTCTGGGCTTCAAACACACTCTCCCTCAGGCGACCGAAGGCTGCACTGGCACACTGAAGGCGGTGTTGGACTTCGTCGTCGATGTCTGCCCTTGTTGACAGTAGGCTCCCAAGGTCAGGAAAGTGGTCCACGTTGTCCAAGGCCTTGTCGTGGATTTTGATAATTGGGGGGCAGTACTGTGTGGCTGGGGCAAGTTGGTAGAGGATCTTTGTCTTACGGATGTTTAGTGTAAAGCCCATGCTCTCGTACGCTTCAGTGAAGGTATTGACGATGGTTTGGAGTTCGACCTCCGAGTGTGCGCAGACGCAAGCGTCGTCTGCATACTGTAATTCGACGACCGAGGATGGTACGACCTTGGATCTGGACTGGAGGCGATGGAGGTTGAACAGTTTCCCGTTTGTTCTGTAAATTAGCTCCACTCCAGCGGGGAGCTTACTGATGGAGCATTGCAGCAAGGAAGATCGAGAAGAGCGTTGGTGCGATGACACAGCCTTGCTTGACCCCGGTCCGTACATGAATTGGGTCTGTGGTGGAACCATTGGTCAGGATCACGGCTTTCATGTCGTCGTAAAGCAGGTTTATATTTAGAATAACAGATACCCGAGAGTGAGTTACAGGCTGGGGTCTAATCAGGGGGGGTGGTTTATATTTAGAATAACAGATACCCGGGAGTGAGTTACAGGCTGGGGTCTAATCAGGGGGGGTGGTTTATATTTAGAATAACAGATACCCGGGAGTGAGTTACAGGCTGGGGTCTAATCGAGCTCTCAGCAATTTCCTTTTGCTTTGCTCTTCAGGTCCTGGGTACAGCAGTGGCTATGGACCTGCTGTGTTCTCCCCTTACTCTGACCCAAGCAGCAGTGGGAGCAACGATGCATTCGCCGCAGAATCCTGGAACAACCAGCAGATACGGCACGCGTTTATCCGGAAGGTGAGTCATGTCCTCGAGCAAATCCGTCTGCCCGTCTCAGGGTCAGAACGGGCAGAGGAAAAACTCTGTCTCTCTCTCTCTCTCTGTCTCTGCGTGTCTCTCTCTCCTTCTCCCCCTCCCCCCGGCCACCCCTCGCCCCCCCTCCCCCCCGGCCCCCCCGGCCCCCCTCCACCCCCTCCCACATTCTCTATTTGTCCTGACCCAGGAGTGGAGTCTTGTCTCTACTGATGGTATGGGGGGTAAATGTTTAGCGTGACGGTATCACGGACCCGTCCACAAGGGGTGCTGATTTCTCTGGATTCTTGTACTCCCGCCAGGTTTATGCCATCTTGATGGCGCAACTGATGGTGACCTTCGCGATCGTGGCAGTCTTTACGTTCTGGTAGGTCTCTTTGTTCTGTTCTGTTCTGTTACTGGATGCTGCATCTAATAACCGAGTCGCTGAGTAACCCTTGCTGAGCTGGTTTCCCCTCCCCTTCCCCCGAAAGGCATGAGTGGGTGGGTGAGTTCCCCGACCTGAGCCAATGCAGGAAGCCGGTCCCAGGTTCCGTTAACGGTCGTGCTGAGTTCGCATTTCTCAGCTGGGCAGCAGCGGTGGGAGGGGTGGGGCTATTATCGGACTCAGTACCCCTGGCCCATGGTGGGTGAGGGAGGAATTAATCCAGTGATTCAGCGTTGGACGTAGGAGGTCATACGTCCGTTGTTGAAAGGCCTGCCGAGAGTCACTTCCCAATCTCAAACTTTAAAGTAAAATAGTTTTCAGGATGTGAGCGTCGCTGGCAAGGCCGGCATTTATTGCTCACCAGGTATAAAGGTGAGCCCCGAGGCGTCGTAGGCCCCGAGCAGCGGAGGCAGCCCGAGGAGTGGCGAGTGGCGGTATAAAGGTGAGCCCCGAGGCGTGGTAGGTCCAGAGCAGGGGAGGCAGGCGGCGAGCGGCGGTATAAAGGTGAGCTCGGGAGATTTTCCCTAATCCAGGTCCGGGAGAGGGAAGCAAAAAACAATCGAACTGTGACGTCACCAAGAAGCAGGTAAGTGATTGGTTGGTGAATATTTTCCTTCTAAATTTTTCTAAACTTAAAATTTTGCGGTTTCTAGGGTCTCTGTTGTGTAGCGGGGACTACTGTTAAGAAAGGGCCCTTGAGTATATCATTTAATTGAAGTGAAATTGGTGGGATTCATTTAATTTAATTTTAATTAATTAATTAAAGGGTAAGTCATGGCAGGAGAGCTCCGCCCCGTGATATGCTCCTCCTACTATATGTGGGAAATCAGGGACACTTCCTGTGTCCCTGATGACCATGTGTGTGGGAAGTGTATCCAGCTGCAGCTACTGATAGACCGCATTGCGGCTCTGGAGTTGCGGATGGATGCATATTGGAGCATTCGCAACGCTGAGAACGTCGTGGATAGCACGTTTAGCGAGTTGGTCACACCGCAGGTAAAGGGTGTACAAGCAGGAAGTGAATGGGTGACTACCAGGCAGAGTAAGAGGTGCAGGCAGGTAGTGCAAGGGTCCCCTGTGGCCATCCCCCTCTCAAACAGATATACCACTTTGGATACTGTTTGGGGGGGATGACTTATCAGGGGAAGGCAGCAGCAGCCAACTTCCTGGCACCATGGGTGGCTCTGCGGCACAGGCTGGGAGGAAAAAGTGTGGAAGAGCTATAGTGATGGGGGACTCGATTGTAAGGGGAATAGATAGGCATTTCTGCAGCCGCAAACGAGACTCCAGGATGGTGTGTTGCCTCCCTGGTGCAAGGGTCAAGGACGTCTCTGAGCGTCTACAGAACATTTTGGAGGGGGAGGGCGAACAGCCAGTTGTCGTGGTGCACAAAAGCACCAACGATATAGGTAAAAAACGGGATGAGGTCCTAAAAGCAGAATATAGGGAGGTGGAGGTAAATTAAAAAAGAGGACCTCAAAGGTAGTAATCTCAGGATTGCTACCAGTGCCACGTGCTAGTCAGAGTAGAAATAGGAGGATATTTCAAATGAATACGTGGCTAGAGGAATGGTGCAAGGGGGAGGGATTCAAATTCCTTGGACATTGGAACCGGTTCTGGGGGAGGTGGGACCAGTACAAACGGGAAGGTCTGCACCTGAGCAGGGCCGGGACCGATGTCCTAGGGGGAGTGTTTGCTAGTGCTGTTGGGGAGGGTTTAAACTAAAGTGGCAGGGGGTTGGGAACCTGAGCAGGGAGACAGAGGAAAGGGAAACATGGATAAAAGCTAAAGACAGGAAGGAGAAAAACAAAAGTAGAAGGCAAAGAACTCAACGGTTTAAATCAAACATGGTCACAGTAAATAATAATTCATATAGGTCTGAGAGCGTTAAAAAAACAAGCCTGAAGGCTTTGTGTCTTAATGCAAGGAGTATTCGGAACAAGGTGGATGAATTAGCTGCGCAAATAGAGGTAAATGAATACGATTTGATTGGGATTACAGAAACATGGCTCCAGGGTGGCCAAGGCTGGGAACTCAACATCCAGGGTTATTCAATATTTAGGAAAGATAGGCAAAAAAGAAAGGGAGGTGGGGTAGCATTGCTGGTTAAAGAGGGGATTAACACAATTGAAAGGAAGGATAGTAACTCTGATGATGTGGAATCTGTATGGGTAGAACTGAGAAATAACAAGGGGCAGAAAACGTTAGTGGGAGTGGTATATAGACCTCCAAACAGTAATACGGAGGTTGGGGACGGCATTAAAAGGGAAATTAGAGAAGCATGCAGTAAGGGCACAGCAGTCATCATGGGTGACTTTAATTTACATATAGATTGGGCTAACCAAATTAGTAAAAATACTGTGGAGGAGGAATTCCTAGAATGTTTATGGGATGGTTTTCTGGAACAATATGTCGAGGAACCAACCAGAGATCAGGCCATCTTAGACTGGGTATTATGTAACGAGAAAGGATTAATTAGCAATCTTGTTGTACGAGGCCCCTTGGGTCAGAGTGATCATAATATGATAGAATTCTTCATTAGGATGGAGAGTGAAGTAGTTGAATCAGAGACTAGGGTCCTGAATTTAAAGGAAACTACGATGGTATGAGGCGAGAATTGGGTAGGATTGATTGGGGAATGTCACTCAAAGGGTTGACGGTGGATAGGCAATGGCAAACATTCAAAGACTGCATGGATGAACTACAGAATTTGTTCATCCCAGTGTGGCATAAGAATAAAACAAAAAGGGTGACTCAACCGTGGCTAACAAGGGAAATTAGGGATAGCATAAGATCCAAGGAGAGGGCATATAAATTGGCCAGAAAAAACGGTAACCCTGAGGATTGGGAGCAGTTTAGGATTCAACAAAGGAGGACAAAGGGATTAATTAAGATGGGGAAAATAGAATATGAAAGTAAGCTTGCAGGGAACATAAAAACTGACTAAGAGCTTTTTTATATATATATATATATATAATGAAGAGAAAAAGATTAGTGAAATCAAGTGTAGGTCCCTTGCAGTCAGAAGCGGGGGAAGTTATAATGGCGAACAAAGAAATGGCAGACCAATTAAATGCATATTTTGGTTCTGTCTTCACAAAGGAGGACACAAATAACCTCCCAGAGATGTTGGAGAACATAGGGTCTGATGAAAGGGAGGAACTGAAAGAAATCAGTATTTGCAGGGAAATGGTGTTAGGGAAATTGACGGGATTGAAGGCCGATAAATCCCCAGGGCCTGATAATCTACATCCTAGGGTACTTAAGGAAGTGGCCCTCGAAATAGTAGATGCATTGCTGATCATCCTCCAACATTCGATGGAATCTGGAACTGTACCCATGGATTGGAGGGTAGCTAATGTTACCCCACTATTCAAAAAGGGTGGTAGAGAGAAAGCGGGGAATTACAGACCGGTAAGCCTGACATCGGTAGTGGGGAAAATGCTAGAGTCCATTATAAAGGGTGTAATAGCTGAGCACTTGAAAAACAGTGACAGGATCGAACAAAGTCAACATGGATTTACAAAAGGTAAATCGTGCTTGACTAATCTACTGGAATTTTTTGAGGATGTAACTGGGAAAATAGATAAGGGAGAACCAGTAGATGTGGTGTATTTGGACTTTCAAAAGGCTTTCGATAAGGTCCCGCATAAGAGATTAGCGTGTAAAGTTAAGGCACGTGGGATTGAGGGCAAGGTATTGACTTGGATAGAGAACTGGTTGGCGGACAGAAAGCAGAGAGTAGGAATTAATGGGTCTTTTTCCAAGTGGCAGGCAGTGACTAGTGGGGTACCGCAGGGATCGGTACCGCAGGGATCGGTCCTTGGACCCCAGCTATTCACAATATACATTAATGATCTAGATAAGGGAACTAAATGTAATATCTCCAAGTTTGCAGATGACACAAAGTTGGGTGGGCGTGTGTGCTGCGAGGAAGATACTGAGAAACTCCAGGATGATTTGGACAGGTTGGGTGAGTGGGCAGGAGTGTGGCAGATGCAATATAACGTGGATAAATGCGAGGTTATCCACTTTGGTGTCAAAAACAGAAAGGCAGACTATTATCTGAATGGCAATAGATTGGGAGAAGGGGAAGTGCAACGAGACCTGGGTGTCCTTGTGCACCAGTCGCTGAAGGTAAGCATGCAGGTGCAGCAGGCGGTGAAGAAGGCAAATGGTATGTTGGCCTTCATAGCGAAAGGGTTTGAGTGTAGGAACAGGGATGTCCTGCTGCAGTTGTACAAGGCCTTGGTGAGACCACACCTTGAGTACTATGTGCAGTTTTGGTCGCCTTATCTGAGGAAGGATGTTCTTGCCATGGAAGGAGTTCAGCGAAGATTCACAAGGCTGATACCTGGGATGGCAGGAATGACATATGAGGAGAGATTGGGTCGATTGGGCTTATACTCGCTGGAGTATAGAAGAATGAGAGGGGATCTCATCGAAACATATAAAATTCTGACAGGTCTGGACTAACTAGATGCAGGAAGAATGTTCCCAATGGTCGTAGAGTCCAGAACCAGGGGTCATAATCTAAGGATAAGGGGTAAGCCATTTAGGACAGAAATGAGGAAGAATTTCTTCACCCAGAGAGTGGTGAACCTGTGGAATTCTCTACCACAGAAGGTAGTTGAGGCCAAGTCATTAAATATATTCAAGAATGAGTTAGATATATTTCTTAAAGCTGAAGGTATCAAGGGATATGGGGAGAAGGCAGGTACAGGGTACTGAGTTTGGATGATCAGCCATGATCTCATCGAATGGCGGAGCAGGCTCGAGGGGCCGAATGACCTACTCCTGCTCCTATCTTCTAAGTTTCTAAAATCGCGCCAGCCATTCTGGGAAACAGCAGCCAATATTCATGAAGCTGGTATCGACCCACTATCCAGATGGACGGAATCCTGAGACACATGCAACATAAAGAACCAACACCTCATCACTGACCCAACAGCAGAGGTCCCTGGCTTCGACCTCCATCGAAGACAGCGGACAGCACTCAACTCAATCCGCACAGGGCACGGACGGTGCGGCCCCTGCTCCACAAGTGGAAGATGAGGTGACGACCCGAAGTGTGACTGTGGCCATGAGTCCCAGACCATGGAACACATCACATCAACCTGCCCACAGAGATCTGTGGCGGAAGGCACCTCATTTCTCCACTCGGCATCTTAGGAGGCCACCGAATGGAGAGCCAAACTAGACATCCCATTATTACCGTTTCCCGTCATACAAAACAACACTTGCCCATCCCTAGTTGCCCTCGAGAAGGTGGTGGTGAGCCGCCTTCTTGAACCGCTGCAGTCTGTGTGGTGAAGGTGCTCCCACAGTGCTGTTAGGGAGGGAGTTCCAGGATTTTGACCCAGCGATGATGAAGGAACGGCAATATATTTCCAAGTCAGGATGGTGTATAACTTGGAGGTGGTGGTGTTCCCTTGCACCTGCTGCCCTTGTCCTACTAGGTGGTAGACGTCGCTGGTTTGGGAGTTGCTGTCGAAGTAACATCGGAACAGGAGGAGGCCATTCAGCCCCTCAAGCCTGTTCCGCCATTTAATGAGATCATGGCTGATCTGTATCCTAACTCCATCCACCCTCCTTGGCTAGCAAAAATCTGTCGATCTCTGATTTAAAATTATCAGTTGATCTAGCATCTACTGCTTTTTGTGGGAGAGAGTTCCACACTTCCACCACCCTGTGTGTGTAGAAGTGTTTCCTAACCTCTCTCCTGAATGGCCTGGTTCTGATTTTAAGGTCATGTCCCCTTGTCCTAAACTCCCCCACCAGCAGAGTAAGTTTCTCTCTATCCCATCAATTCCTTTCAAAATCCTAAAAACCTCAATCAAATCACCCCTTAACCTTCTATATTCCAGGGAATACAAACCCAGTTTATGTGATCTCTCCTCATAATCTAACCCTTGGAGCCCTGGTAGCATTCTGGTGAATCTGCGCTGCACTCCTTCCAAGGCCAGTACATCCTTTCTCGGGTGCGGTGCCCAGTAACCTTGGGCGAGTTGCTGCAGTGCATCCTGTAGATAGTACACACTGCAGCCACGGTGCGCCGGTGGTGGAGGGAGTGAGTATGGGTTCTGTGACTGGCTCTGATCACTCAAACAGCTCAATCCTGGATGTTGCGCTTCAGGTGTTGTTGCAGCTGCACCGGTCCGGGGAAGCTGAAATCTTCATACATTGGGGTTTTTTTTCGTTAGAACAACACAGATTACGGGACGATATGATAAAAGTGTTTAAAATAATGACCGGATGGGACCGGGTAGATAGAAGCAGACTGTTCCAAATAGCTGAGGGGTCTAGAACGAGGTACCATAGATACACGAGCGAGCCACGACTGACCCACACGGGAACACCGTGGATAAACGCGATTAGAACTATTTGCCCGCAAAGTAATTGGTAGAAAGATTAGAGGGGAGTTGAGATCTTTTTTCACCCAGAGGGTGGTGGGGGTCTGGAACTCACTGCCTGAAAGGGCGGTCGAGGCAGAAACCCTCATCACATTTAAAAAGTACTTGGATGTGCACTTGAAGTGCCGTGACCTACAGGGCTACGGACCAAGAGCTGGAAAGTGGGATTAGGCTGGAAAGTGGGATTAGGCTGGAAAGTGGGATTAGGCTGGATAGCTCTTTGTCAGCCGGCACAGACACGATGGGCCGAATGGCCTCCTTCTGTGCCGTAAACTTCTATGATTCTATGGAGGGTAAACACCGACACGGACTGGTTGGGCTGAATTGGCTGTTTCTGTGCTGTAACTTCTGTGTATTACCCTCGCATTCCTGACTCGAGCCTTGTCGATAGTGGGAAGTCACTGAGGGGGTCAGCAGCTGATCCCCTCCTCATATAATACCCAGCCTCTGCCCTGTTTTTGCAGCCACCGTGTTGCTATAGCCGATCCAGTTAACTTCGAGCCTTCTGGGTGAGGTATGGGAGGACAATCACTGCCCTTGGAACTGTTCCCCAGCAGGAGTCGGGGCCTCCAGGCGCAGATGGGAGAAAATTGGAAGGAAAAGCAGCTTGTGTTGTGTCCGAGATTGTCCAGTTTGTGTTTCTGACTGAGCTGCGAGTGGATTGCCCCGATTGTGTATCCGTAATGAATAAACTCTTTGTGTGTGCTTCCCTCCTCAGTGACCCAGTCAGAATGTATGTGCGGAGCAATCGCATCTTGTACTACGCCTCTTTGTAAGTACAAAACTCTCACTGTCGTCACTCAACACTGTGAAGTAAGTGTTCAGGGAACAGTGTTTAAAGGAACATTGAGGCTACTGTTTATTTTAATTTTTTTGTAATTGAAAGATTTTTGTGCCCTGTCCCAATAGTTCACTCGATGAAATCAGTGTTGTTGCTGAGCCTTTCGTGGAATTTACAGCACAGAAACAGGCCGTTCAGCCCAACTGGTCTATGTCAGTGTTTATGCTCCACACGAGCCTCCTCTTCCCACCCAACCCCACTCCACCCCGGATCGCTCTCTTCCTTTGGGTATGCAATATCCCCGCTCTGATCACTCGCTCGCGCTGAGTTGCCTGATCTCAGGCAGAGTGGTGGTAGAGGCTGCAAACAGCCTCAAAGCTTCTCCCCTCCTTCCCTCCCCCTTTCTCCCCTCATCATCTTCTCCCCACCCCCCCCCCCCGGGTACGGAAAGCAAAATTGGCTTGATTTCCGTTATTTTGCTGTGAGTGTGGGCGTCGCTGGCAGGGGCCAGCATTTAATGCCCGTCGCTGTCTGAATCGCACTCGGCTGTGATCGCGCCTCTTCCCCCCCCCCCCACCGGTGAAATAGTCTGCAGATGCTCACTCTCCAGGCTCACACACGAGGAACAGCCGCTTGGCTGCAAGTCCGCCGGGGCTCCGCGCCCCAGCGAGAGTCGCCGCCGCGGGCAGTGGACAGGGAAATTCCAGCGAGTGATGGTTCAAAGGCCAGTTTTCGTCAGATGTTCCTTTAAATGGTTCCGAGCACCAAGAGTTTCCTGACTCCTGTCCCTGTGCTGAATTGTTGTCTGCTTTGTTTTCTCTGCAGTGCGGTCTTCATCTCCACCTACCTCGTTCTCGCCTGCTGCACTGGAATCCGGTCAGTACCGACGAAAGCCTCTCGCCTGCCAACAGATTGCCCCTCCTTGCTCTCACTCTTAAGCCTCCCATTGCCCTGGCCCGTAACCCTTGTACTCCTAACCCTGCCCCATTTTGCCACATCATTCACCCTCTTTTTTTTTTCCCCCCATTCTACATGTTCTCCCCCCCTCCCACCCTAATCTCACCCATCCCTACCACCATCTCCCAGTCCCTGCTCTGTAGGCCCAGTATTGCCAACTCTCGCGATTCCATCGTGAGAGACGCGACTTTCAGAGTGGGAAAAATAGCTTCTCTCGCGATGGAACGCCTAAATCTCGGGCGGCAAAATACACGATTAGCCGTTCGGCGGGGAAAGGCCTCTTCTCGGCCTGTTAGAAATGGTAGCAGCCTCTGAGTGAGTGTGTGACTAGGGGATGGTGGGGGGGTCAACTGTTCACGGCAGCAAAACTGAGGGGCGGCGGCAGGAGCGAGCGCCATTTTTAAATTAGCGTAAGCTTGACGACAGTGGAGAGGCATTGGAGAAGGATGGAGTGGTCAACCGTGTCAAAGGCTGCAGACAGATCGAGAAGGACGAGGTGGGATAGTTTACCACGGTCACAGTCACAAAGGATGTCATTTGTGACTTTGGGAGCCATTTCAGTACTGTGGCAAGGGCGGAAACCTGATTGGAGGGAAAGATGGGCACGGATTTGGGAGACAACAACAGGTTCAAGGACTTTGGAGAGGAAAGGGAGGTTGGAGATGGGGCGGTAGTTTGCAAGGACAGAGGGGCCGAGGATTGGTTTTTTTTTTTTGGAGAGGGGTGATGACGACAGATTTGAATGTGAGGGGGGAAGTACCTGAGGAGAGAGAACCGTTAATGTCAGCTAACATGGGAGCCAGAAAAGAAAGTTGGGTGGTCAGCAATTTAGTGGAAATAGGGTCGAGGGAGCAGGAAGTGGGTCTCATGGACAAGATGAGCGCAGAGAGGTCAGGAGGGGAGATCGGAGAGAAACTGGAGAAAGATGCGAGTTCAGGGCTAGGGCAGGGGGGAACTTTAGAGAAGTTTGGCCCAGTGGGCTAGGGGAAGGAAGGGAAGTGGCAGAGGCAGCTGAACGGATGGTCTCAATCTTAGAGACAAAGAAGTCCATGAGCTCCTCACACTTGTTGGAGGTGAGGATGGAGGAGACGGGGAGAGGGGTTAAGACGACGGTTAGCAGTAGAAAAAAGAAGCATTTTCTGCTCTTGTTTCAGATTTCCAGCACCCGCAGTATTTTGCTACGTACCTTTCCTGAGTGGGTTTGTCAGCAGCTTGTTTTAGAGACTCTGAAACCTCAGGGTGGGTTCCACGTGCCTCAGGCACCCATCTAACCAACGCAGAAACAATCCTTTCACAACATCACAGACCCTATCTTAAATATATAAATTTAAAAGGGATAGCTTTAAAACCTACACTCCAAGCAGCAAATCAAGAGGATTTGAGTACAAGAGTAAAGACTTCTTACTGCAATTATATAGGGCCCTGGTGAGACCACACCTGGAGTATTGTGTACAGTTTTGGTCTCCTTCCCTAAGGAAGGATATACTTGCCATAGAGGGAGTGCAACGAAGGTTCACCAGACTGGCTCCTGGGATGGGGGGATTCTCCTATGAGGAGAGATTGAGTAGACTAGGCCTATATTCTCTAGAGTTTAGAAGAATGAGAGGTGATCTTATTGAAACATACAAAATTCTTACAAGGGTTGACAGGGTAGATGCAGTGAGGATGTTTCCCCTGGCTGGGGAGTCTAGAACCAGGGGATCACAGTCTCAGAATAAGGGGTCGGCCATTTAGGACTGAGATGAGGAGAAATTTCTTCACTGAGGCTGGTGAATCTTTGGAATTCTCTACCCCAGAGAGCTGTGGATGCTCAGTCATTGAGTATATTCAAGACAGAGCAATAGATTTTTGGATATTAAGGGAATCAAGGGATATGGGGATTGTGCAGGAAAGTGGAAGGTAGATTAGCCATGATCTTATTGAATGGCCGACTCCTGCTCCTATTTCTTATGTTCTTTAAAAAATCTCCAGGAACCATTATCTGCATCTTTGCTCAATAAGTTTGGTGTGTTTTTATGCTTTTACGGAACCTAACTTGTTTTCTTAGTTTGTTTCAATCGATTTTCTTATCTTAATGCAGGAGACGCTATCCCTGGAACTTCATTCTGCTGGCAATTTTTGTACGTACTTCTCACAATATTATTGAAGTTCAAAGTGCCTGTATTAATGTAAACATTATGTATCTGTCATAAGCTATTCATAAATTCCTAACATTAAACCGAGGCCCCGTCTGCTCTCTCAGGTGGAGGTAAAAGATCCCACGGTCACTAAAGCAGATGATCTGGTCATTATCACATTGCTGTTTGTGGGAGCTTGCTGTGCACAAATTGGCTGCCACGTTTCCTACATTACAACAGTGACTACACTTCAAAAAGTACTTCATTGGCTGTAAAGCGCTTCGGGACGTCCTGAGGTTGTGATCGGCGCTGAAGAAATGCAAGTCTCTCCTAAAATAGTGGACTTTTCCTGTCGATCTCCTCCCACTTTTCTGCTTCCCTCTCGGCTTTCTCCCCGTCACCCCCCTCAGCCGCTCTGCAGTTTCCACTTAGGTTATAACAAAGAAAGGAAAAACGACTTGCATTTCTATCGCGCCTTTCACACCCTCAGGACATCCTTGTGCTTTACAGCCAATGAACTACTTTTGAAGTAGAATTACAGTTGTAATGCAGGAAATGCGGCAGCCAATTTGCCCACAGCAAGCTCCCACAAACAGCATTGAGATAAATGACAATATTATCTTTTTTTGGTGACGTTGATTGAGTGATAAATATTGGTCCTGGACACTGGGGAGAACTCCCCTGCTGTTCTTTGGATAGTGCCGTGGGATCTTTTACACCCACTCGAGAGGGCAGACTGGCCTCGGTTTAACGTCTCATCGGAAAGACGGCCCCTCCGACTGGGAGTGTCGGCCTGGATTATGGGCTCCCGTTTCTGGAGTGGGGCTTGAACCCACAACTTTCTGACTCCAAGGTGACACGCAGGTAGCCCAGTTTTACTGGTGGCTGGGACAGCAGTCCAACTTGCTCCCTTCCTGCCTGGGACTCCCCCAGTTGGCTGACTGTTACAGCCACGCCCTGGTATTGCTTTCAACAAAAAAATGCATGGATCCAAACCAAATGGTCTTTAAAACATGCCAAATAATTCTTTTGGATGACCATTACCTACAGGCAGAAACTGCACCAGGTGGGGTTGGGATTGGCATTTTGCACAGGACAGTAGCATCGTGGTTCTGGGACTGGGCTGACAACCCAGGGGTCGTGAGTTCAAATCCCACCCAGGGCAAATTGAATTGAATAAATCTGGTAATCCGTGGGCTGGCACCAGGAAAAATCACCATGAAAACTGCCGGATTGTTGTAAAAACCCAACTGGATCACTAATGTCCTTCAGGGAAGGGAACCTGCCGCCCCCTACCCGGCCTGGGCTGCACGTGACTCCAGTGGTTGACTCCACTGCCCTCGGGGAAACCATAAATGTGCTCTTGTCATCACCCCATCCCAAGAGCAAATTAAAACCTAGGTTGCAGGAGTCGGGCCATTTTGACCCATATTGTTCTCTTCATCGTTGCCAATCGCCATTGAAGTTGGGATCAGTGATTGAATTTGAGTGGCTGAGCTTTTCCCCCTTGTCTGATGCAGCCTCTCCTTCTCTCCTCAGACTCTGGGCATGGCATACATGGCAGGGATGCTTACCACGTAAGAGCTTATTATAAAGCGCAACTTCTCACACACGGACCACATTGTCCCAGTCACCCACCGCACTAATGAGACCACTGCAGTGGGAAGCTAGCTGAGCACATGAGGGAGAAAGGAATAGAAGGATAGGGTGATAGGGTGAGATGAAATGGGGCGGGAGAAGGCTCATGTGGAGCAGAAACACCGGCACGGACCAGTTGGGCCGAATGGCCTGTTTCCGTGCTGTAGACTCGATGTAATTCTGTCGTTTTGGTCCCAAAAATTAAAAAAAGCTGTACCCTACTGGTGTGTCTCTCGTACCCCTCAGTCACATTTTCCTGCCTGACGTCGGTCCCGTTCAGTCTTGTATTTCCTCACACTATCAACTGCAGTTTCCCATCAGATCGGATTTGGTCGAATGTGTGTTCGAAGAATGGGATCAGAGCTGATGGTTGGGTGTGTCGGGGCACGGCCTGGTGTGGCACTGTGCCGTGCAGACCACAGCAGCTGGCTTGATGCTAATTCTGTTCCCTGCCAACAACCGACACCACCGCCCCCCTCCCCCCCGCAGCACACATTTCGAGCGAGCTCAGTAACTGGTGATCAGAAGCAGTTTCCCTGTGTTTTACCAGAATGATACCAGGGCTAAAAGGGTTAAAATTATGAGGACAGGTTGCACAGACTAGACTTGTATTCCCTTGAGTATAGAAGATTAAGGGGTGATCTGATCGAGGTGTTTAAGATGATTAAAGGGTTATAGATGGGTAGATAGAGAGAAACGAGTCCAGAACAAGGGGGCGTAACCTTACAATTAGAGCCAGGCCGTTCAGGGATGATGTCAGGAAGCACTTCCTCACACAAAGGGTAGTGGAAATCCGGAACTCTTTCGCTTTCCTCCCGCCCCCCCCCACCCATAAAAAAGTGTTGAGGCTGGGGGGATCAAATGAAAATTTCAAAAAAGCGATTGATAGATATTTGTTGGGTAAGGGTATTAAGGGTTACGGAACCAAGGCAGGTAGATGGAGTTAAGGTACAGATCAGCCACGATTTGGTTGAATGGTGGAACAGGCTCGAGGGGCTCCTCCTGTTCCGAGCCCAGCACAGACTGGGAACCGAACCCGAGGACCTTGTGCTCTGTAGGGCTGAGTGCGGGATGCTTTGCAGACCAAGGCATTGAGGGAGGCCTGTGTGGGTCAGGTTGAATCTCTCCACAATTTAAGGCACTGGTTGGTGGGGAGCACCTGGTTTGGGGGGCAGGGAGGCTCATTTTGCATTCCCAGTAACTGCAGCATTTATATTAGTTTGTTTTAACCTGACTGCCTTGGGTAGTGAGTGTTCACACATCTGCTCCTCCTAGTTACCATAACACGAAGAGCGTGCTGCTGTGCATTGGGATCACCGCCTTGGTCTGCCTCGCAGTCAGCATCTTCTCCTTCCAGACAAGGGTACGTTGAACTTTTTTTCATTCTCGGAACGTGGGCGTCAGTGGCAAGGCCGCATTTATTGCCCATCCCTAGTTGTCTCGAGGCTGTGGTGGTGGTATGACTGATTCGCTTCGCACAGCCACTCCAATGGGCACCAACAGTCAATCCCATGAGGGTACTGAGGGAGCGCTGCACGGTCGGAGGGTCAGTACTGAGGGAGCGCTGCACTGTCTGAGGGTCAGTACTGAGGGGGGGGAGTACTGAGGGAGCGCCGCACTGTCGGAGGGGCAGTACTGAGGGAGTGCCGCACTGTCGGAGGGCAGTACTGAGGGAGCGCCGCACTGTCGGAGGGCAGTACTGAGGGAGCTCCGCACTGTCGGAGGGGCAGTACTGAGGGAGCGCCGCACTGTCTGAGGGGCAGTACTGAGGGAGTGCTGCACTGTCGGAGGGGCGGTACTGAGGGAGTGCCGCACTGTCGGAGGGGCAGTACTGAGGGAGCGCCGCACTGTCGGGACAGTACTGAGGGAGCGCCGCACTGTCGGAGGGGCAGTACTGAGAGAGAGCCGCACTGTCGGAGGGGCAGTACTGAGGGAGTGCTGCACTGTCGGAGGGGCAGTACTGAGGGAGTGCCGCACTGTCGGGACAGTACTGAGGGAGCACCGCACTGTCGGAGGGGCAGTACTGAGGGAGCGAGGGTCGGTGGGAGAGGTCACCAGGCAGGGAGTGGGGAGGAGTCGCTGGGCAGCGGTTCTGTTCTCCAATGAGCCATCCTGGCGAGCTCCTGCTGCCAGCCCGTTAGTTCCGCCCCACTCCGCGGGAGTTTACTGTAGTGGGCGCAGTTTGTTGGAGAGAGCCCTCTAACTGTTGTTTTTTGTTGCAGTTTGACTTCACGTCGTGCCACGGGCTGATGTTTGGGCTGATGATGGCCCTGTTAATCACCGGGCTGATTATGGTGTTCACTGTCCCATTCGGATACGTAAGTAAATGTGCGACTTACACCTACCGCTGCTCCTCTGGCCGCAATACATCAGAAAACCGGATGGGAAGATTGAAAACAGTGAAAGGTTGTTTTCACTGTTTGGTACAAAGGGGAACAGACTTGGGACAATTAGCAGAAGAGCAAGAGTGAAGTTAGAATTCTTCATCTACACAGAGGGTTATTGGAACATTGAATGCTTTACTTTAATTTAGCATTCATTCTCGGGCATTGCTGGCAAGGCCAGTATTTATTGCCCCATCCCGAGTTGCCGTGAGAAGGTGGTGGTCGGCCTTCTTGAACCACTGGTAGCAGGTTTGATACAAACTGAGTGTCTTGCTGGACCACTTCAGAGGGCAGCTAAGTCAACCACGTTGGTGTGGGACTGGAGTCACTTATAGGTCCAAACCGGGTAACGACGGCAGGTTTCCTTCCCTAAAGGACATTAGTGAACCAGTTGGGTTCTTGCAACAATCCGACAGCTTCATAGAATCATACAGAACAGAAGGAGGCCATTTGGCCCATTGTGCCTTTGCCGGCTCTTTGAAAGAGCTCTCCAATTAGTCCCACTCCTCTGCAAATGTTTCCTTTTTAAGTATATAAAATGCTGAAACTACCATAGCGGGATGCTTCATGATTGCTTTTTATTTCCACATTTCTCTTTAAACGGATTTCAAATTCTCAAACGTGCCACGGTGGGATTTGAACTGGTATTCTCCGGATTACTAGTCCCGTAACATAACCACTGCACTACCACAAGCGCTATTGCGGCAGAGACTGTATCCTAGTTTAACACTGGCTAAAGTACTTGAACAGGAAGAGTTTAAAAGAATACGGGTAAATGGCAGAGAGATGGGATTAGTCGGCCAGTTCAAGAGACGGCCCTGAATGGCCTCCTTCTATGCTATTAATTTTATGAATGAAACATGACTGGTCCTGTGCTTTGGAACCATGGAAACGGCAGCTGGAGGCTTGGGACCGCTCTTGAGCAACATTGCGTTTCTTGGGAGCAGGAAAAGTCTTGATGCCCAGTAAGGACTGAGATTGATAGATTATTGACTGAGGGTTTCAATGGATATGGAGCTATGGTGGGTAAATGGACCTTAACTTAAATCTCCGATCCCCGGAATCATCATGGTCATTCACCCGCGCACCCTCTCTTCCTGTAATTATCATAGACTCTTACAGCACAGAAGGAGGCCATTTGGCCCATCGTGCCTGTGCCGGCTCTTTGAAAGAGCTTCCAATTAGTCCCACTCTCCCTCCCCCCCCCCCCCCCCCCCCCCCCCCTGCTCTTTCCCCATAGCCCTGCAAATTTTCTCCCCTTCCAATATTTATCCAATTCCCTTTTGAAAGTTATTGTTGAATCTGCTTCCACCGCCCTTTCAGGCAGCGCATTCCAGATCACAACAACTCGCTGCGTTAAAAAAAAAACTCATCTCTCCACTGGTTCTTTTGCCAATTACCTTAAATCTGTGCCCTCTGGTTACCGACCCTTCAGCTAGTGGAAACGTCTATTAAATCTCCCCTTAACCTTCTCTGCCCCAAGGAGAACAGCCCCAGTTTCTCCAGTCTATCCACATAACTGAAGTCCCTCATCCCTGGTACTATTCTAGTAAATCTCCTCTGCACCCTCTCCAAGGCCTTGATATCCTTCCTAAAGTGCGGTGCCCAGAATTGGATACACTATTCCAGTTGAGGCTGAACCAGTGTTTTACACAGGTTCTTCATAATTTCCACACTTTTGTACTCTATACCTCTATTTATGAAGCCCAGGATCCCGTAAGCCTTTTTAACCGCTTTCTCAACCTGCCCTGCCACCTTCAACGATTTGTGCACACATACCCCCAGGTCTCTGTTCATGCACCCCATTTAGGATTGTATCCTTTAGTTTATATGTCCTCTCCTCATTCTTTCTACCAAAATGCATCACTTCACACTTTTCTGCGTTAAATTTTATCTTCCACATGTCTGCCCATTCCACCAGCCTGTCTATGTCTTCCTGAAGTCTATCACTCTCCTCCTCACTGTTCACTATACTTCCAAGTTTTGTGTCATCTGAGAATTTTGAAATGGTGCCCTGTACACCCACATCCAAGTCATTAATATATATCAAGAAAAGCAGTGGTCCTAGAACTGACCCCTGGGGAACGCCACTGTATACCTTCCTCCAGTCCGAAAAACAACCGTTCACCACTACTCTCTGTTTCCTGTCACTGAGCCAATTTCGTATCCATGCTGCCACTGTCCCTTTTCATAGAATCATAGAAATTTACAGCACAGAAGGAGGCCATTCGGCCCATCGTGTCCACGCCAGTCGACAAAGAGCTATCCACCCTAATCCCACTTTCCAGCTTTTGGTCCGTAGCCTTGTAGGTTACGGCACTTCAAGTGCATATCCAAGTACTTTTTAAATGTGATGAGGGTCTCTGCCTCTACCACCCTTTCAGGCAGTGAGTTCCAGACCCTCACCACCCTCTGGGTGAAACATTTTCTCCTCAACTCCCCTCTAAACCTCCGACCAATTACTTTAAATCTGTGCCCCCTGGTTATTGAACCCTCTGCTAAGGGAAATAGGTGCTTCCTATCCATTCTATCTAGGCCCCTCATAATTTTATACACCTCAATTAGATCTCCCCTCAGCCTCCTCTGTTCCAAAGAAAACAGCCCCAGCCTATCCAGTCTTTCCTCATAGCTAAAATTCCCCAGCCCAGGCAACATCCTCGTAAATCTCCTCTGCACCCCCTCTAGTGCAATCACATCCTTCCTGTAATGTGGTGACCAGAACTGCATGCAGTATTCTAGTTGTGGCCTAACTAGTGTTTTATACAGTTCAAGCATAACCTCCCTGCTCTTATATTCTATGCCTCGGTTAATAAAGGCAAGTATCTCATATACCTTCTTAACCACCTTATTTACCTGTCCTGCTACCTTCAGGGATCTGTGGACATGCACTCCAAGGTCCCTCTGTTCCCCTGCACTTATCAGTATCCTACCATTTATTATGTATTCCCTTGACTGGTCAGCCCTCCCCAAATGCATTACCTCACACTTGTCCAGATTGAATTCCATTTGCTACTGTTCTGCCCACCTGACCAGTCCATTGATATCTTCCTGCAGTCTGCAGCTTTCTTCTTCGTTATCAACCACACGGCCAATTTTTGTATCATCTTTTATTCCATGGGCTTCAATTTTGCTGGCAAGCCTATTATGTGGCACTTTGTCGAACAACTTTTGGAAATCCATGTACACAACGTCAACCACATTACTCTCATCAACCCTCTCTGTTACCTCATCAAAAAATTCAATCAAGTTGATTAAACTCGATTTGCCTTTAACAAATCCGTGCTGGTTTTCCTTAATTAATCCACCCCTATCCAAGTGACTGTTGATTTTGTCCCTGATTACTGTTTCTAAAAGCTTGCTCTATCAAAACTCCTCATGAGTGACCATAAGAACATAAGAATTAGGAGCAGGAGTAGGCCAATCGACCCTTTGAGCCTGCTCCGCCATTCAATAAGATCATGGCTGATCTTCGACCTTAACTCCACTTTTCGCCCGATCCCCATATCCCTTGATTCCCCGAGAGTGCAAAAATCTATTGATCTCAGCCTTGAATATACTGAATGATTCAGCATCCACAGCCCTCTGGGGTAGAGAATTCCAAAGATTCACAACCCTCTGAGTAAAGAAATTCCTCCTCATCTCAGTCCTAAATGGACGACCCCTTATCCTGAGACTACGTCCCCTAGTTCTAGACTCTCCAGCCAGGGGGAAACAACCTCTCAGCATCTACCCTGTCAATCCCCCTCAGAATCTTTTATGTTTCAATGAGATCACCTCCAGAGAGTATCGGCCCATTCTACTCAATCTCTCCTAGGACAACCCTCTCATCCCAGGAATAACTGCACACTGGCCTAGTTGGTGCCTGACCAGCACCTTGTCCAGCAAGAAGGAGTGGGTTTCGTGGGGTAAATGGCCATCATTAGTTGCATGCTGATGGTCTGGTCCATTCTCAAACCCGGAGGCCCCTGGGGAAAGGAGCATTACGAGTAAGGAGTTTATACTGTGAAGAACATGTCAGCACTAACTGGTTACTGTGCCTCTTCAATTTCAGCTCCCCTGGTTGCAGACATTTTATGCTGGACTCGGAGCCATCGCCTTCACTCTGGTAAATAAATTGGAACATTTAATTTATTTTATTTGGTCTAGAACCTGCAGCAAACAGAAGAGGGTTTGAGAAGCCGAGAGGATTAGTTCCAGTTTTCCCCCGTGTGGTGTTGTCTTGTTCTGTCTCTGGGTATTGGGTGGTTTACAGAGCGCCACCTTTCACCTCAGGGCCAGCTTCCATTACAGTCCCAGCCCGGCACTGTTTTTCTTTCATTTGTTTCTTGCACGGGGATGATGGGCAATTGGAGTGTCAGGTAGTCTTGGGGCTGAGGAACATTATCGTACATCGGGCCGGAGGAGTGGCATGTAGAATAGCCCTGAGACTGAGGAATCCCATCACACCTCTGCTCAGACCCACCTTGAGCACTGTCCAGTTCTGGTCAGACCCACCTTGAGCACTGTGTCCAGTTCTGGTCAGACCCACCTTGAGCACTGTGTCCAGTTCTGGTCAGACCCACCTTGAGCACTGTGTCCAGTTCTGGTCAGACCCACCTTGAGCACTGTGTCCAGTTCTGGTCAGACCCACCTTGAGCACTGTGTCCAGTTCTGGTCAGACCCACCTTGAGCACTGTGTCCAGTTCTGGTCAGACCCACCTTGAGCACTGTGTCCAGTTCTGGTCAGACCCACCTTGAGCACTGTGTCCAGTTCTGGTCAGACCCACCTTGAGCACTGTGTCCAGTTCTGGTCACTGAGACACAAGGGAGATGTTCGAGCGCTGGAGGCAGAGCAGAGAAGAACAACGAGACTGATCCCCAGTGGCAGGGGTGCGAGTTATGAGGAGAGACTGAAGCGACCTGGGCTATTCAACCTGGAAAGGAGGAGTCTGAGCGGTGAGAGATAATAAGAGTGTCAGCCAGTGGCTCAGTGGGTAGCACTCTCGCCTCTGAGTCAGAAGGTCATGGGTTTAAGTCCCATTCCAGAGACTTCTGCACAAAAATCTAGGCTGACACTCCAGTGCAGTACTGAGGGAGTGCCGCACTGTCGGAGGTGCTGTCTTTCGGATGAGGCATTAAACCAAGGCCCCATCTGCCCCTTCAGTTGGATGTAAAAATCCCACGGCCACTATTTGAAGAGGAGCAGGGGAGTGCTCCCCAGTGTCCTGGGCCAATATTTATCCGTCAACCAACATCAACAAAAAAACAGATTATCTGGTCATTATCACATTGCTGTATGTGGGATCTTGCTGTGCGCACATTTGCTGCCGTGTTTCCAACATTACAACAATGACTACGCTTCATTAGTACTATAAAGCGCTTTGGGACGTCCTGAGGTGGTGAAAGGCAAGTAATTTCTTCTGTAAATGGTATGGAAAAAGTTAATTTGGAACACTGGGAATAGGACGGTTCAAACTAGTGAAAGGTAACTCTGGGACTGATATCAGGAGATCCTTCACACACACACAGAGGGATCAACACTTGGAACGCAAAAATCCGGGAATCATTTAAGAAACAATTCGACACAGCAATGGGCGTGGGGAGTGTAGGGTCTTGCTGGGTGAATGAAGTAAGACGGACCGAATGGCCTCCCTCCTCAGTAAGGATCTTGTGAAATCCACTGGCAAATCCTGTTGTATGTTCAGCTGCCACTGTGATTTTGGTCTTTTATTTTCCTTGTTACTCTTCGCAGTTCCTGGCTTACGATACGCAGCTTCTTCTGGGGAACAAACGCTACTCCCTGAGTCCCGAAGAACACGTGTTCGGAGCACTCTGCCTCTACATTGACATCATCTACATCTTCATGTTCCTCCTCCAGCTGTTTGGGAATCGGGATTGAGCAGCTCCGGGCTCGTTCCCAACGATTTTATAACTTGTTTTCAGCTGTATTCTGTATAATTTTTTTTAAAGTTTTTTTTGTTTTATGTTTATATCGTGTTTGAACCAGCCGCAGCGCCCCCCACCCCGCAGGACCCCCCTCCCTCCCGAGGTAAGTGATCATTTCAGCCCCTTCCGTTCATTTTTCTGATCTCGGATGCACAACAATCACCAAGACTTGAGTCCCAAACACCGCGCTAATGTTGCCTTTCCGTCATTGTTCAGTTTCCTCCACATTCAGTCCAGGGCAGCTGCTTATGTTATGTCGAGGTGTGGCGTAGCAGAGTCCTGTCAGTGGTGCTTGTCTGGGTTCAGTAGGTCCCTGGGAAACCAGGCAGTCCTTGAACAAACCCCTGTCCCAATCGGTGTCCGAACACACTCTTAAAACCTCTCTCGAAACTGCCTGAAATTTCAAATGGAGAAACGTGTGGGACAGGGACAGCCCAGTTCAGTTACATCATTCTGTTCCGAATTTTTTCATGACGCTTCCCCCCCCCCCAAAGTTGCTGACTCCTGCTGGGGGCAGTTCCACAAGCGCCAGACACCCTCTGGTATCTCCCCCCAAGGCGGCTTATTCGACACAGCCCCGCTTTATCCTGCCCTCGTCCAATATCCAGACCATTACACTTTCCAGCATCCAGCAGGGGTCTTCGGAGAGCGATCATTTCTGGAAATCTTGGATGATTTTCTTTCCCCCGGACCACCGCAGGGCACTGAGGCCTGTTCTATTCCCCCCGCCCCCCCCCCCCAGCTACCATCCCTAATTCTGCACAGACCAGGGACGTAACCTGTGCGGCTTAGTTCCACTCACTATTTTATGAATAACAAAAGCTGGATTTCGGCTTCAACCTTTCAAAATGTACAGAAATAACCCTAAGTTATTATAAATTATTCTTTGTATTTTCAGTGTGATGTAAAGCATGACCCCGGGCTCCCTTGTCAGTCTGGTTGGATTCTAGTCGTGTTCAGCTTGATATATAATGTATATTTTTTAGTAGACGTGCAGTTCCATAAGCTGAGACGTGGATTCAGTATTGGAGCGTGTGGGCGTAACAGACCAGGTGATAAAATAGGACCAGAATCTCGTCCCGTTCCCGAACTGTTTCACTCGGCACCCTTTCCCCTTCCCTGCCCTCTCGGCTCCCACCCACCGCGGTTATAACCGGGCTGATCACACTGATTCTAGCCCCCGTCGCCCCTCCGAGGAGCAGAGTTGGCAGCAGCTGGCTTGCAACGTGTTTCTTTTGAAGTCTCTCACTCTGACTCTGCCGCGGCGCTCGGAGCCCTCGGAGAGGGAGAGTCGGCTGCAGAACCGGCAATTCGGCTGCACTTGCTGTCGCCCGTGTGGCTGCCGCTTTTGCCACTGAATGTCAGGGCAGCCCGATTTGTAAAGTGGGAGTCGGCAGCATAGGCTCACCACCGACTGCTGTACAGGAGCCGCAGCAGGACCCCAAACCACACCCTTTTCCCCTCCCACCTGCGCCAGGCTCCGTCCTCAAGCGTAACTTTCAGTGAACAGTTTGAATAAATAAAAATAAGGGAATCCGCTCTTTGGGAATGAGGATAGACACTCAGACATTGTATTAATGTGAAATCTGTGACAGTATTCTCTGGATTCCTGTAACCTTTGTGCACTCTGAATTAAATATTGTTACCGCCTTTTCAATTGGTCTCTAAGCTTGTTCCTTTCAGTAGGTATGACCATAGACTCATACAGCACAGAAAGGAGGCCATTCAGGCCATCGTGCCTGTGCTGGCTCTTTGGTAGAGCTGTCCAATTTTCCCACTCTGCTCGTTCCTCATAGCCCTGCCAATTTTTCCCCTTCAAGTATTTATCCAATTCCCTTTTGAAAGTTACTATTGAGCCTGCTTCCACCGCCCTTTCAGGCAGCGCATTCCAGATCACAACTCAGTGTAAAAATATTCTCATCTCCCCCTCTGGTCCTTTTCCAATTATCTTAAATCTGTGTCCTCTGGTTACCAACCCTTCTGCCACTGGAAACAGTTTCTCCTTATTTACTCTAAAACCCTTCATGATTTTGAACACTTGTTAAATCTCCCCTTAACCCTTTCTCTGCTCGAAGGAGAACAACTCCAGCTTCTCTACAGAACTGAAGTCCCTCATCCCTGGTACCATTCCAGTAAATCTCTGCATCCTCTCCAAGGGTGGAAACCAACTCTGCAAGCGCCACATGGTTCCATATACTTTATTTCCTGTCCCCTCAGTCCTGAAATTGCTGACTCCTGACTGTCTCTGCAGACTTCTCAATGTCCACAGTGGAGAGGATGCACATCACTGTCTTTATTGCAAAATGTCACTTCAAAGGCAGATGATCACTGCTTTAAAGTTTTTTTTATTCATTCTTGGGATGTGGGCATCACAGGCAAGGCCAGCATTTATTGCCCATCCCTAAATGCCCTCAAGAAGGTGGTGGTGAGCTGCCGCCTTGAACCGCTGCATTCCGTGTGCTAAAGGTGCTCCCAAGTGCTGTTAGGGAGGAATTTCCAGGATTTTGACCCAGTGACGATGAAGGATTGGCGATATACTTCCAAGTCAGGATGGTGTGTGACTTGGAGGGGAACTTGGAGGTGGTAGGGTTCCCACGCGCCTGCTGCCCTTGTCCTTCTAGGTGGTAGAGGTCCTGCGTTTGGGAGGTGCTGCCGGAGAAGCCTTGGCGAGTTGTTGCAGTGCATCCTGTAGATGGTACACACTGCAGCCACGGTGTGCTGGTGGTAGACAAGTGAATGTTTAAGGTGGTGGATGGGGTGCCAATCAAGCGGGCTGCTTTGTCCTGGATCATGTCGTGCTTCTCGTGTCGGAGCTGCACTCATCCAGGCACGTGGAGAGTATTCCATCACACTCCTGACTTGTGCCTTGTAGATGTTGGAAAGGCTTTGGGGAGTCAGGTGAGACACTTGCTGCAGAATACCCAGCTTCTGACCTGCTCTTGTAGCCAGTATCTATGTGGCTGGTCCAGTTAAGTTTCTGGTCAATGGTGACCCCCCAGGATGTTAATGTTGGAATTCAGCAATGGCAATGCCATTGAATGTCAAGGGGCAGTGTGTGGCATGAATGTTGCTTGCTGCTTATCAGGCCAAGCCATAAAGTCATCCAGGCCTTGCTGCATGCAGGCAGAGATTGTTTCATTATCTGAGGAGTTGTAAATGGAACTGAACACTGTGCAGTCATCAGCGAACAGCCCCAGTTCTGCCCTTATGATGGCAGGAAGGTCATTGCCGAAGATGGTTGGGCCTAGGACACTGCCCTGAGGACCTCCTGCAGCGATGTCCTGGGGCTGTGATGATTGTCCTACAACAACCACCTTCCTTTGTGCTAGGTATGACTCCAGCCAGCAGAGAGCTTTCCCCCCTCTTCCTGGTTTTCAAATCCATCCATGGCCTTGCTCCCCCCGAACTCTAGTCTCCTCCAGCCCTACAACCAATGTTCCCGTTAAGCCGCGTGGACGCGCACCCAAAAAATAATTAGAGGGAATGTTGCCTACAACCTTCCAAGATCTCTGCGCTCCTTCAATTCTGGCCTCTTGAGCATCCCCGATTTTAATCACTCCACCATTGGTGGCCGTGCCTTCAGCTGCTTCGGACCCAAGCTCTGGAATTCCCTCTCCGCCTCTCTCTCCTCGAAGATGCTCAATAGAACCTACCTCTTTCACCAGGCTTTTGGTCACCTGCCCTAATATCTCATGTGGCTCGGTGTCCAATTTTGTCTGGTAACGCTCCGTGAAGCACCTTGGAACATTTTACTACATTAAACGTGGTGTATTGTTGTGGTTGTTCTCTAGATTTAACTGGTAATATCGACCAAGTTCACATAGGTAACAGAACCACTTAATCTTGATTATCTGCCCATAGGATTGAATCCTTGATTGTTTGTTCCACCAGTGGAGCCTCGTGAGCAAGACTCTCAGTGCCGGTCTTTATCCTGGGATTAGGTGACAGGCTTGTGTGCAATTCAGAGGATAAATGTGACACTCCAAGTTTTTCAGAGCCTATCGCGATAGAGGCTCTGTATCGGTTAGATGAAATCCCGTGTAGTTTGTTAAGGTTTAGTATTAAGAGAGTTATCAAAAATGTTCCACCTTTTATTAATGGCTTTGCACCTGAGGAGGTATAAAGTTTTGCAATCCAGTAAAATCTGCCGTATTAATTTTCCGCTAAAGTCTCCAATTTAGTTCCGGTTTGTAGTTTGCACAGAGTGCTTATTTTTCTGTTATCCAAAGATTAAATAAACACAAAAAGGGCTTGTATCAATTCAGTGACCAAAATTACAGCAACAAGTGCTTCTATTCGATCCCCAGGCAACACTACATTACCAGAGTAAAAAGTGAGCGCTTGTTCACAGGAGGGGTATTTGGCACTGAGCCTGGCAGCAGTGTCTGCGGAGCCCCGGTAGTCGGGCTGTGGATGTGTTTACCATTTAGGGCAGAAGCTGAAACAGTGACCCCTGGAACGTGGGCTCCACAGAAATACTTCACTCAGTGTCAGCGGCATTTGGCAAAAAACAAAAGTGCTCAACACACACACGACACACGAGAGTGAGCATGTTAACACGCAGACACACGAGAGCACAAGATAACAGATACACAACAGCACTCAACAGTACACATGACATGTAACAGCACACGTGTTAACATACATAAACACAACAGACATGCAAGAGCAGACATGGCAACACATACGAGATCACATACAATATAACAGACGCAAGAGCGCACAACACATGTGCAGCAAAAACACGCATGTGAGAACATAAAGACACGAAAACACAAAACAAATAGTTTCACAACATTTCTTTCCCAAAAAAAAGTGCTTTTTTTCATGATAAACTGTACGGAATTCTAACAAAAGCCTTCTAGAAAAAAAACACAGGATCTGCAGCAGAGGTTCTGTGCTCCGATTCTACACGAATACTTCACTCAGTGACATTATATTGCAAGTAACAAAAGTCTGCAATACACACAATTACACGGTCACACGAGATCCGTGACAACACACGGACACACAGAAGCACACGCAATGAGACACACACACACACACAGGAGTGTACACACGATAGCAGACACACAACCATAACAGACACGCAAGAGCATACATATAGTAACACACAGACAAGCAAGAGCACACATGAAAGTGCACATCAAGAGACAGGGCAACACATGATAGAACACGCAACAGCACACATGTTGACACCTGAAAGAGCACACACGAGGACACGCAGTCATGCAGCACGCATATGCACAAGGACACACACGACATGCATGTGCACAAGGACACGTGTACAAGGACATGCAGACACACGTGTGCACAGCAACACAGACATGTGCACAAGGACACACACACGCAATGCATGTGCACAAGGACAGACGCAAAACAGTCAATCGTGCAAGTTTCACACGCTCTCTTTCCAACCAAAAAAGTGCTTTCTCTGTCTCATGATAATCTGTATGGAATGGTAACAAAAATCCTTCGAGGAAAACACACCGAAGCTGCAGTGGGAGTCTCATTCACAGGAGCCCCGCCCACAAAGAGGTCACCCCAGCTGTCCGTCAATTTAGTTGCTACAGCGACGAGACGTCTGGCGAGGGGGATGGGAGGCAGCTCGACTTGCGGTTGGTTCCTTCAGGCCGACGAGCAATGAAGAGTGGGCAGTCCGGGGGCAGGTGTCTGGGGCAGAGCCAGGGCATCACATCGCCCATTAGGGGGGGCAGAAATCAGCAAAGTAGGGATGCTGCAAGGCTTCCTCAGCTGAAATCCTTTGCACTGGGTTACATTTCAACAGGTTCTGTAAAAAACAAAGACACAAATATATCTTAAGGCAAAGACAGTACGATTATAGACACCATCCTTTCACAGCGGAGCTTAGGGGTCAAAGCTTGGACAGAGGGACAGGATTGAAGCTTCCTCCGGAAGGGTCCTGCAGGAGATGACTTTAGGTGGGCTCGACACAGTTCCAAACAGGCCACCGCCCACAACTGACCCGAGTTTGGTAAATAAAGGACGATCTCACTCAGAGGTCGCAGGCTGGGTATAGTGAAATGGAAAATGTCACAATGGTGTAGAAGAGGCGGGAGAGCGCAAGTCTCAGACTGGAGCTAAAGCACATTTTTCGGACAGTGTAGAGGGAGCTTTACTCTGTATCTAACCCGTGCTGTATCTGCCCTGGGAGTGTTTGATGGGACAGTGTAGAGGGAGCTTTACTCTGTATCTAACCCGTGCTGTACCTGCCCTGGGAGTGTTTGATGGGATAGTGTAGAGGGAGCTTTACTCTGTATCTAACCCCGTGCTGTATCTGCCCTGGGAGTGTTTGATGGGGCAGTGTAGAGGGAGCTTTACTCTGTATCTAACCCCGTGCTGTACCTGCCCTGGGAGTGTTTGATGGGACAGCGTAGAGGGAGCTTTACTCTGTATCTAACACGTGCTGTATCTGCCCTGGGAGTGTTTGATGGGACAGCGTAGAGGGAGCTTTACTTATACATTCACGGGATGTGGGCATCTCTGCCAAGGCCAGCATTTATTGCCCATCCTTAGTTGCCCTTGAGAAGGTGGTGGTGAGCCGCCTTTTTGAACCGCTGCAGTCCGTGTGGTGAAGGTACTCCCAGTGCTGTTCGGGAGGGAGTTCCAGGATTTTGACCCAGCGACGATGAAGGAATGTTGATGTATTTTCAAATCAGGATGGTGTGTGACTTGGACGGGAACTTGGAGGTGATGATGTTCCCATGCACCTGCTGCTCTCGTCCTTCTAGTGCTAGAGGTCTCGGGTTTGGGAAGTAGCCTGTCGAAGAAGCCTTGGTGAGTTGCTTCTGTGCATCTTGTAGATAGTACACACTGCAGCCAGTGTGCTAGTGGTGGAGGGAGTGAATGAATGTTTAACATGGTGGCTGGGGTGCCAATCAAGCAGGCCGCTTTTTCCAGGATGGTGTCAAGCTTCTTGAGTGTTGTTTGAGCTGCACTCAGCCAGGGAAATGGTGAGTACTCCTGACTTGTGCTCTGTCGATGATGGAAAGGCTTTGGGGAGTCACATAATAGGCTCGCCAGCAAAGTTGAAGCCCATGGAATAAAAGGGACAGTGGCAGCATGGATACGGAATTGGCTAAGTGACAGGAAACAGAGAATAGTGGTGAACGGTTGTTTTTCGGACTGGAGGAAGGTATATAGTGGTGTTCCCCAGGGGTCGGTTCTAGGACCACTGCTTTTCTTGATATATATTAATGACTTGGACTTGGGTGTACAGGGCACAATTTCAAAATTTGCAGATGACACAAAACTTGGAATTATAATGAACAGTGAAGAGGAGAGTGACAGACTTCAAGCTGGTGGAATGGGCGGACATGTGGCAGATGACATTTAACGCAGAAAAGTGCGAAGTGTGGTGTTCCGCAGGGGTCAGTGCTGGGTCCCCAACTCTTTACAATCTATATTAACGATTTGGAGGAGGGGACAGAGTGTAACATATCAAAGTTTGCAGATGATACTTAGATGGGAGGGAAAGTAGTGAGTGAGGAGGACATAAAAAATCTGCAAGGGGACATAGACAGGCTAAGTAAGTGGGCAGAGATTTGGAAGATGGAATACAATACTGGAAAGTGTGAGGTTATGCACTTTGGCAGGAAAAATAGTAGAGCAAGTTATTATCTTAATGGCAAGAAATTGGAAAGTACTGAAGTACAAAGGGATCTGGGGGTCCTGGTGCACGAAACTCAAAAGGTTAGTATGCAGGTGCAGCAAGTGATTAAGGCGGCCAATGGAATGTTGGCTTTCATTGCTAAGGGGATAGAATATAAAAATAGGGAGGTATTGCTTCAGTTGTACAAGGTATTGGTGAGACCGCACCTGGAATACTGCATACAGTTTTGGTGTCCATACTTAAGAAAAGACATACTTGCTCTCGAGTCAGTACAAAGAAGGTTCAATCGGTTAATCCCGGGGATGAGGGGATGGACATATGAGGATAGGTTGGGTAGATTGGGACTCTACTCATTGGAGTTCAGAAGAATGAGAGGCGATCTTATTGAAACATATAAGATTGTGAAGGGGTTGGATCGGGTGGATGCGGGGAGGATGTTCCCGATGATGGGTGAAACTAGAACTAGGGGGCATAGTCTTAGAATAAGGGGCTGCTCTTTCAAAACTGAGATGAGAAGGAACTACTTCACTCAGAGGGTGGTAGGTCCATGGAATATGCTGCCCCAAAAAGCTGCAGAAGCTACATCATTACATAAATTTAAAACAGAAATAGACAGTTTCCTAGAAGTAAAGGGAATTAAGGGTTACGGGGAGCGGGCAGGAATTTGGACATGAGTCTAGATTCGGATCGGTCATGGCCCTGTGGGTAGCGTAGCGGGCCCAGGGGCCGTGTAGCCTGATCCTGCTCCTATTTCGTGTGTCCAATTCTGTTAGGTTCAGGAGATGGTTCTGTGATAGTAGATTGGCGGTTAGGATCAGATCAGCCAGGATCTTATTGAATGGCGGAGCAGGCTCGAGGGGCCAATTGGCCTACTCCTGCTCCTATTTCTTATGTTTATGATACATTTTGGTAGAAAGAATGAGGAGAGGAAATATAAATTAAATGGTACAATCCGAAATGGGGTGCATGAACAGAGAGACCTGGGGGTATATGTACACAATTCGTTGAAGGTGGCAGGGCAGGTTGAGAAAGCTGTTAAAAAAGCTTACGGAATCCTGGGCTTCATGAATAGAGGTATAGAGTACAAAAGCGTGGAAATTATGATGAACCTTTATAAAACACTGGTTCGGCCACAACTGGAGTATTGTCCAATTCTGGGCACCGCACTTTAGGAAGGATGTGAAGGCCTTGGAGAGGGTGCAGAAAAGATTTACGAGAATGTTTCCAGGGATGAGGGACTTCAGTTACGTAGATAGACTGGAGAAGCTGGGGTTGTTCTCCTTAGAGCAGAGAAGATCGAGAGGAGATTTGATAGAGGTGTTCAAAATCATGAGGGGTCTGGACAGAGTAGATAGAGAGAAACTGTTCCCATTGGCGGAAGGGTCGAGAACCAGAGGACACAGATTTAAGGTGATTGGCAGAAGAACCAAAGGCGACATGAGGAAAAAGTTTTTTTTACTCAGCGAGTGGTTAGGATCTGAAATGCACTGCCTGATAGGGTGGTGGAGGCAGATTCAATCATGGCTTTCAAAAGGGAGTTGGATAAGTAACTGAAGGAAAAAAATTTGCAGGGCTACAGGGAAAGGGCGGGGGGACTGGGACTCGCTGAGGTGCTCTTGCAGAGAGCCGGCACGGGCTCGACGAGCCGAATGGCCTCCTTCCGTGCTGTAAGCATTCTATGATTCTATGGTTCACTCGCCGCAGAATACCCAGCCTCTGGCCTGCATTTATGTGGCTGGTCCAGTGGAGTTTCTGGTCAATGGTGACCCCCAGGATGTTGATGGTGGGGGATTCGACAATGGTAATGCCATTGAATGTCAAAGGGAGGTGGTTAGACTTTCTCATGTTGGAGATAGGTGTGGCGCAAATGTTCCTTGCCACTTATTAGCCCAAGCTTGAATGGTGTGCAGGTCATGCTCCATGCGGGCATGGACTGCTTCATTATCTGAGGAGTTGCAAATGGAACTGGTGGTGTTGGTTAAGCTCTTTTCAAAATAGTGCCATGGGATCTTTGAAACATACAAGATTCTGAGGGGGATTTTTTTTTAAATTTGTTCACAGGATGTGGGCATTGCTGGCAAGGCCAGCATTTATTGCCCATCCCTAATTGCTATGGAAAAGGTAGTGGTGAGCCGCCTTCTTGAACCACTGAAGTATGGTGATACTTCTTTTTTGTACCGGTTTGTTACAACCGAGTGTCTCGCTCAGCCTATTTCAGGGGCAGTTAAGAGTCAACCACATTGCTGTGGGTTTGGAGTCACATATAGGCCAGACCGGGTAAGGACACTAAAGGACATCAGTGAACCAGATGGGGTTTTACGACAATCTGGTAGTTTCATGGTCACCATTACTGATACTAGCTTTTTATTCCATAATTATTTAATTAACTGAATTTAAATTCCCCAGCTGCCATGGAGAGATTTGAACTCATGTCTCCGGATCATTCGTCCAGGCCTCTGGATTACTAGTCCACTATGCTACCGTACCCGTATTGACAGGGTAGATGCTGAGAGGTTGTTTCCCCTGGCTGGAGTGTCTAGAACTAGGGGGCATAGTCTCAGGATAAGGGGATGGCCATTTAAGACCGAGATGAGGAGAAATTTCTTCACTCAGAGGGCTGTGAATCTTTAGAATTCTCTACCCCAGAGGGCTGTGGATGCTGAATCGTTCAGTATATTCAAGGCTGAGATAGATTTTTGGACTCATGGGGAATCAAGGGATATGGAGATAGGGCGGGAAAGTGGAGATGAGGTCGAAGATCTGCCATGATCTTACTGAATGGCGGAGCAGGCTCGAGGGGCCGTATGGCCTACTCCTAATTGTTATGTTTTTATAGATCCACCTGAACAGAAAGACAGATCCTCGGTTTAAAGAGAGAAAGCCTTGCATTTATACAGCGCCTTTCATGACCTCAGGACATCCCAGAGCGCTTTACAACCAATGAAGTACTTTTTGAAGTGTAGTCACTGTTGTAATGTAGGAAACGCAGCAGCCAATTTGTGCACAGCAAGATCCCACAAACAGCAATGTGATAATCTGTTTTACTGCTGTTGGTTGAGGGATAAATATTGGCCATAACATCGGGGATAACTCCCCTGCTCTTCTTCGAATAGTGCCATGGGATCTCGGAGAGGGCAGACGGGGCCTTGGTTTAATGTCTCATCCGAAAGACAGCACCTCCGACATCGCAGCACACCCTCAGTACTGCCCGTCCGACAGTGCAGCGCTCCCCTCAGCACTGCACTGGGAGTGTCAGCCTGGATTAAAGGTTCGAATCTCTGGAGTGAGACTTGAACCCACGACCTTCTGACTCAGAGGCAAGAGTGCTACCCACTGAGCTGATACTCGGTGACAAAGTAAACTGGATGAGTGAACAAATATAATTTCAATAACTAAGTATCTGATCTTCCCCTGGGTGCTGTTCCAGTGTCCCAGAATGCGTGACTCACCTGGAGCAGGTCTCGCCCAGTAGTGTTGAGCTTCGGAACGACATTTAATAAGGATGTTGTCGCCGGATACATGGGATAGGGCTGGAAAAGAACACAGAGTCAGGGATTCATTAAAAACTGACATCCAGCAATGCAGGGGTTATCCAGGACGGGGCAGGGGTTAACCTGTTTCATTCGCAACTCCTCGGATAACGAAGCAGTCCGTGCCCGCATGCAGCAAGACCTGGACAACATTCAGGCTTGGGCTGATAAGTAGCAAGTAACATTTGCGCCACACAAGTGCCTGGCAACAACTATCTCCAACAAGAGAGAGTCTAACCACCGCCCCTTGACATTCAACAGCATTACCATCGCCGAATCCCCCACCATCAACATCCTGGGGGTCACCATTGACCAGAAACTTAACTGGACCAGCCACATAAATACTGTGGCAACAAGAGCAGGGCAGAGGCTGGGTATTCTACAAGGCGCAAGTAAGGAGTGTGATGGAATACTCTCCACTTGCCTGGATGAGTGCAGCTCTAACAACACTCAAGAAGCTCGGCACCATCCAAGACAAAGCAGCCCGCTTGATTGGCACCTCATCCACCACCTTAAACATTCACTCCCTCCACCACTGGTGCACCGTGGCTGCAGTGTGCACCATCTACAAGATGCACTGCAGCAACTCGCCAAGGCTTCTTCGACAGCACCTCCCAAACCCGCGACCTCGACCTACCTAGAAGGACAAGGGCAGCAGCCGCATGGGAATAGCACCACCTCCAAGTTCCCCTCCAAGTCACACACCATCCTGACTTGGAAATATATCACCGTTCCTTCATCGTCACTGGGTCAAAATACTGGAACTCCCTCCCGAACAGCACTGTGGGAGCACCTTCACCACACTGACTACAGCGGTTCAAGGCGGCAGCTCACCACCACCTTCTCAAGGGCAATTAGGGATGGGCAATAAATACTGGTCATGCCAGCGACGTCCACATCCCATGAACGAATAAAAAAAAATACAGGATAGGGCAGGGACTAGACAGGATAGGGCAGATAAACAAATGTGGGCATATCAAACATTCATGTAGAAAATCCCGAGTTATTAACTAGTCTTCGTCGGTGTCCTATTAGCTAGTCCCCTCCTCTTCCGGACTCATGGACTCCCGCACCACAGGTTCTGCCCCACAGGTGCTGGCTCCTCTTCAGTTTCTATATTTACATAGGATTACACAGGATGTACGGCACAGAAACAGGCCATTCGGCCCAACCAGTCCATGCCGGCGTTTATGCTCCACTCGAGCCTCCTCCCGTCTTTCCTCATCTAACTATCACCGTAACCCTCGATTCCCTTCTCCCTCATATGGTTATCTAGCCTCCTTTAAATGCATCTATACTATTTGCCTCAACCACTCTTTGGGTAAAGAAGTTTCTTCTGAATTCCCTATTTGATTTATTGGTGACTATCTTATATTGATGGCCTCTAGTTATGCTCTTCCCCACAAGTGGAAACATTCTCTCTGTATCCACTCTATCAAAACCTTTCATAATTTTAAAGACCTCTATTAGGTCACCCCTCAGCCTTCTTTTTTCAAGCGAAGAGACCCAGCCTGTTCATCCTTTCCTGATAGGTATACCCTCGTTTTCTGGTATCATCCTTGTAAATCTTCACTGCACCCTCTCCAGTGCCTCTATATCCTTGTTATAATATGGCGACCAGAACGGTACGCAGTACTCCAAGTGTGGTCTAACCAAGGTTCGATACAGGTTCAGCATAACTTCACTACTTTTCAAATTCTATCCCTCTAAAAATAAACCCTAGTGGCTGGTTTACTTTTTTTAAATGGTCTGAGCATCTTATGTTCAGGAAGGTGGCGTCCTGCCCAATGTCTAACCATATGATAGTATAATCTGGGTGGAACAACAGGACTCCCTTGTAATCTGAACGAGAGATCATGTGTCTCACCATGTGCGCTTCTCGAATCTTTTCGAAAGGCGCCTGAAACACTCGGTGAGCTGAGGCCAGATATTAATGGAAAACTGCTTTAGTTACAGACACGCAAGTGGACCTAAAGAGTAAAAATCAAAGCAAATCCCACTCCTTTCACTCCTCTCCTCAACAACACAATTCTCTGTTCAAACTCTGTGTCCAGCCAGGGGGAGGATTGACTTGATCCCAGTAGGGACAGGGCAGATGGCCTGTTGATAAAACTGGCTAGCTCTCCTCCCAACCTGGGTTGCGTTAAGCTGCTGTTCTGAAATGAATGAGGGCCAATTTAGCTAGCAGGCCTGGGGTGAGACAATGGACCCTTCCTGTATCACTGAGGCAGATGGCAAGACACATTTCGCAAACTGGCCCGTCTGGTTTTAATACACATCTTCAATCCCTGCAGTTAACATCTCCCCCTTTTTAAACCGACACAAATTCACTTTGTTTGAAAACACAACACTTAAACACAATTCAAACACCCCAAAATCCTTTCGATCTGGAATCATAGCATTACATAGAAATTATAACACAGAAACAAGCCGTTCGGCCCATCGAGTCAGTGTTGGTGTTTATCCTACAC
>JASTWF010000314.1:0-12500 GCA_030390025.1 Squalus acanthias | reverse complement strand
AGAGAGGGAGACAGAGTGAGAGAGGGAGACAGAGTGAGAGAGGGAGACAGAGTGAGAGAGGGAGACAGAGTGAGAGAGGGAGACAGAGTGAGAGAGGGAGACAGAGTGAGAGAGGGAGACAGAGTGAGAGAGGGAGACAGAGTGAGAGAGGGAGACAGAGTGAGAGAGGGAGACAGAGTGAGAGAGGGAGACAGAGTGAGAGAGGGAGACAGAGTGAGAGAGGGAGACAGAGTGAGAGAGGGAGACAGAGTGAGAGAGGGAGACAGAGTGAGAGAGGGAGACAGAGTGAGAGAGGGAGACAGAGTGAGAGAGGGAGACAGAGTGAGAGAGGGAGACAGAGTGAGAGAGGGAGACAGAGTGAGAGAGGGAGACAGAGTGAGAGAGGGAGACAGAGTGAGAGAGGGAGACAGAGTGAGAGAGGGAGACAGAGTGAGAGAGGGAGACAGAGTGAGAGAGGGAGACAGAGTGAGAGAGGGAGACAGAGTGAGAGAGGGAGACAGAGTGAGAGAGGGAGACAGAGTGAGAGAGGGAGACAGAGTGAGAGAGGGAGACAGAGTGAGAGAGGGAGACAGAGTGAGAGAGGGAGACAGAGTGAGAGAGGGAGACAGAGTGAGAGAGGGAGACAGAGTGAGAGAGGGAGACAGAGTGAGAGAGGGAGACAGAGTGAGAGAGGGAGACAGAGTGAGAGAGGGAGACAGAGTGAGAGAGGGAGACAGAGTGAGAGAGGGAGACAGAGTGAGAGAGGGAGACAGAGTGAGAGAGGGAGACAGAGTGAGAGAGGGAGACAGAGAGAGGGAGACAGAGTGAGAGAGGGAGACAGAGTGAGAGAGGGAGACAGAGTGAGAGAGGGAGACAGAGTGAGAGAGGGAGACAGAGTGAGAGAGGGAGACAGAGTGAGAGAGGGAGACAGAGTGAGAGAGGGAGACAGAGTGAGAGAGGGAGACAGAGTGAGAGAGGGAGACAGAGTGAGAGAGGGAGACAGAGTGAGAGAGGGAGACAGAGTGAGAGAGGGAGACAGAGTGAGAGAGGGAGACAGAGTGAGAGAGGGAGACAGAGTGAGAGAGGGAGACAGAGTGAGAGAGGGAGACAGAGTGAGAGAGGGAGACAGAGTGAGAGAGGGAGACAGAGTGAGAGAGGGAGACAGAGTGAGAGAGGGAGACAGAGTGAGAGAGGGAGACAGAGTGAGAGAGGGAGACAGAGTGAGAGAGGGAGACAGAGTGAGAGAGGGAGACAGAGTGAGAGAGGGAGACAGAGTGAGAGAGGGAGACAGAGTGAGAGAGGGAGACAGAGTGAGAGAGGGAGACAGAGTGAGAGAGGGAGACAGAGTGAGAGAGGGAGACAGAGTGAGAGAGGGAGACAGAGTGAGAGAGAGAGACAGAGTGAGAGAGAGAGACAGAGTGAGAGAGGGAGACAGAGTGAGAGAGGGAGACAGAGTGAGAGAGGGAGACAGAGTGAGAGAGGGAGACAGAGTGAGAGAGGGAGACAGAGTGAGAGAGGGAGACAGAGTGAGAGAGGGAGACAGAGTGAGAGAGAGAGACAGAGTGAGAGAGACAAAGCGAGAGTGAGCGACCGAGAGGGAGACAGAGTGAGAGAGATAGATAGAGTGCGAGTAAGATACAAAAAGTGGGAAACAGACAGAGACAACCTGAGGGAGCGAGGGATAGAGACAGATAGGGCGGGAGAAGGAAACGGAGACAGAATGAATGAGATATAGAGACAGAGACAGAGTAAGAGAGGGATACACAATGAGATAGAAAGATCAGAGGTAGAAAGCTCGAAGACAGATAAAGATTGAGGCAGACAGTGAAGAGGTAGAGAGGAAACAATATGATGTCATTATTCCCGAGATTTTGTACAGCACACAAGCTCTGCACCCGAAAAGTGTGAACAACATTTGATCTCGCTCTACCCTCTGGAACCCTTCCTGACTCCAAATAAAAACCTTATATACAGTGCATTATCCCTCCTCAACCTGTCTGCAGCCTTTAACACGATTGACCACACCATCCTCCTCCTCATGCTGTCAGGCTGCCTGACTGACGTCAAGTCTGAAAGGAGTCAGCTTCCTTCAGCCGAGCATAAAGGAGACCAAAGCCCTTATTGTTGGTTCTCACCATAAATCGCACTCCCTTTCCAACTCACTCCCTGACCACTTCCTCCAGCTGCAGTAAACTGTTTGCAACCTCAGTGTCGTGTTTGACCCTGAGCTGAGCGTCACGTCACATCCCACATCCTCTCCATCACCTGCTCCACTTCCTGCAACCCCCTCTCGCGCCCCACTGCCAATACCCACATCAGCGCTGGAGCAGTGGGTAGCACTCTCTTGCCTCCGAGTCAGAAGGTCGTGGGTTCAAGTCCCACGCCAGACTCTTGAGCACATAATCCAGGCCAACAATCCCAGTGCAGTACTGAGGAAGCGCTACACTGTCGGAGGGGCAGTACTGAGGGAGTGCCGCACTGTCGGAGGGGCAGTACTGAGGGAGTGCCGCACTGTCGGAGGGGCAGTACTGAGGGAGCGCCGCACTGTCGGAGGGGCAGTACTGAGGGAGCGCTGCACTGTCGGAGGGGCAGTACTGAGGGAGCGCCGCACTGTCGGAGGGGCAGTACTGAGGGAGCGCCACACTGTCGGAGGGGCAGTACTGAGGGAGTGCTGCACTGTCGGAGGGGCAGTACTGAGGGAGCGCCGCACTGTCGGAGGGGCAGTACTGAGGGAGCGCCGCACTGTCGGAGGGGCAGCACTGAGGGAGCGCTGCACTGTCGGAGGGACAGTACTGAGGGAGCGCTGCACTGTCGGAGGGACAGTACTGAGGGAGTGCCGCACTGTCGGAGGGACAGTACTGAGGGAGCGCTGCACTGTTGGAGGGGCAGCACTGAGGGAGCGCTGCACTGTCGGAGGGGCAGTACTGCACTGTCGGAGGGGCAGTACTGAGGGAGTGCTGCACTGTCGGAGGGGCAGTACTGAGGGAGCGCTGCACTGTCGGAGGGGCAGTACTGAGGGAGCGCTGCACTGTCGGAGGGGCAGTACTGAGGGAGTGCTGCACTGTCGGAGGGTCAGTACTGAGGGAGTGCTGCACTGTCGGAGGGGCAGCACTGAGGGAGCGCTGCACTGTCGGAGGGGCAGCACTGAGGGAGCGCTGCACTGTTGGAGGGGCAGCACTGAGGGAGCGTTGCACGACCCAAAGCACTTTACAGCCAATGAAGCACTTTTTAAGTGCAGTCACTGTTGTAATGTAGGAAACATGGCAGTTAATTTGCGCACAGCAAGCTCCCACAAACAACAGTGTGATAATAATTGAGATATAAATATTGGCCAGGACAGGTTGCATAGACTAGGCTTCTATTCCCTTGCATATAGAAGGTTGAAGGGTGATCTGATCGAGGTCTTTAAAATGATAAAAGGACTTGATAGGGTAGATTGAGAGAAATTATTTCCTCTGGTGGGGGAATCCATAACAAGGGGGCACAATCTTAAAATTAGAGCCAGGCCATTTAGGAGTGAAGCATTTTTTCACAAAGGGTAGTGGAGATCTGGAACACTCTCCCAAAAGGCTGTGGATGCTGGGGAATAATTGACATTTTCAAGGCAGAGATCAATAAGACTTTTGTTGGGTAAGGGTATCAAGGGATATGGAGCAAAGGCGGGTAAATGGAGTCGAGGTGCAGATCAGCCATGATCTCATTGAATGGCGAAACAGACTCGAGGGGCTGAATGGCCTCCTCCTGTTCCTATGAGGATGTGAAAGGGCCTTTGCTCTTTCTTTCTATCCAGACTTTTCCCACCTCCAGACTCGATTTCTCCAAAGCCTTCCTTGTCCTTCTATCCTTCCCAGTCTATAAACTTCAATTTCTCCAATCCAGCTGCCTGTATCGTGTCCTACTCGCCCATCACGCCTGTTGTCAGTGAGTAACACTGACTCCCTGTCCACCAGGGCATCTAACAAGATTCTTAGCTTCAAATCCCTTCACACACTCACACGCCCCCCGCAACCTCTGCACCCCTTCCCCCAGCCATACAACTCCCTCCCCAACCTCTGCACTCCTTCCCCCAGCCATACAACTCCCTCCCCAACCTCTGCACCCCTTCCCCCAGCCATACAACTCCCTCCCCAACCTCTGCACTCCTTCCCCCAGCCATACAACTCCCTCCCCAACCTCTGCACTCCTTCCCCCAGCCTTACAACTCCCTCCCCAACCTCTGCACTCCTTCCCCCAGCCATACAACTCCCTCCCCAACCTCTGCACCCCTTCCCCCAGCCATACAACTCCCTCCCCAACCTCTGCACCCTTCCCCCAGCCATACAACTCCCTCCCCAACCTCTGCACCCTTCACCCCAACCATATCTCCCTCCCCAACCTCTGCACCTCTTCCCCAAGTCATACATCCCCTCCCCAACCTCTGCAGCCACTCCAACCAATGCATCTCCATCCGCACTCCTCATTCCTCTGACTCCAGCTTCCTGAGCACCCCACCCCTTCGCCCTAACACTGGTGGCTGAGCTTTCAGTCGCGTTGCCCCACTTTCCGGAACTCCCTTCTTAAACCCGCCACCTCTCTACCCTCCTTTAAAAACCATCTCAAATCCTATTTTGACCATCAGTCACCTTCGCTAACGTCCCTTCCCAAGGCTTGGCCTCGGGATGCTTTGTACAATAACGGTGCTATATAAATGCAGAGTGCTGTTGCTGAAATCCTCCACACAGCTGAAAGCACAGGATTTAAAAAGGATATCGGAAAATCCTCTTCAACTGGTCGTCGACATCATTCCCAGGAAACAGCGGCCTTCCTGCATTTGCTAACTCTGGAACGGAAAGTACGTTAGTTAGCGGGAACGCTGCATTGGGGAGGTCCAAGCAAGAGCCTTTCATCCAAAAATACAATCGCTTCTCAAACTGCGTAAGGAACACAAACTAATAAAGGGCATTTTAATCCCGTGAGGATTTATACTGTTTTTATTATTTAAGTGTTGTACTCGCAGTGTCAATCCATCAGATTAAAAGCTGATAGCTGTTTGTATGTGCTTTCCCCCTCCCAGAGTGTGTCTCACTGTATTATTCAAAACTGTTCAGCTTTACCCTGGGGTTACATTTAATTTATTTCACAGACTGATACAGCACAGGAGGCCATTCGGCCCATCGTGCCTGTGCCGGCTCTTTGATAGAGCTCTCCAATTAATCCCACTCCCTGCTCTTTCCCCATAGCCCTGCAAATTTCTCCTTTTCAAGTATTTATCCAATTCCCTTTTGAAAGTTACTATTGAATCTGCTTCCACCGCCCTTTCAGGCAGCGCATTCCAGATCACAACAACTCGCTGTGTAAAAACGTTTCTCCTCTTCTCCCCTCTGGTTCTTTTGCCAATTACCTTCAATCTGTGTCCTCTGGTTACCGACCCTCCTGCCACTGGAAACAGTTTCTCCTTAGTTACTCTATCAAAACCCTTCAAAATTTTAAACACCTCCCCTTAACCTTCTCTGCTCTGAGGAGAACAGTCCTAGCTTCTCCAGTCTCTCCACGTAATTGAAGTCCCTCATCCCTGGAACCATTCTGGTAAATCTCCTCTGTACCCTCTCCAAGGCCTGGACATCCTTCCTAAAAAGCGGTGCCCAGAATTGGACACAATACTCCAGCTGGGGCCTAAGTCAGAGGAACATAGTGGACATCCCACATGATTTCCAGGGGTCGATACGCCAGTTCGGGGATAACCGTTAATGCTGGACTTGCCCAAACTGTACAATGATGTCTGTGCACGCTGAGTGGTCACGGAGCAGGAGCTGGACCCACGGCTCATTTTCCCCACCCCGAGAGGTCCTGAGGCCGAAAGCAACACCCATCACTGCCCCTAGCTCAGATCAGCAGACTCGGCATAGGCTGGGGATTGGATCTGCCTCCCCCTGCTCTGCACTTTTTAAAATTTGTTTATGGGATGTGGGCGTCGCTGGCATTTATTGCCCATCCCTAATTGCCCTCGAGAAGGTGGTGGTGAGCCGCCTTCTTGAACCGCTGCAGTCCGTGTGGTGAAGGTGCTCCCACAGTGCTGTTAGGGAGGGAGTTCCAGGATTTTGACCCAGCGGCGATGAAGGATCGGCGATATATTTCCAAGTCAGGATGGTGTGTGACTTGGAGGGGAACTTGGAGGTGGTGGTGTTCCCATGCGTCTGCTGCCCATGTCTTTCTAGGTGGAAGAGGTCACGGGTTTGGGAGGTGCTGTCGAAGAAGCCTTGGCGAGTTGCTGCAGTGCATCTTGTAGATGGTACACACTGCAGCCACGGTGCGCCGGTGGTGGAGGGAGTGAATGTTTAAGGTGGTGGATGGGCTGCCAATCAAGCGGGCTGCATTTGTCCTGGATGGTGTTGAGCTTCTTGAGTGTTGTTGGAGCTGCGCTCATCCAGGCAAGTGGAGAGTATTCCATCACACTCCTTACTTGTGCCTTGTAGATGGTGGAAAGCTTTGGGGAGTCAGGAGGTGAGACACTCGCCGCAGAATAACTAGCCTCTGACCTGCTCTTGTAGCCACAGTATTTACGTGGCTGGTCCAGTTAAGTTTCTGGAGACTGGTGACCCCCAGGATGTTGATGGTGGGGGATTCAGCAATGGTAATGCCGTTGAATTTCAATGGACGGTGGTTAAACTCTCGCTTGTTGGCGATAGTCATTGCCTGGCACTTGTGTGGTGGGAATGTTACTTGCCACTCATCAGCCCAAGCCTGAATGTCATCCTAGCCTTGCTACATGCGGGCACGAACTGTTTCATTATCTAAGGGTAATGGTTTCAGTCCTACAATGGGCGAGGGCAGTTGATTCATCTGTTGGGGGGGGGGGGGGGGGGGGAATCTTGTTGTTACATCACATCTTTGAATTACCTGCAAATATGCAGCCAGCCGACCACATGTCTATGGAAGTTGAGTAGAGTTTGGCGCCGAACAGCACATCTGGGGGGCGATACCACAGTGTCACCACCTGCAATGGGCAAAGGGCAGGTTAAACAACAGCAGCAGCTCTCCTCCCTCAAGGCATTAATAGCGACACAAACGTACCCACCCTGCACAGCGTCAGCGAACCTGCTCTATGAAACTCACCCATGCCAAGCGATTGGTATCGGGGCTGCGGCACACAGCAAGATACCATCAGCAACTGTGACCAGATAATCTGTTTTTAGTGATGTTGGTTGAGGAATAAATGTTGGCCCAAGGACACCGGGGAGAACTCCCCTGCACCACTTCAAATAATGCTGCGGGATACTTTACGTCCACCTGAGAGGGCAGACGGGGCCTCGGTTTAGCACCTCATCCGAAAGAAGGCACCTCCGACAGTGCAGCACTCCCTCAGTACTACAATGGAGTGTCAGCCTAGATTCTGTGCTCAAGTCTCTGGAGTGGGACTTGAACCAACATCTTTCTGACTCAGAAGTGAAAGCGTTACCCACTGAGCCACGGCCAACACCCAAGTTGTCGGGTGAAGAGATGAGGATCCAGTGTCGTCACTGGCTTTCCATTTGGCCCATTGCTAGTTCCCTTCTTGGGTGACACACGTCAATCACCAACTCAAACCGCCCCCACCACTTCCCGGAGCCAGCAGTGCCTTGGAGACTGGGCTAGGAGGGGGAAATTCCCCATTCCTCACCCCTAATGAACGGTGGGGGTGTGGGGATCTCGGGTGGCACAGGATCAACTCAGCAAGGGCGGCTAGACTGATGCCACTCTGCCCCGCCTCACCAATGTAGAAAGGCCCTTTCGGGCACGATTCCAGTGGCTGGTCAAGACTACAGGAGCCGTACCCAGGTTTTTAACTCTCCGACCCCACGCGAGTTTAGCAGTGGCAGAGCGACTCTATGAGGGTGATTTAAATTGCTCCCCTACCTCTGCAGAGTAACATCGGACAGGGATACCAAAGGCCCGAGCCAGCCCGAAGTCCGCCAGCTTCAGCTCCCCGTTCTGTGTAGGCAGGAAAGAAACAAGAGGAGTGCGTAGGGAGAAGGGGCGGAGCACAGCCTGTGCACTCTTTTAAATCCCAGCCATAGTGAATACATGAGGCATGCACAAGTATCACAACCACAGCTCGCAGGCTCTCCTGACTAAACCTAAGGGTCTTCCAGACTAGGTGTACTCCATCCCCCTCGAGATCCCTCCCAGACTAGGTTGCCCCCCCTCCCCCATCACCCAAGGATCTCCTCCAGACTAGATAGCACCTTAGGGTCTCTCTCAGGGTCTGGCAGTCTCCCCCGAGGGTCTCCGGGGTCTGGCAGTCTCCCCCGAGGGTCTCCGGGGTCTGGCAGTCTCCCCCGAGGGTCTCTGGGGTCTGGCAGACTCCCCCGAGGGTCTCCGGGGTCTGGCAGACTCCCCCGAGGGTCTCCGGGGTCTGGCAGTCTCCCCCGAGGGTCTCCGGGGTCTGGCAGTCTCCCCCGAGGGTCTCCGGGGTCTGGGAGTCTCCCCCGAGGGTCTCCGGGGTCTGGCAGTCTCCCCCGAGGGTCTCCGGGGTCTGGCAGTCTCCCCCGAGGGTCTCCGGGGTCTGGCAGTCTCCCCCGAGGGTCTCCGGGGTCTGGCAGTCTCCCCCGAGGGTCTCCGGGGTCTGGCAGTCTCCCCCGAGGGTCTCCGGGGTCTGGCAGTCTCCCCCGAGGGTCTCCGGGGTCTGGCAGTCTCCCCCGAGGGTCTCCGGGGTCTGGCAGTCTCCCCCGAGGGTCTCCGGGGTCTGGCAGTCTCCCCCGAGGGTCTCCGGGGTCTGGCAGTCTCCCCCGAGGGTCTCCGGGGTCTGGCAGTCTCCCCCGAGGGTCTCCGGGGTCTGGCAGTCTCCCCCGAGGGTCTCCGGGGTCTGGCAGTCTCCCCCGAGGGTCTCCGGGGTCTGGCAGTCTCCCCCGAGGGTCTCCGGGGTCTGGGAGTCTCCCCCGAGGGTCTCCGGGGTCTGGGAGTCTCCCCCGAGGGTCTCCGGGGTCTGGGAGTCTCCCCCGAGGGTCTCCGGGGTCTGGGAGTCTCCCCCGAGGGTCTCCGGGGTCTGGGAGTCTCCCCCGAGGGTCTCCGGGGTCTGGGAGTCTCCCCCGAGGGTCTCTCTCGGGCTCTGGGTATCTCCCCAAGGGTCTCTCTCGGGCTCCAATGACTTACCCTGTGGTTCTCTGTTGGGCACTCTCAGACTCACCCTGTTGATCAGTAGATTCTGTGGTTTCAAGTCCCTGTGCAGCACATTCCTGCTGTGACAGAACGCCAAGCCCTTCAGTAACTGATACATAAATGACTGTAGGAAGTGAACAAGAGAAACAGTGAGATTATCGAGACACACGTCTGCCCTGGGAGGGTTTGATGGGGACAGTGTAGAGGGAGCTTTACTCTGTATCTAACCCGTGCTGTACCTGCCCTGGGAGTGTTTGATGGGGCAGTGTGGAGGGAGCTTTACTCTGTATCTAATCCCATGCTGTACCTGCCCTGGGAGTGTTTGACGGGGCAGTGTAGAGGGAGCTTTACTCTGTATCTAACCCGTGCTGTACCTGCCCTGGGAGTGTTTGATGGGACAGTGTAGAGGGAGCTTTACTCTGTATCTAACCCGTGCTGTACCTGCCCTGGGAGTGTTTGATGGGACAGTGTAGAGGGAGCTTTACTCTGTATCTAACCCGTGCTGTACCTGCCCTGGGAGTGTTTGATGGGTCAGTGTACCTGTATATTAGGAGACATTGGGCTCCCAACAGACATAAGGGTAACTGCATTTACCTTCACAATCTCGGGATCCAGGTCTCCATTACAGCTGTCAAAATATTTCTTCAAATCCTGAAATAAAAAACAAACTGTAAAGTGGCCAGGTACAGACACCAGCGAGATTCCAGCCTGTATCTCACACCCGGGTACCTGTTATTCTATATATAAACCACCCGAACCGCTCGATTAGATTCCAGCCTGTAACTCACTCCCGGGTACCTGTTATTCTATATACAGGAAACTTTCGTTTATCCGGCACCCAAATATCCAGAATTCTCGCTTAACCGGCAAAAATCAGGTAAGTTTTATTATACAGACAAGACCCCGATTCTGACCTTTCGCCCCCACGAAAGGGGGGGTCAACGTTCTTCCGACTCGGACCTGTCGCCGCCACGGAGGAAAAAGCCGGAGTCTCGTTTACCTTCCCTCTCCGGGTCCCAATTGTTAAGCCTGTGGCCGTGTACGGGGCTCTCGTACCTTGGTAAGTATACCTCTCTGTAATCCAGCACTTTCGATCAACCGGCACCACGCCGGTCCCGTCGGTGCCGGATAAACGAAAGTTTCCTGTATAAACCACCCGAACCCCTCGATTAGATCCCAGCCTGTAACTCACTGTCTTACTCTGTGTTGGAGACGGAGGCTGATGCAGGGATCTGTAGTTACCTGGTCACAATACTCGAAGACGAGGGTCAGCTTCTTATCGCTGTGTAGAACATCGTGTAGCCTTTGGAGAACATAAGAACATAAGAACATAAGAAATAGGAGCAGGAGTAGGCCATTCGGCCCTTTGAGCCTGCTCCGCCATTCAATCAGATCATGGCTGATCTTCTGCCTCAACTCCATTCACCGGCCCTATTGCCATACCCTTGATGCCCTTACTAGTCAGAAATCTATCGACTTCTGTCTTGAATATACCCAATGACTGAGCCTCCACTGCCCTCTGGGGTAGAGAATTCCAAAGATTCACCACCCTCTGTGTGAAGACATTTCTTCTCATCTCAGTCCTGAATGGCCGACCCCTTATCCTGAGGCTGTGGCCCCTGGTTCTAGACTCTCCAGCCAAGGGAAGCATTCTCCCAGCATCCATCCTATCAAGCCCTGTAATAATTTTGTATGCTTCAATGAGATCCCCTCTCATTCTTCTGAATTCAGGAGAATCCAGGCCTAGTTTACTCAATCTCTTCTCATACGACAGTCCCTCCATCCCAGGAATCAATCTCGTGAACGTGGAGGGAAGGAAAATACAAATCAGATCCCAAACCTCTGGCAGAGCAATGAATGTTTCAATAATGTGCCCATCAGTCGTGAAAGGGAGGGTAGTTCTGGACCCGACTCCTGCTCCCAGCTTTTATACAACTGGATCAATACTAATGATAAGAGCCTCCGCCTCCCACTGAACCCAGCCCCGAGCCCCCAAACCCTGTCCAGCCCCTCCCCCACTGCCCCGATCCCAGCCCCTCCCCCACTGCCCCGATCCCAGCCCCTCCCCCACTGACCCCCCACCCCCCGATCCCAGCCCCTCCTCCACTGCCCCCCCCCAGCCCCTCCTCCACTGCCCCCTGAACATTGTCCAGCTCCTTCTCCACTGCTCACTGAACCCAGCGCCCCCCACTGAACCATGTGCGCTGACCCCACTGCTCCTCGAACTCTACCCTGAGCTCCCCGAAACCTGCCCCAGTCCCACTGAACCTTGCCCAGGCCACAATGACTCCTGAACCCTACCTCAGCCCCCACTGCTCCCTGAACCTTGCCTACTGCTGACCCCTGAATCTTCCTTCATCCCCACTGCCCCTTGAACCCTGCCCCCTGAACACAGGGGCCGCATAGGGATAATTACTGTTTCCATTACTCACTGGTGCCCTCGTGTGATAGAGCCCGGCACTGCACCAAAATACGAAGGCGCCTCAGACACTCGATCCTTTGTACCGCCCCAGGTCACTGAACCACACACACTAACATTAGCGGAGCAGGCACCGCCTGCTACTGACAACACTCTTACCTCACAATATTTTTATGTTTCAGCTCCTTCAGAAGGCATATTTCTCGCAGGGCTGAACTGGGGACACCCTGAGAGAAAGGGAACAAAAACTTCATTACTCACAGCGGCTGCAGGCAGTTACACGGTGGGGGTGGGGGTTACAGTGACACACAGTAACACCGAGGTGGGGGGCACACCCCATGTGATAGCGCAGCGTTAAAAGTGATTATTTACCTCGTCATCATCATCCAGGCGAACCCTCTTCAGTGCTACAATTTCATGGGTTTCCCTGTTCTTTGCCTTAAACACCGTCCCGTAGGTCCCTGTGAGGCAAGGACACGGAGCTGTTGTTATTTCCCATCTTACCGAACTAACTTGAGTTTTAGACACCTCTTGTAGTTCCAGACACTTACAGGCGGGAGAGACACCAGCAACAACTTGTATTTATATAGCGCCTTTAACGTAGTAAAACATCCCAAGGCTCTTCACAGGAATATTTTAAGACAAAAAATTTGACACCGATCCACATAAGGATAAATTAGGGCAGGTGACCAAAAGCTTGGGAAAAGAGGTAGGTTTTAAGGAGAGTCTTAAAGGAGGAAAGAGAGGCGGAGAGGTTTAGGGAGGGAATTCCAGAGCTTAGGGCCTAGGCAACAGAAGGCACGGCCGCCAATGGTTGAGCGATTATAATCAGGAATACTCAAGAGGGAAGAATTAGAGGAGCGCAGATAACTCGGGGGGGGGGGGGGTTGTGTGGCTGGAGGAGATTTCAAAGATAGGAAGGGGCGAGGCCATGGAGGGATTTGAAAACAAGAATGAGAATTTTGAAATCGAGGCGCTGCTTAACTGG
>JASTWF010000313.1:503985-574904 GCA_030390025.1 Squalus acanthias | reverse complement strand
AGAGAGAGAGAGAGGTGAAGCAGGTCAGGCGAGAGAGTGAGGGAGATTTGCCTACAGGAATCCCATGACAGCTGTTACTATGAACAATGTGTCTCTCTACGTGTTTTAATATTTATTGTGGATTTGTGGGAGAATTTTATTACACAAATAATGTCTCTGGTCGTGTTTTATTGTGTACAGAGTCTTGTTTGATTCAGTTCAAATTTACATAGATTAATATTTACAGTGGGTTTCTCTCCCTCTCATTGTAAATATGAGCTTAGGTTCAGTGGGAATGTTTTATTGATTATCTCAGCCCTTGTGAGTATAATAGTACGGACAGTGTGTCAGTGAGTGTGAATATTGCTGAGCTCACTGGGAGTGTCTCTGGTGGTGGGTTATGCTGTGTCTCAGTGATGGTGTTAATATGAATTATTATCACTGGCCCCACGCGAGAGACAGAAAGTGAGGCGGGATTGTGTTCTGATGTTGGAAATTCTCTCGCTCTTCTCATCATTTAATGAACTTTACAATCAGAGTAAAGGGATATTTCACCACATTCTTCAACTGCTCTCTGAACTTAGCCTGAGTCACGGCATAAATATCAGTGTTTGTGCAGCAATTCAGGAGCTGGAGCATGAATCCCATTTCTTGTAGATAATGAGGCAGCCATACAGACACATACCCCGAATACCGCATTCGGTTCCATATAGAATACACCATAAACACAGCCCATAACAGGATGAAATTGGCCGTGATAAAAAAAGAGTAAAATGATGGATTTCCTGTGGCTCGCCATCTCTGGGTCACTGGGACTCTCCCCACTGCTGGGACCCCGGAGTCTCCTGCGGGATCTGCTGGCCACTAAAATGTGTCTGACGGTTAATCAATCGAGCAGCAGAATCAGAACACATGGGACCCCCTGGGGTTAGAATATAATGAAAGAACTCAATTGCTCCCCATGTCTGTGGCTGCTGAACATAGCATGGTACAGCACAAAACCAGGGGCTGTTCATAAACCTGTTAACGTAAAATACCAGGTGATGTCCTTTAAACCGCTCAGCGCAGTCACTGTTCCCAGAACCACAGTCGCCGTTTTCTCGGTGCAATATTTAGTTTTCAGCTTCCGGCAACAAATGGCCACAAATCGATCAAAGGTGTAAGTGACGGTGAACCAGACAGAACAGTCTGTGGCTCCGAACAGCAGGATGGCGTGGATATTACATCTCATCGAAACATATAAAATTCTGACAGGTCTGGACAAACTAGATGCAGGAAGAATGTTCCCGATGGTCAGAGAGTCCAGAACCAGGGGTTACAGTCTAAGGATAAGGGGTAAGCCATTTAGGACTGAGATGAGGAATAATTTCTTCACCCAGAGAGTGGTGAACCTGTGGAATTCTCTGCCACAGAAGGTAGTTGAGGCCAAGTCATTAAATATATTCAAGAATGAGTTAGATATATTTCTTAAAGCTAAAGGTATCAAGGGATATGGGGAGAAAGCAGGTACAGGGTACTGAGTTTGGATGATCAGCCATGATCTCATCGAATGGCGGAGCAGGCTCGAGGGGCCCAATGGCCTGCTCCTGCTCCTATCTTCTATGTTTCTATATTACACACAGGGATGAACCGCACAAAATGAAAGTGGCGTGGATAAACAATCGGAATGTGCCTCAATATCAGGTCGAGGATAACGACCAGTAGATCCGCCCCTGCCATGGCCACCAGGTAGCGAGTGACACATTGGGAGAGACCGCACTTTCCCCGAGACAGGATCACAATCGTCACTGAGTTAACCGTGAGGAAGGGAAATAATCAGGGAAATTATACATCAGGCTGGGGGCAAAGGTACCAGTTTGACGGAGTATTTATTGAGATTTGCTAATGTGTTCCTGTATCCAGTGATGTATTGAAATGATTGTACCTGTGACCGGCTTATCTGCTGGAAACAGAGATTAGCATTCAAGGAAATCAACCATTAAATGGAAATTAATATTTGCGATGAAGTAACAAATGAGGAACAGCAGATTATCAGAGATCAGGGAAAGGTCGCGACAGAGCTGACAGTTTATTTCAGGCTTCAGTAAAAAGGGCTGAGTGTTGCAGCAAATAATAAAGACCACAAGATCTCAGGTTCAACTGGGGGAAGAAAAACTGAGCCCAGTGACCCTGGGTTAGTGTGGGTGAATCAGCCCAGGTTCCTGCTCCTGATCATTGCCCAGTGACCCTGGGTTAGTGAGGGGGAATCAGCCCAGGTTCCTGCTCCTGATCATTATCCAGTGACCCTGGGTCAGTGTGGGAGAATCAGCCCAGGTTCCTGATCATTGCCCAGTGACCCTGGGTTAGTGTGGGGGAATCAGCCCAGGTTCCTGCTCCTGATCATTACCCAGTGACTCTGGGTTAGTGTGAGGGAATCAGCCCAGGTTCCTGCTCCTGATCATTACCCAGTGACCCGAGGTTAGTGTGGGGGAATCAGCCCAGGTTCCTGCTCCTGATCATTACCCAGTGTCCCTGGGTTAGTGTGGGTGAATCAGCCCAGGTTCCTGCTCCTGATCATTACCCAGTGTCCCTGGGTTAGTGTGGGAGAATCAGCCCAGGTTCCTGCTCCTGATCATTACCCAGTGACCTTGGGTTAGTGTGGGGGAATCAGCCCAGGTTCCTGCTCCTGATCATTACCCAGTGACCCTGGGTTAGTGTGGGGGAATCAGCCCAGGTTCCTGCTCCTGATCATTACCCAGTGACCCTGGGTTAGTGTGGGGGAATCAGCCCAGGTTCCTGCTCCTGATCATTACCCAGTGACCCAGGTTTAGTTTGGGGGTTCAGCCCTGGTTCCTGCTCCTGATCGTGGGCCTCCTGCCAGTTGGCACATACAGGACTGCACGCCTTCTCGAGACCACGAAAACGAAAGCCTCCAAATCTTCATCTTACAACCCCCGGGCTCTCTACATAGGGCGAAGATCAGCCATCAGGATTTGTAAATAAATGCTCCTTCTCCTTGTCCTTCTTATGGCTGTTGAGGGAGCTGCACACCCAACAATGGTGAGAATGAGGTGCTGCAGCATCAATGAACCTCCCCTTTAAGCAGTGAAAGAAGCCTGTGGTAATTAAATTGCTCCTGATATTGTTGCATCTTTTCAGTGTAACGCCAATGAGCTTGGGCAGGGAGCAAGGGAATCAGAGACAGAGATGAGAGAGCAGTTCATGAATTGACATTGGTCGAGTTGTCATAGTGAGTGGGGCCAGTGCTGGGGAATTGGGAAAGAGTGAAGTTATAGGGTGAGTTTTTCCTCATGGACAGCTGGTGTCACTAAAAACCCAACGGGGTCACTAATGTGGAGCAGGAGGCCCGGATGATGTGGGTAGTAAAGAAGACAAGGAAGTGGTCAGATACAATGCGGCAAAATACTGCGGATCCTGGAAATCTGAAATATAAACAGAAAATAAACCATCAGAGAATGAGCACAAACCCAGAGCAGGTACAGCACAGGTTAGATAAAGAGTTAACTCCCTCTACACTGTCCCCATCAAGCACTCCCAGGGCAGGTACAGCACGGGTTAGATACAGAGTAAAGCTCCCTCTACATTGTCCCCATCAAACACTCCCAGGGTAGGTACAGCACGGGAAGCTCCCTCTACACTGTCCCCATCAAACACTCCCAGGGCAGGTACAGCACGGGTTAGATACAGAGTAAAGCTCCCTCTACACTGTCCCATCAAACACTCCCAGGGCAGGTACAGCACGGGTTAGATATATAGAGGAACAGGGAGAGAGTGCAGATAAACACGTGGCTGCAGGGATGGTGTAGGGGGGAGGGTTTCAGTTATGTGGATAATTGGAGCACATTCTGGGGAAGGTGGGACATGTACAAACAGGACGGTTTGCACCTGAACCAGAGGGGCACCAATATCCTGGGAGGAAAATTTGCTACGGCTCTTCGGGGGGGTTTAAACTAATTTGTCAGGGGGATGGGAAAAAGGGCTGTAGTCCAGGAGCCAGTGGTGAGTGTAGGGAGGTACTGAGGAGGGTATCAAGGTCGCAGGAATGTACCGGCAGACAGGAAGGTGGCTTGAAGTGTGTCTACTTCAATGCAAGGAGCATCCGGAATAAGGTAGGAGAACTTGGAGCGTGGATTGGTACTTGTGTCTACGATGTGGTGGCCATTACGGAGACATGGTTAGAACAGGGACAGGAATGGTTGTTGGAAGTTCCGGGGTATAGATGTTTCAGTAAGAGTAGGGAAGGTGGTAAGAAAGGTGGAGGAGTAGCATTGTTAATCAAGGATAGTTTAACAGCGGCAGAAAGGCAGTTCGAGGGGGATCTGCCATCTGAGGTAATATGGGCTGAAGTTAGAAATAGGAAAGGAGCGGTCACGTTGTTAGGAGTTTTCTACAGGCCCCGAAATAGTAATAGAGATGTGGAGGAAGAAATTGCAAAGCAGATTATGAATAGGTGTGGAGGTCACAGAGTAGTTGTCATGGGTGACTTCAACTTTCCAAATATTGATTGGAACCTTTATAGGTCAAACAGTTCGGATGGGATAGTTTTTGCACAGTGTGTGCAGGAGGGTTTCCTGACACAATGGCCCAGAAATTGATCTCGCTCTGTTCCCGCGGGGGTAAGCCTTCCCCGCGATGTCTCACCTCGCTTGTGCTTTTTCAGATCCAGCTCGCACGAACTTGATGTTCCAGACATCAGCTGTGCTGGGCTTGCGTATCCCAGCGGCGTAGTGAATTCGTGCGAGCTGTGGGATCACGTGACTCAGTTAGAGCCAATGGCAGCACACCATCTTCCATTCATAAGTTTCACAGACCTGCTGTGAAATCTATGAATCTTACACCCCCCCCAAAATAACAGCTAAACTTCAATTAAATTTAAAAAAAAACCATCACATTAATAAAATAAGTATAGTTAATTAAATTAACCATTTTAAATAAAAAATTAAATTTTTGAAAAAATTTAAAATCTTTTAAAAAGTTATAAAAATAAACTTACCTGTCTTTAAAGTCTCTAAAAAAGATATACCTGTAAAAAAAAATTCAAAAAAATACTTAATTCACTACTTACCTTCTTAAAAGCGGGTCTTACTCCTCCTTTTTACATTTCCAAAATCTTCCCTACTTACCTGCGCGTCCACAGCATGAAGTGCACAGCGTGCGCGCAGCCTGTAGCGCGCACGCGATGCACCCAGGACCCGCCCCCTTTTCAGAAGAGCAATTGCCGGTTTTCAGCGCATGCGCAGGGCATGCAGAAAACCGGCAATTGGAGTGGGAATACGCGAGAGTACGCAGTGCGTACTCTCGCGTCCCGGGATCAATTTTCGGCCCAATATGTGGATAGGCCGACAAGAGGTGGGGCCACATTGGATTTGGTACTGGGTAATGAACCGGGCCAAGTGTTTGATTTGTATGTGGGAGAGCACTTTGGAGATAGTGACCACAATTCGGTGACTTTCACTATTGCAATGGAGAGGGATAGGGCCATACGGCAGGGCAGGGTTTATAATTGGGGGAGGGGTAATTATGATGCGATTAGGCAAGAATTAGGGAGCATAAGATGGGAACAGAAACTATCAGGGAAAGGCACAAACGAAAAGTGGAGCTTTTCTATGGAGCAATTACTGCGTGTCCTTGATAGGTATGTCCCTGTCAGGCAGGGAGGAAATGGCCGAGTGAGAGAACCATGGTTCACAAAAGAGGTTGAATGTCTAGTCAAGAGGAAAAAGGAAGCGTATGTAAGGATGAGAAAACAAGGTTCAGTTGGGTCGATTGAGGAGTACAAGGTAGCAAGGAATGAGCTAAAAAAAAGAGCTTAGGAGAGCTAGGAGGGGGCATGAGAAGTCCTTGGCGGGTCGGATCAAGGAAAACCCCAAGGCTTTTTACTCTTATGTGAGAAATAAAAGAATGACCAGGGTGAGGGTAGGGCCGGTCAAGGACAGTAGTGGGAACTTGTGCATGGAGTCAGAAGAGATAGGAGAGGTGATGAATGAATACTTTTCGTCAGTGTTCACCGAGGAGAGGGGCCATGTTTTTGAGGATGAGAGTGTGATAAAGGTGGATAGGCTGGAGGAGGTAGATGTTCTGAGGGAAGATGTTTTAGCAATTTTGAAGAGCCTGAGGGTCGATAAGTCCCCTGGGCCAGATGAGATATATCCTAGGATTCTTTGGGAGGCAAGGAGGAGATTGCAGAGCCTTTGGCTTTGATCTTTGGGTCCTCACTGTCCACGGGGATGGTGTCAGAGGACTGGAGAGTGGCGAATGTTGTTCCTCTCTTCAAGAAAGGAAATAGGAATGACCCTGGTAATTATAGGCCGGTTAGTCTTACTTCGGTGGTTGGTAAGATAATGGAAAAGGTCCTGAGGGATAGGATTTATGACCATTTGGAAAGATGCAACTTAATCCGGGATAGTCAACACGGATTTGTGAAGGGTAAGTCTTGCCTGACAAATTTGATTGAATTCTTTGAGGAGGTAACTAAGTGTGTAGATGAAGGTAGAGCAGTTGATGTCGTATACATGGATTTTAGTAAGGCGTTTGATAAGGTTCCCCATGGTCGTCTCATGAAGAAAGTAAGGAGTTGTGGGATAGAGGGAAATTTGGCCGATTGGATAAGTAACTGGCTATCTCATAGAAGGCAGAGGGTGGTGGTGGATGGAAAATTTTCGGACTGGAGACCAGTTACCAGCGGTGTGCCACAGGGGTCGGTGCTGAACCCTCTGCTGTTTGTGATTTTTATCAATGACTTGGAGGAGGGGACTGAAGGGTGGATCAGTAAATTTGCTGATGACACCAAGATTGGTGGAGTAGTGGATGAGGTGGAGGGCTGTTGTAGGCTGCAAAGAGACATTGATAGGATGCAGAACTGGGCCGAAAAATGGCAGATGGAATTTAACCCTGATAAGTGCGAGGTGATTCATTTTGGTAGGGCAAATTTGAATAAGGATTACAGGGTCAACGGCAGGGTTCTGAGGAACGTGGAGGAACAGAGGGATCTGGGGGTTCATATCCACAGATCTCTGAAGGTTGCCACTCAAGTGGATAGAGCAGTAAAGAAGGCCTATAGTGTGTTAGCGTTTATTAACAAGGGGTTTGAGTTTAAGAACCGTGAGGTTATGCTGCAACTGTACAGGACCTTGGTGAGACCACATTTGGAATATTGTGTGCAGTTCTGGTCACCTCACTATAGGAAGGACGTGGAAGCATTGGAAAGAGTGCAAAGGAGATTTACCAGGATGCTGCCTGGTTTGGGGGGGAGGTCTTATGAGGAAAGATTGAGGGAGCTAGGGCTTTTCTCTTCAGAGCTGAGGAGGATGAGAGGCGACTTAATAGAGGTTTATAAGATGATGAGGGCGATAGATAGAGTGGATGTTCAGAGACTATTTCCTCGGGTGGATGTAGCTGTTACAAGGGGGCATAACTATAAGGTGCATGGGGGGAGATATAGAAGGGGTGTCCGAGGTAGATTCTTTACTCAGAGAGTGGTTGGGGTGCAGAATGGACTGCCTGCTGTGATAGTGGAGTCGGACACTTTAGGAACTTTCAAGCGGTTATTGGATAAGCACATGGAGCACACCAGAATGATAGGGAGTGGGATAGCTTGATCTTGGTTTCGGACAATGCTCGGCACAACATCGAGGGCCGAAGGGCCTGTACTGTGCTGTACTGTTCTATGTTCTATGCAGCAAAGCTCCCTCTACACTGTCCCATCAAACACTCCCAGGGCAGGTACAGCACGGGTTAGATATAGAGTAAAGCTCCCTCTACACTGTCCCATTAAACACCCCCAGGGCAGGTACAGCACAGGTTAGATACAGAGTAAAGCTCCCTCTGCACTGTCCCATCAAACACTCCCAGGGCAGGTACAGCACGGGTTAGATACAGTGTAAAGCTCACTCTGCACTGTCCCATCAAACACTCCCAGGGCAGGTACAGCACGGGTTAGATACAGTGTAAAGCTCCCTCTACACTGTCCCATCAAACACCCCCAGGGCAGGTACAGCACGGGTTAGATACAGAGTAAAGCTGCCTCTACACTGTCCCATCAAACACTCCCAGGGCAGGTACAGCAGGGGTCAGATACAGCGTAAAGCTCCCTCTAGACTGACCAATCAAACACTCCCAGGGCAGGTACAGCACGGGTTAGATACAGAGTACAGCTACATCTAGACTGTCCCATCAAATACTCACAGGGCAGGTACAGCACAGGTTAGATACAGAGTAAAGCTCCCTCTACACTGTCCCATCAAAAACTCCCAGGGCAGGTACAGCACGGGTTAGATACAGAGTAAAGCTCCCTCTACACTGTCCCGTCAACCACTCCCAGGGCAGGTACAGCACGGGGTTAGATACAGAGTAAAGCTCCCGCTACACTGTCCCATCAAACACTCCCAGGGCAGGTACAGCACGGGTTAGATACAGAGTAACGCTCCCTCTACACTGACCCATCAAACACTCCCTGGGAAGTTACAACACGTGTTAAATGCTGATTCCCCCACACTAACCCAGGGTCACTGGGTAATGATAAGGAGCAGGAACCTGGGCTGATTCCCCCACACTAACCCAGGGTCACTGGGTAATGGTCAGGAGCAGGAACCTGGGCTGATTCCCCCACACTACCCCAGGGACACTGGGCAATGATCAGGAGCAGGAACCTGGGCTGATTCCCCCACACTAACCCAGGGTCACTGGGCAATGATCAGGAGCAGGAACCTGGGCTGATTCCCCCACACTAACCCAGGGTCACTGGGTAATGATCAGGAGCAGGAACCTGGGCTGATTCCCCCACACTAACCCAGGGACACTGGGTAATGGTCAGGAGCAGGAACCTGGGCTGATTCCCCCACACTAACCCAGGGACACTGGGTAATGGTCAGGAGCAGGAACCTGGGCTCATTCCCCCACACTAACCCAGGGACACTGGGTAATGGTCAGGAGCAACAACCTGGGCTCATTCCCCCTCACTAACCCAGGGTCACTGGGTAATGATCAGGAACCTGGGCTGATTCCCCCACACTAACCCAGAGTCCAAAATCAAAACAAAGGAAACTACGAAGGTATGAGGAGTGAAACATAGAAACATAGAAACATAGAAGATAGGAGCAGGAGTAGGCCATTCAGCCCCTCGAGCTTGCTCCGCCATTCAATGAGATCATGGCTGATCATCCAAATTCAGTACCCTGTCCCTGCCTTCTCTCCATATCCCTTGATCCCTTTAATTTTAAGAAATATATCTAACTACTTCTTGAATATATTTAATGAATTAGCCTCAACTGCCTTCTCTGGTAGAGAATTCCACAGGTTCACCACTCTCTGGGTGAAGAAATTCCTCCTCATCGCAGTCCTAAATGGCTTACCCCTTATCCTTAGACTGTGACCCCTGGTTCTGGACTCCCCCGCCATCGGGAACATCCTTCCTGCATCTAGTCTGTCTAGCCCTGTTAGAATTTTATAAGTTTCAATGAGATCCCCTCTCATTCTTCTAAAGTCCAGTGAGTATAAGCCCAATCGACCCAATCTCTCCTCATACGCCATTCCTGCCATCCCGGGTATCAGCCTGGTGAATCTTCGCTGCACTCCCTCCATTGCAAGAACATCCTTCCTCAGATAAGGCGACCAAAGCTGCACACAATACTCAAGGTGTGGTCTCACCAAGGCCCTGTACAACTGCAGCAAGACATCCTTGTTCCTGTACTCAAACCCTTTCGCTACGAAGGCCAACATACCATTTGCCTTCTTAACCGCCTGCTGCACCTGCATGCTTACCTTCAGCAATTGGTGCACAAGGACACCCAGGTCTCGTTGCACTTCCCCTTCTCCCAATCTATTGCCATTCAGATAATAATCTGCCTTCCTGTTTTTGACACCAAAGTGGATAACCTCGCATTTATCCACATTATATTGCATCTGCCATGCTTCTGCCCAATCACCCAACCTGTCCAAATCATACTGGAGTTTCTCGGCATCCTCCTCACGGCACACACTCCCACCCAGCTTTGTGTCATCTGCAAACTTGGAGATATTACATCCAATTCCATCGTCCAGATCATTAATATATATTGTGAATAGCTGGGGTCCTAGGACCGATCCCTGCGGTACCCCACTAGTCACCACCTGCCACTCGGAAAAAGACCCATTTATTCCAACTCTTTGCTTTCTGTCTGCCAACCAGTTCTCTATCCAAGTCAATACCTTGCCCCCAATCCCATGTGCCTTAACATGACACGCTAATCTCTTATGCGGGACCTTATCGAAAGCCTTCTGAAAGTCCAAATACACCACATCCACTGGTTCTCCCTTATCCATTTTACCAGTTACATCCTCAAAAAATTCCAGTACATTAGTTAAGCACGATTTACCTTTTGTAAATCCATGTTGACTTTGTCCGATCCTGTCACTGTTTTCCAAGTGCTCTGCTATTACATCTTTTGTAATGGACTCTCGCATTTTCCCCACTACCGATGTCAGGCTTACTGGTCTATAATTCCTCGTTTTCTCTCTACCACCTTTTTTGAATAGTGGGGTAACATTAGCTACCCTCCAATCCATGGGTACTGTTCCAGAGTCTATAGAATTTTGGAAGATGACCAGCAATGCATCTACTATTTCTAGGGCCACTTCCTTAAGTACCCTAGGATGTAGATTATCAGGCCCTGGGGATTTACCGGCCTTCAATCCCATCAATTTCCCTAACACTATTGCCCTACAAATACTAATTTCTTTCAGTTCCTCCTTCTCATTAGACCCTATGTTCGCCGACATCTCTGGGAGGTTATTTGTGTCCTCCTTTGTGAAGACAGAACCAAAGTATGTATTTAATTGGTCTGCCATTTCTTTGTTCCCCATTATAAAGTCCCCTTATTCTGACTGCAAGTGAGTTGGCTATGATAGATTGGGGAGCTTCATTAAAAGGCATGATGGTGGATACGCAATGGCTATCATTTAAGGAATGAATGCATGAATTGCAACAGTTATACATTCCTTTCTGGCGCAAAATCACAAAAGTAAAAACGGCCCAATCACGGCTAACAAAAGAAATTAAGGATAGTGTTAGATCCAAAGAGGAGTCTTATAAAGTTGCCAGAAAATGTAGCAAGCCTGAGGATTGAGAACAGTTCAGAGTTCAACAAAAAGGGCCAAGAGATTGCTTAAGAGGGGAAAAATAGAGTATGAGCGTAAACTTGCAAGGAACATAAAAGCGGTTTGTTAAAGCTTCTACAAGTATCTAAAAAGAAAAAGATTAGTGAAGACAAATATAGTTCCCTTACAGTCAGAAATGGGAGAATTTATAATGGGGAACAAGGAAACGGCGAAGCAATTAATCAAATACTTTGGTTCTGTCTTCACGGAAGAGGACATAAATAACTTCCTAGAAATGCTAGGGAACCAAGGGCCTAGTGAGAAGGAGGAATTAAAGGAAATTAGTGTGATTAAAAAAATAGTCCTGGAGAAATTAATGGGACTGAAAGCCGATAACTCCCCAGGGCCTGATAATCTGCATCCCAGAGTACTAAAAGAGGTAGCCATGGAAATAGTGGATGCATTGGTTGTCATCTTCCAAAATTCTATAGATTATGGAACAGTTCCTGCAGATTGGAGGGTGGCAAATGTAACCCCGCTATTTAAAAAAGGAGGGAGAGAGAAAACAGGGAACTACAGACCGGTTAGCCTAACATCAGTAGTAGGGAAAATGCTAGAGTCTATTATAAAGGATGTGATAACAGGACACTTAGAAAACATCAACGGGATTAGACAAAGTCAACATGGATTTATGAAAGAGAAATCGTGTTTGACAAATCTACTGGAGTTTTTTGAGGATGTAACTGGTAGAATAGATAAGGGAGAATCAGTGGATGTGGTGTATTTAGATTTTCAGAAGGCCTTTGATAAAGTCCAAACAAGAGGTTATTGTGCAAAATTAAAGCACATGGGATTGGGGGTAATTACTGGCATGGATTGAAAATTTTTTTAACAGACAGGAAACACTGAGTCGGAATAAATGGTCTTTTTCGGGGTGGCAGGCGGTGACTAGTGGGGTACCACAGGGATCTGTGCTTGGGCCCCAGCTATTCACAATATATATCTCAATGATTTGAATGAGGGAACCAAATGTAATATTTACAAGTTTGATGACGACACAAAACTAGGAGGGATTGTGAGTGGTGAGGAGGATGCAAAGAGGCTTCAAGGCGATTTAGACAAGTTGAGTTAGTGGGCAAATACATGGCAGTTGCAGTATAACGTGGATAAATGTGAAGTTATCCACTTCAGTAGGAAAAACAGAATGGTAGAGTATTATTTAAATGGTGCTAGATTGGGAAATGCTGATGTACAAAGGGACCTGGGTGTCCTTGTACACCAGTCACTGAAAGCAAACATGCAGGTGCAGCAAGCAGTTAGGATGGCAAATGGTATGTTGGCCTTCATTGCAAGAGGATTTGAGTACAGGAGCAAGGATGTCTTACTACAGTTGTACAGGGCCTTGGTGAGACCACACCTGGAGTACTGTGTGCAGTTTTGCTCTCCTTACCTAAGAAAGGATATACTTGCCATAGAGAGAGTGCAGCGAAGGTTCACCAGACTGATTCCTGGGATGGCAGGATTGTCGTTTGAGGAGAGATTGGGTCGACTAGGCCTGTATTCACTAGAGTTTAGAAGAATGAGAGGGGATCTTATTGAAAGGTATAAAATTCTGACAGGTCTAGATAGACTGGATGCAGGGAGGATGTTTCCCCTGGCTGGGGGGTCTAGAATGAGGGGTCACAGTCTCAGGATATGGGGTAGGACATTTAGGACTGAGATGAGGAGAAATTTCTTCACTCAGAGGGTGGTGAACATGTGGAATTCTCTACCACAGAAGGCTGTGGAGGCCAAGTCACTGAATATATTTAAGAAGGATATAAATAGATTTCTAGACACAAAAGGCATCAAGGAGTATGGGGAGAGAGCGGGAATATGGTATTGAGACAGAGGATCAGCCATGATCATATTGAATGGCAGAGCAGGCTCGAAGGGCCGAATGTCCTCCTCCTGCTCCTGTTTTTCTATGTAACTAAGTTTCTATGTCACTGGGTAATGATCAGGAGCAGGAACCTGGGCTGATTCTCCCACACTAACCCAGGGTCACTGGGCAATGATCAGGAGCAGGAACCTGGGCTGATTCTCCCACACTAACCCAGGGACACTGGGTAATGATCAGGAGCAGGAACCTGGGCTGATTCTCCCACACTAACCCAGGGTCACTGGGCAATGATCAGGAGCAGGAACCTGGGCTGATTCCCCCACACTAACCCAGGGTCACTGGGTAATGATCAGGAGCAGGAACCTGGGCTGATTCCCCCACACTAACCCAGGGTCACTGGGCAATGATCAGGAGCAGGAACCTGGGCTGATTCCGCCACACTAACCCATGGACACTGGGTAATGATCAGGAGCAGGAACCTGGGCTGATTCCCCCACACTAACCCATGGACACTGGGTAATGATCAGGAGCAGGAACCTGGGCTCATTCCCCCACACTAACCCAGGGTCACTGGGTAATGATCAGGAGCAGGAACCTGGGCTGATTCCCCCACACTAACCCAGGGTCACTGGGCAATGATCAGGAGCAGGAACCTGGGCTGATTCCCCCTCACTAACCCAGGGACACTGGGTAATGGTCAGGAGCAGGAACCTGGGCTGATTCCGCCTCACTAACCCAGGGACACTGGGTAATGATCAGGAGCAGGAACCTGGGCTGATTCCCCCACACTAACCCGGAGTACAAAATCTAAACAAAAGAAAATACGAAGGTAGGAGGAGCGAGTTGGCTATGATAGATTGGGGAGCTTCATTAAAAGGCCTGATGGTGGATACGCAATGGCTATCATTTAATGAACGAATGCTTGAATTGCAACAGTTATACATTCCTTTCTGGCGTAAAATCACAAAAGTAAAAGCAGCCCAATCACGGCTAACAAAAGAAATTAAGGATAGTATTAGATCCAAAGAGAAGTCATTTAAAGTTGCCAGAAAATGTAGCAAGCCTGAGGATTGGGAGCAGTTCAGAGTTCAACAAAAAGGACCAAGAGATTGATTAAGAGGGGAAAAATAGAGCATGAGCATAAACTTGCAAGGAACATAAAAGCGGTTTGTTAAAGCGTCTACAAGTATCTAAAAAGAAAAAGATTAGTGAAGACAAATATAGTTCCCTTACAGTCAGAAATGGGAGAATTTATAATGGGGAACAAGGAAACGGCGAAGCAATTAATCAAATACTTTGGTTCTGTCTTCACGGAAGAGGACACAAATAACTTCCTAGAAATGCTAGGGAACCAAGGGCCTAGTGAGAAGGAGGAATTAAAGGAAATTAGTGTGATTAAAAAAATAGTGCTGGAGAAATTAATGGGACTGAAAGCCGATAACTTCCCAGGGCCTGATAATCTGCATCCCAGAGTACTAAAAGAGGTAGCCATGGAAATAGTGGATGCATTGGCTGTCATCTTCCAAAATTCTATAGATTATGGAACAGTTCCTGCAGATTGGAGGATGGCAAATGTAACCCCGCTATTTAAAAAAGGAGGGAGAGAAAACAGGGAGCTACAGATCGGTTAGCCTAACATCAGTAGTAGGGAAAATGCTAGAGTCTATTATAAAGGATGTGATAACAGGGCTCTTAGAAAATATCAACGGGTTTAGACAAAGTCAACATGGATTTATGAAAGAGAAATCGTGTTTGACAAACCTACTGGAGTTTTTTGAGGATGTAACTGGTAGAATAGATAAGGGAGAACCAGTGGATGTGGTGTATTTGGATTTTCAGAAGGCCTTTGATAAAGTCCCACATAAGAGGTTAGTGTGCAAAATTAAAGCACATGGGATTGGGGGTAATATACTGGCATGGATTGAAAATTGGTTAACAGACAGGAAACACTGAGTCGGAATAAATGGGTCTTTTTCGGGGTGGCAGATGGTGACTAGTGGGGTACCGCAGGGATCTGTGCTTGGGCCCCAGCTATTCACAATATATATCAATGATTTGAATGAGGGAACCAAATGTAATATTTCCAAGTTTGCTGACGACGCGAAACTAGGTGGGATTGTGAGTTGTGAGGAGGATGCAAAGAGGTTTCAATGTGATTTAGACAAGTTGAGTGAGTGGGCAAATACATGGCAGATGCAGGATAACGTGGATAAATGTGAAGTTATCCACTTCGGTAGGAAAAACAGAAAGGTAGAGTATTATTTAAATGGTGCTAGATTGGGAAATGCTGATGTACAAAGGGACCTGGGTGTCCTTGTATACCAGTCACTGAAAGCAAACATGCAGGTGCAGCAAGCAGTTAGGAAGGCAAATGGTATGTTGGCCTTCTTTGCAAGAGGATTTGAGTACAGGAGCAAGGATGTCTTACTACAGTTGTACAGGGCCTTGGTGAGACCACACCTGGAGTACTGTGTGCAGTTTTGGTCTCCTTACCTGTGAAAGGATCTACTTGCCATAGAGGGAGTGCAGCGAAGGTTCACCAGACTGATTCCTGGGATGGCAGGATTGTCGTATAAGGAGAGATTGGGTCGACTAGGCCTGTATTCACTAGAGTTTAGAAGAATGAGAGGGGATCTCATTGAAAGGTATAAAATTCTGACAGGTCTAGACAGACTGGATGCAGGGAGGCATAGTGGTTAGTTTTGTTGCCTCACAGTGCCAGGGACACTGGTTCGAATCCGGCCCCGGGTGACTGTCTGTGTGGAGTTTGCACATTCTCCCCGTGTCTGCGTAGGTTTCCTCCGGTTGCTCCGGTTTCCTCCCACAGTCCAAAGATTTGCGGGTTAGTTTGATTTGGCTATGATAAATTGACCCTCAGTGTTAGGGTGGATTAAATACGTGGGGTTACGGGGATAGGGTGGGATATGTGTCGGTGCAGGCTCGATGGGCCGAAATGGCCTCTATCTGCACTGTGGGGATTCTGTGATTCTGTGATGTTTCCCCTGGTTGGGGTGTCTAGAATGAGGGGTCACAGTCTCAGTATACAGGGGAGGACATGAGATGAGGAGAAATTTCTTCACTCAGGGGGTGGTGAACCTGTGGAATTCTCTACCACAGAAGGCTGTGGAGGCAAAGTCACTGAATATATTTAAGAAGGAGCTAGATAGATTTCTAGACACAAAAGGCATCAAGGAGTATGGGGAGAGAGCGGGAATATGGTTCTGAGACAGAGGATCAGCCATGATCATATTGAATGGCAGAGCAGGCTCGAAGGGCCGAATGTCCTCCTCCTGCTCCTGTTTTCCATGTTTCTAAGTTTCTATGTCACTGGGTAATGATCAAGAGCAGGAACCTGGGCTGATTCCCCCACACTAACCCAGGGACACTGGGTAATGATCAGGAGCAGGAACCTGGGCTGATTCCCCCACACTAACCCATGGACACTGGGTAATGATCAGGAGCAGGAACCTGGGCTGATTCCCCCACACTAACCCAGGGTCACTGGGTAATGATCAGGAGCAGGAACCAGGGCTGATTCTCCCACACTAACCCAGGGACACTGGGCAATGATCAGGAGCAGGAACCTGGGCTGATTCCCCCACACTAACCCAGGGTCACTGGGTAATGATCAGGAGCAGGATCCTGGGCTGATTCCCCCACACTAACCCAAGGTCACTGGGTAATGATCAGGAGCAGGAACCTGGGCTGATGCCCCCACACTAACCCAAGGTCACTGGGTAATGATCAGGAGCAGGAACCTGGGCTGATGCCCCCACACTAACCCAAGGTCACTGGGCAATGATCAGGAGCAGGAACCTGGGCTGATGCCCCCACACTAACCCAAGGTCACTGGGTAATGATCAGGAGCAGGAACCTGGGCTGATGCCCCCACACTAACCCAAGGTCACTGGGCAATGATCAGGAGCAGGAACCTGGGCTGATTCCCCCACACTAACTAATAGCCCTAAATGTGCACAAGTCCCCTGGACCCGATGGCCTGCATCTGCAGGATCGATTCCTCCCCGCCAACGCTAAAAATATTGGACTATGAAACATAAAAACCCAGATGTGCACAGACCGCAAAAAGGGCTGGGCAATAAGGGTTATTTCAGACATTGCGGCTGAATTGCCATACAAAGGTCTTTTGAAACGGAAGATACAAGAATATTTGCATATTCATGTACCTTAAGGGGTTATATTGTCCACCTTAGACCATGGCCCCCGAATAACCAGTTTCAGTGCAGGCCTAGACAATGGGCCGGGCCTCGAAACTTTTGAATACGAATTCTAACAGAAACCAACAACCTCGCATATGCAATCACTTTGGGAGGGTTGCATTGTCAGAAAGATATCTTCAACCAATGGACAATACCAGGAACAATCCACACATTTTGATACAGCCATCGCATGCTCAGAAGGGGCCAGGAAATACTGAAGGTTGGTTTTGGTTTAAAGTAAGGTCACTTCGAAGACAGCATGGTGGAAGCCGATGGCAGAACAGCGAACAGAAAGATTCGGGCCGACAATCAACTCCAAGAGACTGCCGATCAGAGCGGTGATTGTATGTTTCAGTCAAATCACAGAGGGGGGCTTTTATGATTGAATCTGAGTAAGTTTGTGAGTTTCAGTCAGATCACAATAAGGGCTTTGTGATTGAGTCTGGGTATCTTTCTATCTAACAGTCGAATCGCGGATGGGTTTAACTGGGTCATATTGTGTCGATGCAAATGACCCTTGCGTAGGGGTTTGTACTGTGGAGTTGTTAGCCTGATATAAATCGTAGGGATTTGTACTGGGGAAGTAATTGTGTGTGTGTGTTCAATAAACGAACGAATCAAAGGTTGAGCCAAAAACCTGTGCCGTGCGTATTTTGTTCTTATAAATCCTGACGTCCAAGAACTGTGTGTAACGGGGGACCAGTATCGGAGAAAACCCCTTACACATCCTCGTGTCATAAAAGAGCTGGCTGCAGAGATAGTGGATGCATTGGTTGTAATCTACCACAATTCCCTGGATTCTGGAGAGGTCCCAGCGGACTGGAAAACCGCAAATACTTAAGAAAGGAGGGAGTAGGAAAGCAGGCAACTACCGACCAGTTAGCCAGACATCTGTCATTGGGAACATGCTGGAGTTCATCATTAAGGAAGTGATAGCAGGACATTTAGAAAATCATAATATAGTCAAGCAGAGTCAGCTTGGTTTTATGAAAGGGAAATCATGTTTGACAAATTTGCTGGAATTCTTTGATGATGTAATGAATAGGGTAGATAAAGGGGAACCAGTAGATGTCATGTATTTGGATTACCAGAAGGCATTCAATAAGGTGCCACATAAAGTGTTACTACACAAGATAAGTGCTCACGGGGTTGGGGGTAATATATTAGCATGGTTAGAGGTTTGGCTAACTAACAGAAAACAGAGAGACGAGATAAATGGTTCATTTTCAGGTTGGCAAACTGTGACTAGTGGGGTGGCGCAGGGATCAGAGCTGGGACCTCAACTATTTACAATCTATATTCATGACTTGTATGAAGGGACTGAGTGTAATGTAGCCAAATTTGCTGATGATACAAAGATAGGTGGGAAAGCAAATTCTGTGGAGGACGCAAAGAATCTCCAAAGGGAGATACATAGGCTAAGTGAGTGGGCAAAAATCTGGCAGATGGAGTTTAATGTGGGAAAATGTGAGGTTATCCACTTAGGTAGGAAAAATAAAAAAGCAAATTATTATTTAAAAGGGGTGAGATGACAAAATGCTGAGTTACAGAGGGATCTGGGGGTCCTTGTATATGAATCACAAAAAGTTAGCATGCAGGTACAGCAAGTATTTAGGAAGGCAAATGGAATGTTGGCCTTTATTGAAAAGGGAATGGAGTATAAAAGTAGTGAAATCCTGTTACAACTGTACAGGGCGTTGGTGAGACCACACCTGGAGTACTGCGTACAGTTTTGGTCTCCTTATTTAAGGAAGGATATACTTGCATTGGAGGCAGTTCAGAGATGATTCACTCGGTTGATTCCGGAGATGAAGGGGTTGTCTTATGAGGAAAGGTTGAGCAGGTTGGGCCTATACTCATTGGAGTTTAGAAGAATGAGAGGGGATCTTATTGAAACATATAAGATTCTGAAGGGTCTTGACAGGGTAGATGCAGAGAGGATGTTTCCCCTCGTGGGGGAATCTAGAACTAGGGGGCATAATTTCAGATAAAATCGGAAATGAGGAGGAATTTCTTCTCTCAGAGGGTCGTGAATCTTTGGAATTCTCTTCCCTAGAGAGCTGTGGAGGCTGGGTCATTGAATATATCTAAGGTGGAGACAGACACATTTTTGAAAGGTGAGGGAGTCAAGGGTTATGGGGAACGGGCAGGAAAGTGGAGTTGAGGCCAAGATCAGATCAGCCATGATCTTATTGAATGGCGGAGCAGGTTCGAAGGGCCAAATGACCTACTCCTGCTCCTATTTCTTATGTTCTTATGTTCTAATCCAGAGTCAGTTGGTAATGATCAGGAGCAGGAACCTGGGCTGATTCCCCCACACTAATCCAGTGTGACTGGGTCATGATCAGGAGTAGGAACCTGGGCTGAATCCCCCACACTAACCCAGGGTCAATGGGTAATGATCAGGAGCAGGAACCTGGGCTGAATCCCCCACACTAACCCAGGGTCACTGGGCAATGATCAGGAGCAGGAACCTGGGCTGATTCCCCCACACTAACCCAGGGTCACTGGGTAATGATCAGGAGCAGGCTCGAGGGGCTGAATGGCCTCCTCCTGTTCCTCTGTTCCTAAGAGCTCTCTGTCTCCTCACTCTTGTTTGCAGATTTTGCTCAATGTGCACCGGTGGATTTTAGGAGATCTTGTCTGTGCCATGATATGTGCAGTGCATTGTTTCCAGTCTGTGAGCATCAAACAACAACAACAATAACTTGCATTTATGTTGCACCATTAAGGTTGTGAAACGTCCCAAGGCGCTTCATAGGAGTGAACAACATTGGACACCGAAGCACATCAGGACTAATTAGGGCAGATGTCCAATAGCTTTGTCAAAGAGGCAGGTTCTAAGGAGCGTCTTAAAGGGGAAAAGAGAGGTAGAGAGTCGGAGAGGTTTAGGGAGGGATTTCCAGAGCTCAGGGCCCTGGCAGATGAAGGCACGGCCGCCAATGGTTGAGCGATTATAATCAGGGAGGCTCAAGAGGCCAGAATTGGAGGACTGCAGATATCTCGGGGGGTTGTAGGGCTGGAGGAGATTACAGAGATAAGGAGGGGTGAGGCCATGGAGCGATTAGGAAACAAGGGTGAGAATTTGGAAATCAAGGCGTTGCTTAACCGGGAGCTAATGTAAGTCAGCGAGCACAGGGGTGATGGGCGAACAGGACTTGGTGTGAGTTAGGACACGGGCAGCCGAGATTTGAATGACCTCAAGTTTACATAGGGTAGAATGTGAGAGCCCAGCCAGGAGTGCGTTGGAATAGTCAAGTCTAGAGGAAGCAACTGCATGGATGAGGGTTTCAGCAGCGGGTGAGCTGAGGCAAGGGTGGAGATGGGCGATGTTACGAAGGTGGAAACAGGCGCTTTTAATGATGGCGTGAATATGTGGTTGGAAGTTCCTTTCAATATCAAATATGATACCAAGGTTGCGAACGGTCTGGTTCAGCCTCAGACAGATCTTAGGGAGAAGGATGGAGTCAGTGGCTTGGGAACGGAGTTTGTGGTGGGGGCCAAAAACAATGGCTTCGGTCTTCCCAATATTTAATTGGAGAAAATTTCTGCTCATCCAGTAATGGATGTCGGATAAGCAGTCTGACAATTTAGAGACATTGGAGGGGTCGAGAGAAGTGGTGGTGAGCTAGAGCTGGGTGTCATCAGCGTACATGTGGAAACTGACGCTGTGTTTTCGGATGATGTCGCCAAGGGACAGCATGTAGATGAGAAATTAAGAGATTACCGTGTAAAGTTAAGGCACATGGGATTGGTGGTAAGGTACTGACTTGGATAGAGAACTGGTTGGCAGACAGGAAGCAAAGAGTTGGAATAAACGGGTCTTTTTCCAAGTTGCAGGCAGTGACTAGTGGGGTACCACAGGGATCGGTGCTAGGACCCCAGCTATTCACAATATATATTAATGATCTAGACGAGGGAACTATATGTAATATCTCCAAGTTTGCAGATGACACAAAGCTGGGTGGGCGTGTGTGCTGCGAGGAGGATGCCGAGAAACTCCAGTATGATTTGGACAGGTTGGGTGATTGGGCAGAAGCATGGCAGATGCAGTATAATGTGGATAAATGCGAGGTTATCCACTTTGGTGGCAAAAACAGAAAGGCAGATTATTATCTGAACGGCAATAGATTGGGAGAAGGGGAAGTGCAACGAGACCTGGGTGTCCTTGTGCACCAGTCGCTGAAGGTAAGCATGCAGGTACAGCAGGCGGTTAAGAAGGCAAATGGTATGTTGGCCTTCGTAGCGAGAGGGTTTGAGTACAGGAACAAGGATGTCTTGCTGCAGCTGTACAGGGCCTTGGTGAGATCACACCTTGAGTATTGTGTGCAGTTTTGGTTGCCTTATCTGAGGAAGGATGTTCTTGCCATGGAGGGTGTGCAGCGAAGATTCACCACGCTGATACCTGGGATGGCAGGAATGACGTACGAGGAGAGATTGGGTCGATTGGGCTTATACTCGCTGGAGTTTAGAAGAATGAGAGGATATCTCATTGAAACTTATAAAATTCTAACAGGGCTAGACAGACTGGATGCAGGAAGGATGTTCCCGATGGCGGGTGAGTCCAGAACAAGAGGCCATAGTCTCAAGATAAGGGGTAAGCCATTTAGAACAGAGATGAGGAGGAATTTCTTCACCCAGAGAGTGGTGAACCTGTGGAATTCTCTACCACAGAAGGCAGTTGAGGCCAAGTCAGTAAATATATTCAAGAAGGAGTTAGATATATTTCTTAAGGCTAAAGGTATCAAGGGATATGGGGAGAAGACAGGGACAGGGTACTGAGTTTGGATGATCAGCCATGATCTCATCGAATGGCGGAGCAGGCTCGAGGGGCCGAATGGCCTACTCCTGCTCCTATCTTCTATGTTTCTAAATAGGAGGGGACCAAGGATAGATTCTTTGGGGACACCAGAGGTAACGATGCAGGAGCGGGAAGAGAAGCCATTACAGGTGATTCTCTGGCTGCGATTAGATAGATAAGAATGGAACCAGGCGAGTGCAGTCCCACCCAGCTGGACGATGGTGGAGAGGCGTTGGAGAAGGTTGGTGTGGTGAACCGTGTCAAAGGCTGCAGACAGGTCAAGAAGGGCGAGGAGGGATAGTTTACCATGGTCACAGTCACATAGGATGTAATTTGTGACTCTGTTAAACATAACAAGCTCACGTCATTTAAAGGCTGGCATTGTTATACCTCCGAGAACACAGCGAACAACATTCAAATCTGTTAGTCACGGGGGGGCCTGTATCAGGCAGACTCAGAATTGACAACGTGTCCAGTGTGGCACCGGCTAACTTCCTTGTATCCTGGTGGTAACTGTAGGCTGCGCAAAATCCCCCAGAAACTCGAACAGAACCCTAAGTGAAGTGATTTTTAAAGCTCACAAGAAGAAAACCCTGAGGAAAATTACTTTTCGAATCTTACTGTTGGGAAAGACACCTTTCACAGACACACAGGCTGCAGAGGGGCGTGGCCAGGCAGTGTAGTAAGCTGTCTGCAGTGTGTTTACACTGCCTTCCTATCAAGGAGGAAAAGACAAAACCAAAAGCCTCACAACACAAAAGACAATATGAATAATCCAAGACCTCTTTTGAAATCAATAAAACATTTAGGGGTAAAAATTCAGTTGGTTGCGCCTCCCGTTAGCGCCTTAAGAGGGCGCTAATGGGGCGCAAAGCCGCTAACGCCCGGGCGCAGCGATGTTTGCGCCGCTCGGGAACTTAACTAGAGATTGTGCGGCGGCGCTAAACTTTACCGCTGCGACCACCTGCGCGCGCAGATTGTGACGTCATTCCATGGTGCAACGCCCTTGTGGCACCCCGGAGCGGAAATTGAGTGGCGCCCCCTGCCTTACCGCCTGGCGCATCCAACGACCAGAAGACTGGAACGCTATCAATCGCTGTGGGGCTGGGGGGGGCGCTATTTAAAGGGGGCCTCTTCCTGTCTTTTATTGTTGGTGGCATTTTTGAACTACGCATTCTGAGAGAGAGAGGGAGAGACTTCTGGAGAGATTCAACGTTGTGTGAAGGAGTTTTGGGTACTGAGTAGCACTTTGCAGGTTCATTTTGATTTGCCATTCCTTGTATCGATTTAGCAGAGACTGTGGGAGCTGCACTCTGAGCTCTTTGCCTGGTACTCTCCATTGTTCTTTCCAGCACATTTGATGTGCAAGTCTCTCCAGGCCGAGATTCAAGGCTGCAATGAACAGGATGTGGATGGAAAGCAAGATTAACCATCCCCTTTAAGAACTGGCCCGTGCCATTGTGTGTGTGTTCCATTGCTGACTGACATTACATGAGCTTCGCCAACGCTCTGAGTTAGCGCCTCACTGCTCGGCCTTTGCGCCTTAAGACAGGTGTGCAGCGCCTGATTTAGCGCTCCACTCACCTCCCGGGGCGGTAAAAGTGAAGTTTCCAGTCAGTGCCGATAATTAGCGCCAGGCGCTAATATTTGCGTCCAGACGATATTTGCGCCCCAAATGGGGCGCGCCTAATTTTTACCCCTTAGTACTTCATCAAAAACCAATCAACCAGGTATCCACAGGACAGATTTAAAAGCCTGCCAACAGACCTAGGACAATAGGGTTGGGATTTGGCGCGCAGATAAGGCTGTGTTAAATCGGAAAACGATCAGGACATGTTTAACACTGAGCTAAAGCCATCGGAACTGGCAAGCCCGCCAAAACTAGACAATGGACTAAACAAGGCTCATTTGCAACCTAAAGGAAACCGTTTCAGTAAGGGGTTTTGGTCGCGAAAAAGACAATATAATTGAAGCCTGTCCCAAAACTCTTTCTCTTTTGGACTCGCTGACAACGCCGGCACAGCTCTCTCCCTGCTCCAGAAAAACCACTACAAGCCACGAGGAGGAAGGTCAACAAACAGACTATCACACAAGAAAAAACCAGAGCGACTGCCTCAGTGACCATCGGACACCTCGCAGCAACAAGGGCCTTACGAAATCTTTTAATCAAAAGACTCTAAAATCCTGTCAAGGATTCGTTGGTGAGCATTATCCCTGATCTCCTGAAACCAAAATCCTAGCTAGATAGTGGGATCTTTGGGAGGGATAAGGTTTTTGTTTGGTATATTGTCATTCTCCCTCGGCTGTACCGTGTGCTCCCCAATCTGTGTTTAAGTATTAAGTGTGTTTTAAGTTTGTTATCTTTTTCTTTTAATAAAGTAAAAAATCTTTCATCAGAACCTGTTGTCTACTGCATTTTTGTTCACAACCCCTAAATAAGTCCAAAGTCTAGGAACCAGGGGCGTGGGAGCGATTCGAACCGTTCACTGAGTCAGAAGGTGAAGGGTGACCCCATTACCACCCCCTACAGTAACTCACAGAATCAGCAAGTTGGGGAGAATGGAGATTGTTGAAACTATCGGGGACCAGGTGTTGGACCCGAGGTGGTGGGTGTGAGATGGAAAGTCAGACGGCACTTTTCACACTCACTGTAACACTGAGCAATAAGGTGCTGCACAAAGATTGGCATCACTGAGGGGACAAATTTGTGGAAGAGTTGTTTTGAGCATTTTTTTAAACCAAGTGTGATGGGAGGACTGGGGATATTTTATATGGAATACAATAATACATTTATAATACATAATACATCCCTAGGTTTTATAAGGGGGTTGTAGGGGAGAAATTCAGTATCGCCCCATTTGGGACGCAATTATCAGCCGGGCGCAAAGATTAGCGCCTGGCGCTAATTATCGCCTCCGACTGCAAACTTGACTTTTATCGCCCCTGGAGGTGATTGGAGCGCTAAATCAGGCCCTTCACACCTGTCTTAAGGCGCAAAGGCCGAGGACCGAGGCGCTACCTCAGAGCGCTGGCGAAGCTCATGTGATGTCAGTCAGCAATGGAACACACACACAATGGCACGGGCCAGTTCTTAAACGGGAGGGTTGATCTTGCTTTCCATCCACATCCTGCTTATTGCAGCCTTGAATCTCGGCCTGGAGAGACCTGTACATCAAATCTGCTGGAAAGAACAATGGAGAGTACCAGGGAAAGAGCTCAGAGTGCAGCACCCACAGTCTCTTCTAAATCGATACAAGGAAGGGCAAATCAAAATGAACCTGCAAAGTGTTGCTCAGTAACCAAAACTCCTTCACACAGCGTTGAATCTCTCCAGAAGTCTCTCTCGCTCTCTCTCAGAATGCGTGGTTCAAAAATGTCACCAACAATAAAAGGCAGGAAGCGGTCGCCTTTAAATAGTGCTCCCCCAGTCCCTTCCTGACTGCAAAACGCTCCCCTCAACCTGTCGTTGCTAGCGGCAGGCGGTAAGGCAGGGGGCGCCACTCAATATCCGCTCAGGGGCGTTGCGCACTTGACTGACGTCACGATCTGCCGGCGCAGGAGATCGTGGCGGTAGTGTTTAGCGCCGCTGCAAAATGTCTAGTTAATTTTGCGAGCGGCGCAAACATCGCCGCGCCCGGGCGCTAGTTGCTTTGCGCCCCATTAGCGCCCTCTTAAAGAGCTAACGGGAGGTGCAACCAACTGAATTTTTCCCCCTCGGTCTCAATTATTAAAAAGTGTGCTGTTTATGCCCAAGGACGCTAAGGAATTTTTAGAACAGCCCTTATTTTTGAACAGGTGGGTTGACATTGAAGGAGCGGTATTATTTATTCAATCTTTTATAAAAGCTGGTATTATATGTGTGAAAGATGTATTATCTGAGGTGATTCCCGGTTGGTTGCCGGAAGCGGTCGTGAGGGACATGGTTTGGGAGGTGGATCAGGAGGTAGAGGAACAAGCAATAGGGCCATGTATCAGAAGATTGTGAGGGCAATGCCACAGGATTAGATGGAAGGAATAAATGTGCCAAACTCCAGATGAAGTAAAAGGTGTCCCGCTTTTCCAAGCTTTCTGCTGGAGAAAGGGGAGGAGTTGGTCCAATTTGACAACTACAATCTTCGAGATGGCTATGGGGTATTTAGAGAATTGAGATTCAAGACAACTGCTTGTCAGGAGTTTGTGGAGTGCGTATACCCACAGCGGGACTTTAACAGGATTTGGAAGGGTGTGTGGGCGAATTTTAAATGTCCAGAGTGGATTGAACTGAATTTTAAATTGGATCATAACAGGATTTTTACCATGACTGTCTTATGTAAGGTTGGGCGAGTGGAGGTGGCAACTTGCCCAGTGTGTGGGACACGGGACGAGACTCTGTCCCATTTACTGGTGTTATGTCCGCAGTTAAAGGATTTCAAATACTATGTTCGACAGTTGTGTGAGGTTTTCTTGCTGGGTGGGCACCGGAAAGCAGGATTGGGAATCCGCTGGGACCAAATTTTGAGATGGTTATTGCAGGAGAGTCTGGCCCAGTCCAGCGGAGCGGCGATTAATTTAATGTTCAGTTTGGCTAGATTCATGATTGTGCAAAGAAGGAATGGTCTGTTTTATAAGGGAAGGAGAATAAACCTAAAAGAGTATTTTAAATAAAAGCTAAAAGATCATTATAAGGCTCTGTGGATGCTTTATTCAGAAAGGAATGTAAAGATGGTATTTTATGATCAGATTTAAAGTAGAATAATTTAATATTTATCACGAGAGACAAATTAAACCTCAGTTTCTGATGTTAATATGTGGTGGAGAAATGTCTGTGCTGAGTGGTGGAATGGATTTGTATGACACAATGGAATGATCACGATGTTGTCAATGTATTAAATGTTGAATAAATCCACATTTTACAAAGTGGTCATGTCACTGGGCTGTTAATCCAGGGACCATGAGTTCTTAGCCCGCCATCGTAGTTTGAGAATTTGAATTCGATTTAAAGAACCTAGATATAAAAATCCTGGTGTCAGTAAATGTGACTGGCCCATTACTGACATGGGAGGGATTGATCTCTGAGGGATTGACTCGGTGAATATTCTCTCTCTGACATTCAGTGTCCATTAAAGTTCCAATATAAACCTGAAATCTTCCAACAGCACCAACTGCAAGTTCCCCTCCAAGTCACACACCATCCGGACTTGGAAATATATCGGCCGTTCCTTCATCGTCAATGGGTCAAAATCCTTGAACTCCCTCCCTAACAGCACTGTGGGAGAACCTTCATCACACGGACTGAAGCAGTTGAAGAAGGCGGCTCACCACCACCTTCTCAAGGGCAATTAGGGATGGACAATGTATGCTGGCCTTGCCAGTGACGCCCACATCCTTTGAATGAATTAAAACAATACACAGCCCATTCCCCAATACTGACCATAACATGCTCAGACCCTCCCCCAGTCCCAATCTCCCGAAACCCTTCATGATGTGCGGCTGAAGACAAGTTATGTTACAGCACCAAAACCCAGCTGGTTACCAGGGGCCCAGGTGAGATGTTTATTGGTTTATTTATCTCACGTCCTGTCACTGAAGGGTTTTAATTTGCATGGATTCTGCCATATAATAGATTATTGATCAATGATAATGTGTCAGCCAACCAGCACGGCCGTCAGTCACATGTGTCTCTGCTGTGGTCGGTGGTGGTGGATGAGCTTTCACTGAGTCTGATACCGCTCACAGCAGATTGGACCTTAGACTGAGAAGGTAGCAGGTGAACTGAGCTCTCTGCATCTCACACAGCGACACAGCCTTTGGAAACTCTGGTAAGCAGTCTGGTATGGATGGCCTTTTAGAACAAGCTCAGAAGATTGTCACTTGCTAGGCATTGACTCACGGGTGGGTGCTCTGCTTGCCCTGTCCCGATACAGGGCTCAGTAACGACCTGTGTTAGAATATTAGAAGAGGGTCTACACAGGTAGACTGGAGAGGGGACCTGAGGAAAGAGTTGGTAGGTCAGGAAAACACGCCGTTTATTCATTGGGATTTGGGGATTGAACAGAGAAACAGGGAAGGATTGGAATCATGGAATTGGTGTCATCAAGAACATGTAAGGTGAGTGGAGCTCACCTCTGTCTCTGGCTCCCAGTGAGGGAGCGAGGTAGAGCTCACCTCTGTCTCTGGCTCCCAGTGAGGGAGCGAGGTAGAGCTCACCTCTTTCTGTAGGGTCCCAGTGAGGGAGAGAGAGGTAGAGCTCACCCACTATAAATAGATATATCCACTGATCCCCTGTCCAACTCCCTATTTAAATTTCCCTCCGATCGCTCTATTCCCTTAACATTCTTTGATACTAATTCCACCTTTTTTCTTTCCAGAGTATCACCCAGGGAGATGAGGACTCTGTTGCTGATTCTGGGTTACCTGAGTAAGTCATTTTCATTACTAACCAACTGCACCGTCTTTATTTAATGTCGTTACAAAGAAAATCCTCCCGAGGCGCTTCTCACTTGTACGTTTATTTCGGGCTGTGTCTGGGGCGAAAACCTGATTGGAGAGGTTCAAACATGGAGTTTATATTTAAATTCTGACATTCCTAGTATTTATACTTGTAATTACTAACCAGCTTTAAAATTTAAGCATCTGTGATCGGCATTACGTGAGGACTTTGCTCAGTTCTGGTCTCCATATTATTAAAATATATAGAGGCAACGGAGAAGGTGCAGAAAAGATTCACAAGGAAGATACCAGAACTGAGCGGTTATAACTTGTCAGAAAATACTGAATCTAGAAAAGAGAAGACTAGGGGTGATTTTGTAGAGTCTTTAAGATAATGAAAGGGTTCGATAGGGCAGACGGAGAGAAGAAGTTTCCACTTGTGGCGGAGACCAGAACTAGAGGCCATCAATATAAGAGAGTCACTAATAAATCCAATAGGGAATTCAGGAGAAACTTCTTTACCCAGAGAGTGGTGAGAATGTGGAACTCGCTGCCACAGGGAGTGGTTGAGGCGAATAGCAGAGATGCCTTTCAGGGGAAGCTCATAAACACATGAGGGAGAAAGGAATAGAAGGAGATGTTGATGGAGTGAGATGAAGAGAGGTGGGAGGAGACGCGTGTCATAAACACCGGCACGGACCAGTTGGGCCGAATGGCCTGTTTCTGTGCTGTGAATCCTTCGTCATTCTATGTATTCAATCTGTGTATTATTGATTGATATTATTTATTCTCTTCATTCCTGGACTCTGTTTTCACATCAAGAGAACTGACAAAGTTTTCAAACTTTAAGCTGCCCTGTAATCATTGCTCTTTATTTAAACAAATAGACCGATATTTACTGTCAATATAATACATGTGTGTCTAATATTTTGCTGTATTTGGTTTTTAAATATGATTCTTATATTTATATATTTGTACATTTAAATTATCATATGTTTGTTTATATTTCCCATTGTCATTTATTTTTTATGTTTCCATTCAGTCCCGATATTTATCTTGATATTTCATATTCATATACCCAGTATTTCTATCAGAATATTTATCATCCAATCTGTATAATGTAATGTTAAAATAACATATTAAGCACCAATTTATTTACAGATTCAGCATTAATATATTCAATGGGCCAGAAATTAGGCACTTGCCGGGTGAGTACGCGCTGTTTCGTGAAGGGAGGGGTTCAGAGGTGAACCGCATGCGCGGGAGAGGCTGCGCGCACGCAGCGAACTTAGGTTTTTTTTTCAGGTTTCTCAGGGAGGGTAAGTATTGAAGAAACTGCGCTTTTAAAAAGGAGGCGCAAGACCCATTTTTAACAAGGTAAGTGGTTAATTAATTACAATTTAAAATGTTTTCAGCAGGTTTATCTTTTTTACATACTTTAAAGAAAAGTAAGTTTACTTTTAGCACGGTTAAAAACTATTTTAATTTTGTCAAAAATGTAAATTTTTGTTTAAAGTAGTTAATTTATTTAAATGTGATGGTTTTAAAAAAAAATTATTTGAAGTTTAGGTGTTGTTTTGGGGCTGTTTTCAATTCATTAATTTGATAGGTCTGTCAACACGGTGGCATAGTGGTTAGCACTGTTGCCTCACAGCGCCAGGGACCCGGGTTCGAAGCCCGGCCTCGGGTGACTGTCTGTGTGGGGTTTGCACATTCTCCTCGTGTCTGCGTGGGTTTCCTCCGGGTGCTCCGGTTTCCACCCACAGTCCAAAGATGTGCGGGTTAGGTTGATTTGGCCATGATAAATTGACCCTTAGTGTTAGGGGGGATTAAATACGTGGGGTTACGGGGTTAGGGTGGGATATGTGTCAGTGCAGGCTCGATGGGCCGAAATGGCCTCTATCTGCACTGTGGTGATTCTGTGATTCTTTGAAATCTATGAATGAAAGATGGTCTGCTGCCATTGGCTCTCCATGGCCCACGTGATCCCAGGGGACACATCGCACTAACTATGTCCCTGGGATACACAAGCACTGCGCTCCGGCAGCTGCAGGAGGCCCAGGAGCTGAAGTCCCCGTGGGCCCAGAGGTCAACGGCAGGCACGGTAGGTAGGTGCGCGCGGGATCCTTACACCCGCGGGAAGGCAGAGAGCCTAATTTCTGGGCCAATATAAAATTTATAGTTTCAATAAACAGCAAGTTAATCCTAATCTAAATTCACCTGGGGACTGAGATACCCCATGATATCTCTCACTGTCCATCGAGTGTCATCACCATCTGCACTCAGAGTTCACCTGGGGACTGAGATACCCATGATATCTCTCACTGACCATCGAGTCTCCCTCACCATCTGCACACAGTGTTCACCTGGGGACTGAGATACCCCTTGATATCCCTCACTGACCATCGAGTCTCCCTCACCATCTGCACACAGTGTTCACCTGGGGACTGAGATACCCCATGATATCTCTCACTGACCATCGAGTCTCCCTCACCATCTGCACTCAGTGCTCACCTAGGGACTGAGATACCCCATGATATCTCTCACTGACCATCGAGTGTCCCTCACCTTCTGCACTCAGAGTTCACCTGGGGACTGAGATACCCCATGATATCTCTCACTGACCAGCGAGTCTCCCTCACCATCTGCACTCAGAGTTCACCTGGGGACTGAGATACCCCATGATATCCCTCACTGACCATCGAGTCTCCCTCACCATCTGCACACAGTGTTCACCTGGGGACTGAGATACCCCTTGATATCCCTCACTGACCATCGAGTCTCCCTCACCATCTGCACACAGTGTTCACCTGGGGACTGAGATACCCCATGATATCTCTCACTGACCATCGAGTCTCCCTCACCTTCTGCACTCAGAGTTCACCTGGGGACTGAGATACCCCATGCTATCTCTCACTGACCATCGAGTGTCCCACAGTGCCGACCTGTTTGGAGACACCAGGAGAGCCAGACCCATCGATGATTTCCAAGAAAAAATGAAGAGTGACGTCACAGGACAGCAGGTAGTTTATCGGTTGGTGAGTATTAATGTTTTTTTTCTCTCTAACCTAGGACAGTGGTTTAAACTAGGAGTGGGAAACTATAACGTACTCTATTAAATTTATATCTTAACTAGTTAAACTATTTAATATAACTACAAATAATCATTGAAAAAAGACTTTAACTAATTAAGTAAATTATATAATGTTAGTGTAAGATATGGCAGGGCAGGCTGTGTGTCTGGACTGCAGTATGTGGGAGTTTGTGGACAGCGAGACTGCCCCGAGCAAACACATCTGCAGGCGATGTCTCCACCTCGAATCTCTCCGACTCAGTCATTGAGCTGGAGTGCGAGTTGGAGACACTCCCACACATAAGGGAGGGGGAGGAATTTCTGGACAGTTTTATCCAGAATACAGTCACACCCCAGAGGAAAGCACAGTTTCAGTAATGGGAGAGTGTGCCTTTTAGGGAGACGAGTCGTGGGGACTTAGGAGAGGTTGAGAAGGAGGTCCCACAGACACTGGTCCTGCCCAACAGATGCGATGTATTCACTACCTGTGAGGACAAGGAGAAAGACTGTAGGGAGGACAGCCACAATGCAGACCAAGGCACCGTGGCTCAGTAGGCTGTCCAAGGAGCGGGGGGAAGAGCAGAATAGAAATGTGGTACTAATAGGGGATTCTACAATTAGGGGGATAGATAGCGTCCTCTGCAACCAAGAACGAGAATCCCGAAGGGTGTGTTGTCTACCTGGTGCCAGGGTAAGGGATATCTCACGGTGGCTGGGGAGGAACTTGGAAAGGGAGGGGGTAAATCCAGTTGTCGTGGTCCATGTTGGAGCAAACGAAATAGGTCGGAACAGGGAGGAGGTCCTGCTGAAAGAGTTTCGGGAATTAGGCTCTGAATTATAAAGCAGGACATCAAGGATAATAATCTCTGCAACATGCCCGCACAACATGCACATTGCCATAGAGGCAGACAGATCAGGAGAATTAACACGTGGCTAAAGGGCTGGTGTGGGAAAGAGGGGTTCCTTTTCATGGGACACTGGCGCCAGTTCTGGGACATCAAGGAGTTTACCGATGGGACAGGCTCCACCTGAACTGGGATCAGACACGTGTCATCATGGGAAGGGGAAATAGGGAGGTGGCAAAGGCTTTAAACTAGTAAGAAGGGGGAGGGATCTACAAGAAATGTAAGCAGCCTAAATATACACAAAACAGGAATAGTGAGCATAAGAAAGAATAAAGTAAGGGAGGACATTGATGGCAAGGGAGCAAATAGAGTTATAGAACAGGAGTCTAAAAAGATGGTTAACATAAAGTGAGAGGAAATCCTATTGAAAATGAGTTAAACTGTCTGTACAGCAATGCACACAGTGTCTGTATTAAAACAGGGGAGCTGGAGGCAATCATGTGTTGGGAGGAACCAGACACAGTAGGGATTACTGAGACATGGCTACAGAAAAATCAGGACTGGGAATTAAACAATACAAGGTAAAACATATTTAGAAAAGATAGAGCGGGTGAAAGGGGAGGTGGAGTAGCTGTACTTATTAGGGATAACATAATGGCAGTAGAAAAAAGGGACGTAGGTATCTGCAAGACAAAAGTAGAATCTATATGGATAGAGATAAAAGATAATAAAGGATCAATCACACTAATAGGCGTAGTCTATAAAACACCTAACAGTGGATGGTAGGTGGAGGAAGAAATATGCAGACAAATTAGAGAAATGAGGAAAAAACATAGAATAATAATTATGGGAGATTTCAACGACCCCGATATTAATTGGACAGAAGAGGTAGGTAAAGGGGATAAGGGAATGGAGTTCCTACAATGTGTACAGGACTCCTTTCTAACCCAATATGTAAAACGCCCAACAAGGGAGGATTCACTATTGGATCTAGTTATGGGGAATGAGCCAGAGCAGACAAGAGAAGTAAAAGTAGGGGAACATATGGGCAATAGTGACCATAATATAATGCGCTTTAAGATGATAATAGAGAAGGACATAAGTATGACAAAAACCAGGTTAATAGATTGGTGAAAAGGTGATTTTGAGGGGCTGAGAATAAAACTTGGGAAGATAAAATGAACAACAATATTGGCAAACAACAATGTAGAACGACAATGGGAAACATTTAAAATGGTGTTGAACAGAGTGCAGGAAAAATATATTCCGTTAAAAGGAAAGAACAAACTAAGCATTAATGAGACTCCATGGATGAATAAAGACATAAGGGAACAATTGAGGGTAAGGAAAGAGGCATACATTAAGCTGTCAGACAGCAGAGGTGTGCATGATAAGAGAGAATATGAAGGGATTAGGAGAGAAGTCAAAAATACAATTAGGAAGGCAAAGAGGAACTATGAAATTAAATTATCAAGGAACATAAAACAAAATAGTAAAATATTTTACAGGCACATCAATAAAAAAGGTAGGTTGGGATGGAAATAGGGCCATCAAGGGATAGACAGGATAATACCACAGTTAATGATAGAGAAATGGCAGAAATATTAAATCATTATTTTGTTTTGTTATTTCCCAGGGAGATAGAACAGGTGGACATGACATTGGATGATGAGATGAGCAATGAGATAAGTGCATTTAAAATAAAAAAAGGGGATATATTAAATAAACTAATCAAACTCAAAGAGATAAACCCCTGGTCCGGATGGATTGCATCCACGCATTTTAAAAGAATCTAGGGAAGAGACAGCAGAGGCATTACTACACATATTTAATAATTCGTTAGAAAAAGGTGTAGTGCCAGAGGGCTGGCGGATAGCTAACATAATAGCTCGATTTAAGAAAGGGTATAGAACATGTCCAGGGAATTATAGACTAATCAGCTTAAAATCGGTGGTAGGAAAAATAATGGAATCCCTACTAAAGGAGAAAATATAAGAACACCTAGAAACCAAAAATATAAAAATGAATAGTCAGCATGGATTTCAAAAGGGAAAGTCTTGCTTGACCAAACTCGCTGAATTTTTTGAAGAGGTAACAGAGAGAGTAGACACTGGTAATGCAGTAGATGGAATTAATCTAGATTTTCAAAAGGCCTTCGATAAGGTACCCCATAATAGACTGATGAACAAGGTCAGAGAATGCGGAATCAGGGGACAAGTAGCAGAATGGATTGCTGGCTGGCTTCAGGACAGAAAGCAGAGAGTGGGAGTAAAGGGTAGCTATTCACAGTGGTAGAAGGTGGGTAGTGGTGTTCCACAAGGATCAGTGCTGGGACCACTGCTGTTCACAATTTACATTAATGATTGAGACTTTGGAATCAAAAACACAATTTCTAAATTTGCGGATGACACCAAATTGAGGGGGATAGTCAATACTGAGGAGGACTGCAACAAATTACAGGAGGACATTAATAAACTTGCAGAATGGGCAGATAATTGGCAAATTGATTTCAACACAGATAAATGTGAGGTATTACATTTTGGTAGGAAGAATAGGGAGGTCACTTATCATTTGGAGGGTGCGAGTCTAGGTGGGGTAGAGGAACAAAGGAATCTCGGAGTACAAATACACAAATCACTAAAAGTATCAACACAGGTTAGCAGGGCCATAAAAAAAGCAAACCAAGCACTAAGGTTTATTTCTAGAGGGATAGAATTGAAAAGTAAGGAAGTTATGCTAAACCTGTATCGAACCTTGGTTAGACCACACTTGGAGTACTGCGTACAGTTCTGGTCGCAATATTATAAAAAGGATATAGAGGCACTGGAGAGAGTGCAGAGAAGATTTACAAGGATGATACCAGAAATGCAAGGGTATACATATCAGGAAAGGATGAACTGGCTGGGTCTCTTTTCTCTTTAAAACAAAGCTGAGAAGTAACCTAATAGAGGTCTTTAAGATTATGAAAGGTTTTGATAGAGTGGATACAGAGAGAATGTATCCACTTGTGGGGAAGAGCTTAACTAGGGGCCATCAATATAAGATAGCCACTAATAAATCCAATAGGGAATTCAGGAGAAACTTCTGTACCCAGAGAGTGGTGAGAATGTGGAACTCGCTACCACAGGGAGTGGTTGAAGCGAATAGTATAGATGCATTTAAGGGGAGGCTGGACAAGCATATGAGGGAGAAGGGAATAGATTTAGATGAGGAAAGACTGGTGGTGGCTCGAGTGGAGCATAAACGCCGGCATGGACTGGTTGGGCCGAATGGCCTGTTTCTGTGCCGTATATCCGATGTAATCCTGTGTAATCATCTGCACTCAGTGTTCACCTGGGGACTGAGATACCCCATGATATCTCTCACTGACCATCGAGTGTCCCCACCATCTGCACTCAGTGTTCACCTGGGGACTGAGATACCCCATGATATCTCTCACTGACCATCGAGTGTCCCCACCATCTGCACTCAATGTTCACCTGGGGACTGAGATGCCGCATGATATCTCTCACTGACCATTTGCAACTTTTCCATTGGGACGAAGTGAAGCTGAGGTTATTGCTGCTTTCTGTTCCCTGAGAGCTAAGGGTTAATCTAGAATAGGGAGGACCGTCTGTGAGCAGTGAGTTAGAGGGAGAGGCTGAGCTGGGAGACAGATGGAAACCTGGTTTAGAGAAGGAGGACATTTTCTAGTTTTCATTTGGGGGATTTCCTACCAGGGCGGAGAGTGAAACTGAGGCTATTGGTGCTTCGGGAGGTACAAGGCGCTGTGTGACAGTAACTGTGCTTTATATTAACATTAAACATCTTTCTGTCACTCAGTCGCAGACTCCGAATTCACTGACCCGTGTGAACATCACACAGTCCTGGACCAGTCGTGGAGGAGCACGGATTGTAACCGGACTCAGTGCACCGGCCAGTGGGAGTGTGATCGGAATCTTTACTGTGGATGGCACAGATTTAAAAGGTAACCTAAAGTGGCAAATACAGGTAAACAAAATATGCGAGGATTAAACTTACAAGAGAGAACAAAGTGTGAGAAAAGGAACTGGACCTTTAGGGAGACTGGGATTATCAGTCAGTGCAATGGCGCAGGGAGTGGATACATGGAAAGGGGAAGATGCGGACTCTACAGAGAGAAACCGGGGGAATAAAGGGAGACACCAGGAATAGAGAGGAATATAGAACGGTGACAGAGAATGAAGGGCGATACACGGGATAGAGGGGAATATAGGCCAGCGACAGAGAGTAAAGGGAGCTACCCGGGATAGAGGGGAATATAGGACAGCGACAGAGAGTAAAGGGAGCTACCCGGGATAGAGGGGAATATAGAATGGGGTAGTGAGTAAAGGGAGATATCCGGGATAGAGGGGAATATAAAACAGGGACAGTGAGTAAAGGGAGCTACCCGGGATAGAGGGGAATATAGAATGGGGTAGTGAGTAAAGGGAGCTACCCGGATTAGAGGGGAATATAAAACAGCGACATAGAGTAAAGGGAGATACCCGGGATAGAGGGGATTATAGAACAGGGACAGAGAGTAAAGGGAGATACCTGGGATAGAGGGGATTATAGAACAGGGACAGAGAGTAAAGGGAGACACCCGGGATAGAGGGGATTATAGAACAGGGACAGAGAGTAAAGGGAGACACTCGGGATAGAGGGGAATATAGAACAGGGATCGCAAGTAAAGGGAGATACCCGGGATAGAGGGGAATATAGAACAGCGACAGAGAGTAAAGGGAGATACCCGGGATAGAGAGGATTATAGAACGGGGACAGAGAGTAAAGGGAGATACCTGGGATAGAGGGGATTATAGAACAGGGACAGAGAGTAAAAGGAGACACCCGGGATAGAGGGGAATATAGAACGGGGATCGCAAGTAAAGGGAGATACCCGGGATAGAGGGGAATATAGAACAGCGACAGAGAGTAAAGGGAGATACCCGGGATAGAGGGGAATATAGAACAGCGACAGAGAGTAAAGGGAGATACCCGGGATAGAGGGGAATATAGAACAGGGATCGCAAGTAAAGGGAGATACCCTGGGATAGAGAGGAATATAGAACGGGGACAGAGAGTAAAGGGAGATACCCGGACTAGAGTCTTGTTGTATGCAGACATGGACTGCTTCATTATCTGAGGAGTTGGGAATGGCGCTGAACACTGTGCAGTCATCAGCGAACATCCCCATTTGTGACCTTATGTTGGAGGGAAGGACATTGATGAAGCAGCTGAAGATGGCTGGGCCTAGGACACTACCCTGAGGAACTCCTGCAGCAATGTCCTGGGGCTGTGATGACTGACCTCCAACCACCACAACCATCTTCCTTGCTAGGTATGACTCCAGCCAGTGGAGCGTTTTCCCCCTGATTCCCATTGACTTCCGTTTTACTAGGGTTCCTTGATGCCACACTCGGTCAAATGCTGCCTTGATGTCAAGGGCAGTCACTCCCACCTCACCTCTGGAATTCAGCTCCTTAGACCATGTTTGGACCAAGGCTGTAATGAGGTCGGGAGCCGAGTGATCTTGGCAGAACCCAAACTGGGCCTCAGTGAGAAGGTTATTGGTGAGTAAGTGCAGCTTGATAGCACTGTCGATGGCACCTTCCATCACTTTGCTGATGATTGATAGTAGATTGATGGGGCGGTGATTGGTGGGATTGGATTTGCCCAGCTTTTTGTGGATAGGACATACCTGGGCAGTTTTCCACATTGGCAAATAAATGCTAGTGTTGTAGCTGTACTGGAACAGCTTGGCTAGAGGCATGGCTAGTTCTGCAGCACAAGGTTTCAGCAGGATAGCCGGGATGTTGTCGGGGCCCAAAGCCTTTGCTGTATCCAGTGCGCTCAGACATTTCTTGATATCACGTGAAGTGAATCGAATTGGCTGAAGACTGGCTTCTGTGATGGTGGGGACCTGAGGAGGAGGCCAATGTGGATCATCCAAATCATACTGGAGTTTCTCTGCATCCTCCTCACAACACACACGCCCACCCAGTTTTGTGTCGTCTGCAAACTTGGAGATATTACATCTAGTTCCCTCGTCTAGATCATTAATATATAGTGTGAATAACTGGGGTCCTAGCACCGATCCCTGCGGTACCCCACTAGTCACTGCCTGCCACTCGGAATAAGACCCGTTTATTCCAACTCTTTGCTTCCTGTCTGCCAACCAGTTCTCTATCCAAGTCAGTACCTTACCCCCAATCCCATGTGCTTTAACTTTGCACGCCAATCTCTTATGCGGGATCTTATTGAAAGCCTTCTGAAAGTCCAAATACACCACATCCACTGGTTCTCCCTTATCTATTCTACCAGTTACATCCTCAAAAAATTCCAGTAGATTAGTCAAGCATGATTTACCTTTTGCAAATCCATGTTGACTTTGTCCGATCCTGTCACTGTTTTCCAAGTGCTCTGCTATTACATCTTTTATAATTGACTCTAGCATTTTCTCCACTACCGATGTCAGGCTAACCGGTCTATAATTCCCCGTTTTCTCTCTCCCACCTTTTTTAAATAGTGGGGTTGCATTAGCTACCCTCCAATCCATGGGAACTGTTCCGGAGTCTATAGAATTTTGGAAGATGACCAGCAATGCATCTACTATTCCTAGGGCCACTTAGAATCTTAGCTATGAGCAAAGACTGGATTAGGCTGGGTTTGTTTTCCTTGGAACAGAGGAGGCTGATGGGAGACCTTATTGAGGTGTATAAAATTATGAGGGGTCTAGATAAAGTGGATAGAAAGGATCTTTTTCCCTTAGCAGAGGGGTCAAAAACCAGGGGGCACAGATTTAAAGTAATTGTTGGAAGGTTTAGGGGGGATTTGAGGGGAAATTTCTTCTCCCAGAGGGTTGTGGGGGCCTGGAACTCACTGCCTGAAAGGGTGGTAGAGGCAGGAACCCTAACCACATTTAAAAAGTACTTGGATGTGCACTTGGGATGCTGTAACCTGCAGGGCTACGGACCAAGAGCTGGGAAGTGGGATTCGCTGGAGAGCTCTTTGTTGGCCTGCGCGGACACGTTGGACCGAAATGGCCTCCTTCCATGCTGTAACTTTCTATGATTCTATGATTATAGGGACAGAAAGTAAAGGGAGATACCCGGATAGAGGGGATTATAGTACAGGGACAGAGAGTAAAGGATGGACCCCAGTTTCTGGTGCTTTCTGCCGGAACCAGTTTTTCTCTCAGTTAATAAATGCCATCAGATCAGGGGCTGACTCTGTGATTGTTGTTCCAGTTCTGGTGGATGGAAGATGCCCGAGACTGTGGCCCCAGAGTTTCACTGCTCCACAGATGCCCCAGGCTGGTTAAACGGTACTTTCAGACTTTATAATCTCTGATTTGCATTCACTGTCCAGCGCAGTTCACATCGGTTACATTCTTCAATATTTACAAACCTCATTTCAGGTGCGCACCCCACCGTGGGACAGGGAGAAGTGACGGGGACAGTTTGTTTTACCTGGGCTGGAAATCCCTGTGACTGGGCCGTGAAGATAAAGATCAAAAACTGCAGCAGTTACTTCGTTTATGAGTTGAGGCCGATACCCTGGTGTGACTTTGCTTATTGCACAGGTACATTGCTGTATGTAAATGACCCAGAAGGGTGACTCTGGGATGTCCCGTGTGATCAACCGGAATGAGAAAGTTGCACCGCCCCTCCTTTTAGTAAGGGACACACGAGGAAAGGACATTTCAACAGAGCGCTAGAGAACTGGATCAGGCGCTGTTCTCCGTGTCTATCGGTCACACTGTTCCCTACGGTGCACAGGGGTCAGTTGAGCTGAGTGGGATGCAGTGACTGATGGGAGTGTGGTGACTGAGGGCAGTGGGATTGGATGATTTGGGGTTTTATAAAGACTGCTTCTGAAATTCCCCAGTCTCCAGTACCAGCCTGATGACCTTTTCTGTTGTACTCAACTCTGCCCTCTCCCATGTCTCTCTCCCTCTATTACAGATCCAGAGACATCCCCAACGCAGGAACCCGAGAAGCAATCGACTCGAGAATCCGCTGACCTTTACTCCACTATCTCAGTGGAGCCTACAGGCAGAGGTATCCGCATGTGGGATTCATTCTATACATACCCTTCCTCCAATGTCATGCCTCAAGTCTCAGTCCTGGAGATTCATCTAGTTACTGAATGAGGGGAGTGGGATGCAGTGACTGAGGGGAGTGGGATTCAGTGACTGAGGGGAGTGGGATGTAGTGACTGAGGGGAGTGGGATGCAGTGACCGAGGGGTGTGGGATGTAGTGACTGAGGGGAGTGGGATGGTGTGACTGAGGGGAGTGGGATGTAGTGACTGAGGGGAGTGGGATGCAGTGACTGAGGGGAGTGGGATGCAGTTACTGAGGGGAGTGGGATGCAGTGACTGAGGGGAGTGGGATGCAGTGACTGAGGGGAGTGGGATGCTGTGACTGACGGGAGTGGGATGCAGTGACTGATGATCTGTTCTGGTGTGCTCCATACTGGAATCTCCTGAGACTCTCTTCGTTTTGTACAGATACAGAGACATCCTCAACTGAGGAACCTGAGGAACTTTCGACCCGAGAATCCACTGGCCCTTCATCCACTATCCCAGTGGTGTCTGCAATCAAAGGTATCTGTCTTGTGGCATCAATTCTACACATACTGTTCACTTACTGTGATGCCGGTAGAGATCAGTCCTTGAGATTTATCCAGTCACTGACTCAGGAGAGGGGATGCAGCGACTGAGAGGAGTGGGATGTAGTGACTGAGGGGAGTGGGATGCAGAGAATGAGGGGAGTGGGATGTAGTGACTGAGGGGAGTGGGATGCAGTGACTGAGGGGAGCGGGCTGTAGTGACTGAGGGGAGTGGGATGCAGAGAATGAGGGGAGTGGGATGTAGTGACTGAGGGGAGTGGGCTGCAGTTACTGAGGGGAGTGGGATGTAGTGACTGAGGGGAGTGGGATGCAGTAACTGAGGGGAGTGGGATGTAGAGACTGAGGGGAGTGGGATGCAGTGACTGAGGGGAGTGTGATGCTGTGACTGAGGGGTGTGTGTTGTAGTGACTGAGGGGAGTGGGATGCAGTGACTGAGGGGAGTGGGATGTAGTGACTGAGGGGAGTGGGATGTAGTGACTGAGGGGAGTGGGATGCTGTGACTGAGGGGAGTGTGTTGTAGTGACTGAGGGGAGTGGGATGCAGCAACTGAGGGGAGTGGGATGCTGTGACTGACGGGAGTGAGATGCAATGACTGATGATCTGTTCTGGTGTGCTCCATACTGGAATATCCTGAGACTCTCTTCGTTTTGTACAGATCCAGAGACATCCCCAACTCAGGAACCTGAGGAACATTTGACTCAAGAATCCACTGGCCCTGCATCCACTATCCCAGTGGTGTCTGCAATCAAAGGTATCTGTCTTGTGGCATCAATTCTACACATACTGTTCACTCAATGTGACGCCGGAAGTGATCAGTCCTTGAGATTTATCCAGACAGTTACTCAGGACAGGGGCATGCAGCGACTGAGAGGAGTGGGATGTAGTGACTGAGGGGTGTGAGATGTAGAGATGAGGCAAGTGGGAAGTATTTACTGAGGGGAGTGGGATGTAGTGACTGAGGGGAGTGGGATGCAGTAACTGAGGGGAGTGTGTTGTAGTGACTGAGGGGATTGGGATGTCGTGACTGAGGGGAGTGGGATGTAGTGACTGAGGGGAGTGGGATGCTGTGACTGAGGGGAGCGGGATGTCGTGACTGAGGGGAGTGGGATGTAGTGATTTGGGGGAGTGTGATGCAGTGACTGAGGGGAGTGGGATGCAGTGACTGAGGGGAGTGGGATGTAGTGACTGAGGGGAGTGGGATGTAGTGACTGAGGGGAGTGGAATGCAGTGACTGAGGGGAGTGGGATGCAGTGACTGAGGGGAGTGGAATGCAGTGACTGAGGGGAGTGGGATGCAGTGACTGAGGGGAGTGGGCTGCAGCGACTGAGGGGAGTGGGATGTAGGGACTGAGAGGAGTGGGATGTAGTGACTGAGGGGAGTGGGATGTAGTGACTGAGGGGAGTGGGATGCAGTGACTGAGCGGAGTGGGATGCAGTGACTGAGGGGAGTGGGATGTATTGACTGAGGGGAGTGGGATCCAGTGACTGAGGGGAGTGGGATGCAGTGACTGAGGGGAGTGGGATTTATTGACTAAGTGGAGTGGGAGTAGTGACTGAGAGGAGTGGGATGTAGTGACTGAGGGGAGTGGAATGTAGTGACTGAGGGGAGTGGGATGTAGGTACTGAGGGGAGTGGGATGTAGTGACTGAGGGGATAGGAATGTAGTGACTGAGGGGAGTGGCATGTAGTGACTGAGGGGAGTGGGATGTAGTGACTGAGGGGAGTGCGATGTAGTGACTGAAGGGATTGGGTTGTAGTGACTGCAAGGAGCGGGATTTAGTGACTGAGGGGAGTTGGATGCAGTGAGTGAGGGGAGTTGGATGTCGTGACTGAGAGGAGTTGGATGTAGTGACAGAGGGGAGTTGGATGTAGTGACTGAGGGGGCTGGGTGTAGTGAGTAAGGGGATTGGGCTGTCGTGACTGTAAGGAGTGGGAAGCTGTGACTGAGGGGAGTTGGCTGCAGTAACTGAGGGGAATGTGTTGTAGTGAATGAGGGAAGTGGGATGCAGTGACTGAGGTGTTTGATATTGGATGATTATGGGTTTTATAAATACTCGTGTCTGACAGTCTCTGGGCTTTCGTAACACACTGATGACCTTTTCTGCTCTTCTCCACTTTGCACACTCCCATTTCTCTTTCTTTATTGCAGACCCAGTGAAATCCTCAACTCAGGATCCTGAGGAACAATCAACTGGAGAGTCTACTGCCTTAGGTATCAATCTAGTTGTGTCCATTCTGAAAAAAAATCTCTTCACACAGAGCAACTGCGGCAATCTTCAGTCCCTCAGATTCTCCAGTCTCTGACTCAGGGGAGTGGGATGTAGGGACTGAGGGGAGTGGGATGTAGTGACTGAGGGGAGTGGAATGTAGTGACTGAGGGGAGTGGGATGTAATGACTGAGGGGAGTGACTGAGGGGAGTGGGCTGTAGTGACTGAGGGGAGTGGGATGTAGTGACTCAGGAGAGTGGGCTGTAGTGACTGAGGGGAGTGGGCTGTAGTGACTGAGGGGAGTGGGATGTAGTGACTGAGGGGAGTGGGATGTAGTGACTGAGGGTTTGGAATGTAGTGACTGAGGGGAGTGGGATGCAGTGACTGAGGGGAGTGAGATATAGTGACTGAGGGGAGTGGGATGTAGTGACTGAGGGGAGTGGGATGTAGTGAATGAGGGGAGTGGGATGTAGTGTCTGAGGGGAGTGGGATGTAGTGACTGAGGGGAGTGGGATGTAGTGACTGACGGGAGTGGGATGCAGTGACTGAGGGGAATGGAAAGTAGTGACTGAGGGGAGTGGGATGTAGTGACTGAGGGGAGTGGGATGTAGTGACTGAGGGGAGTGAGATGTAGTGACTGAGGGGATAGGAATGTAGTGACTGAGGTGAGTGGGATGTAGTGACTGAGGGGAGTGGGATGTAGTGACTGAGGGGAGTGGAATGTATTGACTAAGGCGAGTGGGATGCAGTGACTGAGTGGAGTGGGTGGCAGTGACTGAGGGGAGTGGGATGCAGTGACTGAGGGGAGTGGTATGTAGTGACTTAGGGGAGTGGGATGTAGTGACTGAGGGGAGTGGGATGTAGTGACTGAGGGGAGTGGGATGTAGTGACTGAGGTGAGTGGGATGTAGTGACTGAGGGGAGTGGGATGTAGTGACTGAGGGGAGTGGGATCTAGTGACTGAGAGAAGTGGGATGTATTGACTGAGGGGAGTGTGATGCAGTAACTGAGGGGAGTGGGATGTAGTGACTGAGAGAAGTGGGATGTAGTGACTGAGGGGAGTGGGATGTAGTGACTGAGAGAAGTGGGATGTAGTGACTGAGGGGAGTGGGATCTAGTGACTGAGAGAAGTGGGATGTATTGACTGAGGGGAGTGGGATGCAGTAACTGAGGGGAGTGGGATGTAGTGACTAAGGGGAGTGGGATGCAGTGACTCAGGGGAGTGGGATGTAGTGGCTGAGGGGAGTGGGATGCAGTGACTGAGGAAATTGGGTTGTTGTGACTGAGTGGAGTGGGATGTAGTGACTGAGGGGAGTGGGATGGCGTGACTCAGGTGAGTGGGATGTAATGACTGAGGGGAGTGGGATGTAGTTACTCAGGAGAGTGGGCTGTAGTGACTGAGGGGAGTGGGCTGTAGTGACTGAGGGGAGTGGGCTGTAGTGACTGAGGGGATTGGGCTGTAGTGACTCAGGGGTTTGGGATGTAGTGACTGAGGGTTGTGGGATGTAGTGAGTGAGGGGAGTGGAATGTAGTGACTGAGGGGAGTGGGATGTAGTGACTGAGGGGAGTGGGATGTAGTGACTGAGGGGAGTGGGATGTAGTGACTGAGGGGAGTGGGATGTAGTGACTGAGGGGTGTGGGATGTAGTGACTGAGGGGAGTGGGAACATGGACTGAGGGGAGTGGGATGTAGTGACTGGGGGGAGTGGGATGTAGTGACTGAGGGGTGTGGGATGTAGTGACTGAGGGGAGTGGGAACATGGACTGAGGGGAGTGGGATGTAGTGACTGGGGGGAGTGGGATGTAGTGACTGAGGGGAGTGGGATGCAGTGAGCGAGGGGAGTGGGATGTAGTGACTGAGGGGAGTGGGATGGGGTAACTGAGGGGAGTGGGATGCAGTGACTGAGGGGAATGGGATGTAGTGACTGAGGGGAGTGGGATGTAGTGACTGAGGGGAGTGGGCTGTAGTGACTGAGGGGAGTGGGCTGTAGTGACTGAGGGGAGTGGGCTGTAGTGACTGAGGGGAGTGGGATGTAGTGACTGAGGGGAGTGGGCTTTAGTGACTGAGGGGAGTGGGCTGTAGTGACTGAGGGGAGTGGGATGTAATGACTGAAGGGAGTGGGATGTAGTGACTGAGGGGAGTGGGATGTAGTGACTGAGGGGAGTGGGCTGTAGTTTCTGAGGGGAGTGGGCTGTAGTGACTGAGGGGAGTGGGCTGTAGTGACTGAGGGGAGTGGGATGTAGTGACTAAGGGGAGATTTATATAGTGTCTGAGGGGAGTGGGCTGTAGTGACTGAGGGGAGTGGGAAGCAGTGACTGAGGGGAGTGGGATGCAGTGACTGGGGTGAGTGAGATGGAGTGACTGAGGGGAGTGGGTTGTAGTGACTGAGGGGGGTGGGATGTAGTGACTGAGGGGAGTGGGATGCAGTGTCTGAGGGGATTAGAATGTAGTGACTGAGGGGAGTGGAATGTAGTGACTGAGGGGATTGGAATGTAGTGACTGAGGGGATTGGAATGTAGTGACTGAGGGGAGTGGGATGTAGTGACTGAGGGGAGTGGGATGTAGTGACTGAGGGGAGTGGAATGTAGTGACTGAGGGGTGTGGGATGTAGTGACTGAGGGGATTGGAATGTAGTGACTGAGGGGATTGGAATGTAGTGACTGAGGGGAGTGGGATGTAGTGACTGAGGGGAGTGGGATGTAGGGACTGAGGGGATTGGAATGTAGTGACTGAGGGGAGTGGGATGTAGTGACTGAGGGGATTGGAATGTAGTGACTGAGGGGAGTGGAATGTAGTGACTGAGGGGTGTGGGATGTAGTGACTGAGGGGAGTGAGATGTAGTGACTGAGGGGATAGGAATGTAGTGACTGAGGGGAGTGGGATGTAGTGACTGAGGGGAGTGGGATGTAGTGACTGAGGGGAGTGGAATGTATTGACTAAGGCGAGTGGGATGCAGTGACTGAGTGGAGTGGGTGGCAGTGACTGAGGGGAGTGGGATGCAGTGACTGAGGGGAGTGGTATGTAGTGACTTAGGGGAGTGGGATGTAGTGACTGAGGGGAGTGGGATGTAGTGACTGAGGGGAGTGGGATGTAGTGACTGAGGTGAGTGGGATGTAGTGACTGAGGGGAGTGGGATGTAGTGACTGAGGGGAGTGGGATCTAGTGACTGAGAGAAGTGGGATGTATTGACTGAGGGGAGTGTGATGCAGTAACTGAGGGGAGTGGGATGTAGTGACTGAGAGAAGTGGGATGTAGTGACTGAGGGGAGTGGGATGTAGTGACTGAGAGAAGTGGGATGTAGTGACTGAGGGGAGTGGGATCTAGTGACTGAGAGAAGTGGGATGTATTGACTGAGGGGAGTGGGATGCAGCAACTGAGGGGAGTGGGATGTAGTGACTAAGGGGAGTGGGATGCAGTGACTCAGGGGAGTGGGATGTAGTGGCTGAGGGGAGTGGGATGCAGAGACTGAGGAAATTGGGTTGTTGTGACTGAGTGGAGTGGGATGTAGTGACTGAGGGGAGTGGGATGGCGTGACTCAGGTGAGTGGGATGTAATGACTGAGGGGAGTGGGATGTAGTTACTCAGGAGAGTGGGCTGTAGTGACTGAGGGGAGTGGGCTGTAGTGACTGAGGGGAGTGGGATGTAGTGACTGAGGGGAGTGGGCTTTAGTGACTGAGGGGAGTGGGCTGTAGTGACTGAGGGGAGTGGGATGTAATGACTGAAGGGAGTGGATGTAGTGACTGAGGGGAGTGGGATGTAGTGACTGAGGGGAGTGGGATGTAGTGACTGAGGGGAGTGGCATGTAGTGACTGAGGGGAGTGGGCTGTAGTTTCTGAGGGGAGTGGGCTGTAGTGACTGAGGGGAGTGGGATGTAGTGACTAAGGGGAGATTTATATAGTGTCTGAGGGGAGTGGGCTGTAGTGACTGAGGGGAGTGGGAAGCAGTGACTGAGGGGAGTGGGATGCAGTGACTGGGGTGAGTGAGATGGAGTGACTGAGGGGAGTGGGTTGTAGTGACTGAGGGGGGTGGGATGTAGTGACTGAGGGGAGTGGGATGCAGTGTCTGAGGGGATTAGAATGTAGTGACTGAGGGGAGTGGAATGTAGTGACTGAGGGGATTGGAATGTAGTGACTGAGGGGATTGGAATGTAGTGACTGAGGGGAGTGGGATGTAGTGACTGAGGGGAGTGGGATGTAGTGACTGAGGGGAGTGGAATGTAGTGACTGAGGGGTGTGGGATGTTGTGACTGAGGGGATTGGAATGTAGTGACTGAGGGGATTGGAATGTAGTGACTGAGGGGAGTGGGATGTAGTGACTGAGGGGAGTGGGATGTAGTGACTGAGGGGATTGGAATGTAGTGACTGAGGGGAGTGGAATGTAGTGACTGAGGGGTGTGGGATGTAGTGACTGAGGGGATTGGAATGTAGTGACTGAGGGGATTGGAATGTAGTGACTGAGGGGAGTGGGATGTAGTGACTGAGGGGAGTGGGATGTAGTGACTGAGGGGAGTGGGATGTAGTGACTGAGGGGAGTGGGATGTAGTGACTGAGGGGATTGGAATGTAGTGACTGAGGGGAATGGGATTTATTGACTGAGTGGAGTGGGAGAAGTGACTGAGGGGAGTGGGATGTAGTGACTGAGGGGAGTGGGATGTTGTGACTGGGGGGTGTGGGATGTAGTGACTGAGGGGAGTGGGATGTAGTGACTGAGGGGAGTGGGATGTAGTGACTGAGGGGAGTGGGATGTAGTGACTGAGGGGAGTGGGATGTAGTGACTGAGTGGAGTGGGATGTAGTGACTGAGGGGAGTGGGATGCAGTGACTGAGTGGAATGGGATGTAGTGACTGAGGGGAGTGGGATGCAGTGACTGAGGGGAGTGGGATGTAGTGACTGAGGGGAGTGGGATGTAGTGACTGAGTGGAGTGGGATGTAGTGACTGAGGGGAGTGGGATGTAGTGACTGAGTGGAGTATGATGTAATGACTGAGGGGAGTGGGATGTAGTGACTGAGGGGAGTGGGATGCAGTGACTGGGGTGAGTGAGATGGAGTGACTGAGGGGAGTGGGTTGTAGTGACTGAGGGGGGTGCGATGTAGTGACTGAGGGGAGTGGGATGTAGTGACTGAGGGGAGTGGGATGTAGTGTCTGAGGGGAGTGGGATGTAGTGACTGAGGGGATTGGGATGTAGTGACTGAGGGGAGTGGTATGTAGTGACTTCGGGGAGTGGGATGTAGTGACGGAGGGGAGTGGGATGTAGTGACTGAGGGGAGTGGGATGCAGTGACTGAGGGGAGTGGTATGTAGTGACTTAGGGGAGTGGGATGTAGTGACGGAGGGGAGTGGGATGTAGTGACTGAGGGCAGTGGGATGTAGTGACTCAGGGGAGTTGGATGTAGTGGCTGAAGGGAGTGGGATGTAGTGACTGCGGGGAGTGGGATGTAGTGACTGAGGAAATTGGGTTGTAGTGACTGAGGGGAGTTGGATGTAGTGACTGAAGGGAGTGGGATGTAGTGACTGAGGGGAGTGGTATGTAGTTACTCAGGGGAGTGGGAGGTAGTGACTGATTGGAGTGGGATGTATTGACTGAGGGGAGTGGGATGTATTGACTGAGGGGAGTGGGATGTAGTGACTGAGGGGAGTGGAATGTAGTGACTGAGGGGAGTGGGATGCAGTGACTGAGGGGAGTGGGATGTAGTGACTGAGGGGAGTGGGATGCAGTGACTGAGGGGAGTCGGATGTAGTGACTGAGGGGAGTGGAATGTAGTGACTGAGGGGAGTGGAATGTAGTGACTGAGGGGAGTGGGATGCAGTGACTGAGGGGAGCGGGATGTAGTGACTGAGGGGAGTGGGATGCAGTGACTGAGGGCAGCGGGTTTTAGTGACTGAGGGGAGTGGGATGCAGTGACTGAGGGGAGCGGGTTTTAGTGACTGAGGGGAGTGGGATGTAGTGACTGAAGGGAGTGGGATGTAGTGACTGAGGGGAGTGGGCTGTAGTATCTGAGGGGAGTGGGCTGTAGTGACTGAGGGGAGTGGGATGTAATGACTGAGGGGAGTGGGATGTAATGACTGAGGGGAGTGGGATGAAGTGACTGAGGGGAGTGGGCTGTAGTGACTGAGGGGAGTGGGATGTAGTGACTGAGGGGAGTGGGATGTAGTGACTGAGGGGAGTGGGCTGTAGTGACTGAGGGGAGTGGGCTGTAGTGACTGAGGGGAGTGGGCTGTAGTGACTGAGGGGAGTGGGCTGTAGTGACTGAGTGGAGTGGGATGTAGTGACTGAGGGGAGTGGGATGTAGTGACTGAGGGGAGTGGGCTGTAGTGACTGAGGGGAGTGGGATGTAGTGACTGAGGGGATTGGAATGTTGTGACTGAGGGGAGTGGGATGTAGTGACTGAGGGGTGTGGGATTTATTGACTGAGTGGAGTGGGATGTAGTGACAGAGGGGAGTGGGATGTAGTGACTGAGGTGAGTGGGATGTAGTGACTGAGGGGAGTTGGATGTAGTGACTGAGGGGAGTGGGCTGCAGTGACTGAGTGGAGTGGGCTGTAGTGACTGAGGGGAGTGGGCTGTAGTGACTGAGGGGAGTGGGATGTAGTGACTGAGGGGAGTGGGCTTTAGTGACTGAGGGGAGTGGGCTGTAGTGACTGAGGGGAGTGGGATGTAATGACTGAAGGGAGTGGGATGTAGTGACTGAGGGGAGTGGGATGTAGTGACTGAGGGGAGTGGGATGTAGTGACTGAGGGGAGTGGCATGTAGTGACTGAGGGGAGTGGGCTGTAGTTTCTGAGGGGAGTGGGCTGTAGTGACTGAGGGGAGTGGGCTGTAGTGACTGAGGGGAGTGGGATGTAGTGACTAAGGGGAGATTTATATAGCGTCTGAGGGGAGTGGGCTGTAGTGACTGAGGGGAGTGGGAAGCAGTGACTGAGGGGAGTGGGATGCAGTGACTGGGGTGAGTGAGATGGAGTGACTGAGGGGAGTGGGTTGTAGTGACTGAGGGGGGTGGGATGCAGTGACTGAGGGGAGTGGGATGCAGTGTCTGAGGGGATTAGAATGTAGTGACTGAGGGGAGTGGAATATAGTGACTGAGGGGATTGGAATGTAGTGACTGAGGGGATTGGAATGTAGTGACTGAGGGGAGTGGGATGTAGTGACTGAGGGGAGTGGGATGTAGTGACTGAGGGGAGTGGAATGTAGTGACTGAGGGGTGTGGGATGTAGTGACTGAGGGGATTGGAATGTAGTGACTGAGGGGATTGGAATGTAGTGACTGAGGGGAGTGGGATGTAGTGACTGAGGGGAGTGGGATGTCGGGACTGAGGGGATTGGATGTAGTGACTGAGGGGAGTGGGATGTAGTGACTGAGGGGATTGGAATGTAGTGACTGAGGGGAGTGGAATGTAGTGACTGAGGGGTGTGGGATGTAGTGACTGAGGGGAGTGAGATGTAGTGACTGAGGGGATAGGAATGTAGTGACTGAGGGGAGTGGGATGTAGTGACTGAGGGGAGTGGGATGTAGTGACTGAGGGGAGTGGAATGTATTGACTAAGGCGAGTGGGATGCAGTGACTGAGTGGAGTGGGTGGCAGTGACTGAGGGGAGTGGGATGCAGTGACTGAGGGGAGTGGTATGTAGTGACTTAGGGGAGTGGGATGTAGTGACTGAGGGGAGTGGGATGTAGTGACTGAGGGGAGTGGGATTTAGTGACTGAGGTGAGTGGGATGTAGTGACTGAGGGGAGTCGGATGTAGTGACTGAGGGGAGTGGGATCTAGTGACTGAGAGAAGTGGGATGTATTGACTGAGGGGAGTGTGATGCAGTAACTGAGGGGAGTGGGATGTAGTGACTGAGAGAAGTGGGATGTAGTGACTGAGGGGAGTGGGATGTAGTGACTGAGAGAAGTGGGATGTAGTGACTGAGGGGAGTGGGATCTAGTGACTGAGAGAAGTGGGATGTATTGACTGAGGGGAGTGGGATGCAGTAACTGAGGGGAGTGGGATGTAGTGACTAAGGGGAGTGGGATGCAGTGACTCAGGGGAGTGGGATGTAGTGGCTGAGGGGAGTGGGATGCAGTGACTGAGGAAATTGGGTTGTTGTGACTGAGTGGAGTGGGATGTAGTGACTGAGGGGAGTGGGATGGCGTGACTCAGGTGAGTGGGATGTAATGACTGAGGGGAGTGGGATGTAGTTACTCAGGAGAGTGGGCTGTAGTGACTGAGGGGAGTGGGCTGTAGTGACTGAGGGGAGTGGGATGTAGTGACTGAGGGGAGTGGGCTTTAGTGACTGAGGGGAGTGGGCTGTAGTGACTGAGGGGAGTGGGATGTAATGACTGAAGGGAGTGGGATGTAGTGACTGAGGGGAGTGGGATGTAGTGACTGAGGGGAGTGGGATGTAGTGACTGAGGGGAGTGGCATGTAGTGACTGAGGGGAGTGGGCTGTAGTTTCTGAGGGGAGTGGGCTGTAGTGACTGAGGGGAGTGGGCTGTAGTGACTGAGGGGAGTGGGATGTAGTGACTAAGGGGAGATTTATATAGTGTCTGAGGGGAGTGGGCTGTAGTGACTGAGGGGAGTGGGAAGCAGTGACTGAGGGGAGTGGGATGCAGTGACTGGGGTGAGTGAGATGGAGTGACTGAGGGGAGTGGGTTGTAGTGACTGAGGGGGGTGGGATGTAGTGACTGAGGGGAGTGGGATGCAGTGTCTGAGGGGATTAGAATGTAGTGACTGAGGGGAGTGGAATGCAGTGACTGAGGGGATTGGAATGTAGTGACTGAGGGGATTGGAATGTAGTGACTGAGGGGAGTGGGATGTAGTGACTGAGGGGAGTGGAATGTAGTGACTGAGGGGTGTGGGATGTTGTGACTGAGGGGATTGGAATGTAGTGACTGAGGGGATTGGAATGTAGTGACTGAGGGGAGTGGGATGTAGTGACTGAGGGGAGTGGGATGTAGGGACTGAGGGGATTGGAATGTAGTGACTGAGGGGAGTGGGATGTAGTGACTGAGGGGATTGGAATGTAGTGACTGAGGGGAGTGGAATGTAGTGACTGAGGGGTGTGGGATGTAGTGACTGAGGGGATTGGAATGTAGTGACTGAGGGGATTGGAATGTAGTGACTGAGGGGAGTGGGATGTAGTGACTGAGGGGAGTGGGATGTAGTGACTGAGGGGAGTGGGATGTAGTGACTGAGGGGAGTGGGATGTAGTGACTGAGGGGATTGGAATGTAGTGACTGAGGGGAATGGGATTTATTGACTGAGTGGAGTGGGAGAAGTGACTGAGGGGAGTGGGATGTAGTGACTGAGGGGAGTGGGATGTTGTGACTGGGGGGTGTGGGATGTAGTGACTGAGGGGAGTGGGATGTAGTGACTGAGGGGAGTGGGATGTAGTGACTGAGGGGAGTGGGATGTAGTGACTGAGGGGAGTGGGATGTAGTGACTGAGTGGAGTGGGATGTAGTGACTGAGGGGAGTGGGATGCAGTGACTGAGTGGAGTGGGATGTAGTGACTGAGGGGAGTGGGATGCAGTGACTGAGGGGAGTGGGATGTAGTGACTGAGGGGAGTGGGATGTAGTGACTGAGTGGAGTGGGATGTAGTGACTGAGGGGAGTGGGATGTAGTGACTGAGTGGAGTATGATGTAATGACTGAGGGGAGTGGGATGTAGTGACTGAGGGGAGTGGGATGCAGTGACTGGGGTGAGTGAGATGGAGTGACTGAGGGGAGTGAGTTGTAGTGACTGAGGGGGGTGCGATGTAGTGACTGAGGGGAGTGGGTTGTAGTGACTGAGGGGATTGGAATGCAGTGACTGAGGGGAATGGGATTTATTGACTGAGTGGAGTGGGAGGAGTGACTGAGGGGAGTGGGATGTAGTGACTGAGGGGAGTGGGATGTAGTGACTGAGGGGATAGGAATGTAGTGACTGAGGGGAGTGGGATGTAGTGACTGAGGGGAGTGGGATGTAGTGACTGAGGGGAGTGGAATGTAGTGACTGAGGGGAGTGGGATGTAGTGACTGAGGGGAGTGGGATTTAGTGACTGAGGGGAGTTGGATGCAGTGACTGAGGGGAGTGGGATTTCGTGACTGAGGGGAGTGGAATGTAGTGACTGAGGGGAGTGGAATGTAGTGACTGAGGGGAGTGGGATTTAGTGACTGAGGGGAGTTGGACGCAGTGACTGAGGGGAGTGGGATTTCGTGACTGAGAGGAGTTGGATGTAGTGACTGAGTGGAGTGGGTGGCAGTGACTGAGGGCTGTGGGATGTAGTGACTGAGGGGAGTGGAATTTAGTGACTGAGGGGAGAGGGATGTAGTGACTGAGGGGAGTGGGATGTAGTGACTGAGGGGAGTGGGATGTAGTGTCTGAGGGGAGTGGGATGTAGTGACTGAGGGGAGTGGGATGTAGTGACTGAGGGGAGTGGTATGTAGTGACTTCGGGGAGTGGGATGTAGTGACGGAGGGGAGTGGGATGTAGTGACTGAGGGGAGTGGGATGCAGTGACTGAGGGGAGTGGTATGTAGTGACTTAGGGGAGTGGGATGTAGTGACTGAGGGGAGTGGGATGTAGTGACTGAGAGAAGTGGGATGTAGTGACTGAGGGGAGTGGGATCTAGTGACTGAGAGAGTGGGATGTATTGACTGAGGGGAGTGGGATGCAGTAACTGAGGGGAGTGGGATGTAGTGACTAAGGGGAGTGGGATGCAGTGACTCAGGGGAGTGGGATGTAGTGGACTGAGGGGAGTGGGATGCAGTGACTGAGGGAATTGGGTTGTTGTTACTGAGTGGAGTGGGATGTAGTGACTGAGGGGAGTGGGATGGCGTGACTCAGGTGAGTGGGATGTAATGACTGAGGGGAGTGGGATGTAGTTACTCAGGAGAGTGGGCTGTAGTGACTGAGGGGAGTGGGCTGTAGTGACTGAGGGGAGTGGGATGTAGTGACTGAGGGGAGTGGGCTTTAGTGACTGAGGGGAGTGGGCTGTAGTGACTGAGGGGAGTGGGATGTAATGACTGAAGGGAGTGGGATGTAGTGACTGAGGGGAGTGGGATGTAGTGACTGAGGGGAGTGGGATGTAGTGACTGAGGGGAGTGGCATGTAGTGACTGAGGGGAGTGGGCTGTAGTTTCTGAGGGGAGTGGGCTGTAGTGACTGAGGGGAGTGGGCTGTAGTGACTGAGGGGAGTGGGATGTAGTGACTAAGGGGAGATTTATATAGTGTCTGAGGGGAGTGGGCTGTAGTGACTGAGGGGAGTGGGAAGCAGTGACTGAGGGGAGTGGGATGCAGTGACTGGGGTGAGTGAGATGGAGTGACTGAGGGGAGTGGGTTGTAGTGACTGAGGGGGGTGGGATGTAGTGACTGAGGGGAGTGGGATGCAGTGTCTGAGGGGATTAGAATGTGGTGACTGAGGGGAGTGGAATGCAGTGACTGAGGGGATTGGAATGTAGTGACTGAGGGGATTGGAATGTAGTGACTGAGGGGAGTGGGATGTAGTGACTGAGGGGAGTGGAATGTAGTGACTGAGGGGTGTGGGATGTTGTGACTGAGGGGATTGGAATGTAGTGACTGAGGGGATTGGAATGTAGTGACTGAGGGGAGTGGGATGTAGTGACTGAGGGGAGTGGGATGTAGGGACTGAGGGGATTGGAATGTAGTGACTGAGGGGAGTGGGATGTAGTGACTGAGGGGATTGGAATGTAGTGACTGAGGGGAGTGGAATGTAGTGACTGAGGGGTGTGGGATGTAGTGACTGAGGGGATTGGAATGTAGTGACTGAGGGGATTGGAATGTAGTGACTGAGGGGAGTGGGATGTAGTGACTGAGGGGAGTGGGATGTAGTGACTGAGGGGAGTGGGATGTAGTGACTGAGGGGAGTGGGATGTAGTGACTGAGGGGATTGGAATGTAGTGACTGAGGGGAATGGGATTTATTGACTGAGTGGAGTGGGAGAAGTGACTGAGGGGAGTGGGATGTAGTGACTGAGGGGAGTGGGATGTTGTGACTGGGGGGTGTGGGATGTAGTGACTGAGGGGAGTGGGATGTAGTGACTGAGGGGAGTGGGATGTAGTGACTGAGGGGAGTGGGATGTAGTGACTGAGGGGAGTGGGATGTAGTGACTGAGTGGAGTGGGATGTAGTGACTGAGGGGAGTGGGATGCAGTGACTGAGTGGAGTGGGATGTAGTGACTGAGGGGAGTGGGATGCAGTGACTGAGGGGAGTGGGATGTAGTGACTGAGGGGAGTGGGATGTAGTGACTGAGTGGAGTGGGATGTAGTGACTGAGGGGAGTGGGATGTAGTGACTGAGTGGAGTATGATGTAATGACTGAGGGGAGTGGGATGTAGTGACTGAGGGGAGTGGGATGCAGTGACTGGGGTGAGTGAGATGGAGTGACTGAGGGGAGTGGGTTGTAGTGACTGAGGGGGGTGCGATGTAGTCACTGAGGGGAGTGGGTTGTAGTGACTGAGGGGATTGGAATGCAGTGACTGAGGGGAATGGGATTTATTGACTGAGTGGAGTGGGAGGAGTGACTGAGGGGAGTGGGATGTAGTGACTGAGGGGAGTGGGATGTAGTGACTGAGGGGATAGGAATGTAGTGACTGAGGGGAGTGGGATGTAGTGACTAAGGGGAGATTTATATAGTGTCTGAGGGGAGTGGGCTGTAGTGACTGAGGGGAGTGGGAAGCAGTGACTGAGGGGAGTGGGATGCAGTGACTGGGGTGAGTGAGATGGAGTGACTGAGGGGAGTGGGTTGTAGTGACTGAGGGGGGTGGGATGTAGTGACTGAGGGGAGTGGGATGCAGTGTCTGAGGGGATTAGAATGTAGTGACTGAGGGGAGTGGAATGCAGTGACTGAGGGGATTGGAATGTAGTGACTGAGGGGATTGGAATGTAGTGACTGAGGGGAGTGGGATGTAGTGACTGAGGGGAGTGGAATGTAGTGACTGAGGGGAGTGGGATGTAGTGACTGAGGGGATTGGAATGTAGTGACTGAGGGGAGTGGAATGTAGTGACTGAGGGGTGTGGGATGTAGTGACTGAGGGGATTGGAATGTAGTGACTGAGGGGATTGGAATGTAGTGACTGAGGGGAGTGGGATGTAGTGACTGAGGGGAGTGGGATGTAGTGACTGAGGGGAGTGGGATGTAGTGACTGAGGGGAGTGGGATGTAGTGACTGAGGGGATTGGAATGTAGTGACTGAGGGGAATGGGATTTATTGACTGAGTGGAGTGGGAGAAGTGACTGAGGGGAGTGGGATGTAGTGACTGAGGGGAGTGGGATGTTGTGACTGGGGGGTGTGGGATGTAGTGACTGAGGGGAGTGGGATGTAGTGACTGAGGGGAGTGGGATGTAGTGACTGAGGGGAGTGGGATGTAGTGACTGAGGGGAGTGGGATGTAGTGACTGAGTGGAGTGGGATGTAGTGACTGAGGGGAGTGGGATGCAGTGACTGAGTGGAGTGGGATGTAGTGACTGAGGGGAGTGGGATGCAGTGACTGAGGGGAGTGGGATGTAGTGACTGAGGGGAGTGGGATGTAGTGACTGAGTGGAGTGGGATGTAGTGACTGAGGGGAGTGGGATGTAGTGACTGAGTGGAGTATGATGTAATGACTGAGGGGAGTGGGATGTAGTGACTGAGGGGAGTGGGATGCAGTGACTGGGGTGAGTGAGATGGAGTGACTGAGGGGAGTGAGTTGTAGTGACTGAGGGGGGTGCGATGTAGTGACTGAGGGGAGTGGGTTGTAGTGACTGAGGGGATTGGAATGCAGTGACTGAGGGGAATGGGATTTATTGACTGAGTGGAGTGGGAGGAGTGACTGAGGGGAGTGGGATGTAGTGACTGAGGGGAGTGGGATGTAGTGACTGAGGGGATAGGAATGTAGTGACTGAGGGGAGTGGGATGTAGTGACTGAGGGGAGTGGGATGTAGTGACTGAGGGGAGTGGAATGTAGTGACTGAGGGGAGTGGGATGTAGTGACTGAGGGGAGTGGGATTTAGTGACTGAGGGGAGTTGGATGCAGTGACTGAGGGGAGTGGGATTTCGTGACTGAGGGGAGTGGAATGTAGTGACTGAGGGGAGTGGAATGTAGTGACTGAGGGGAGTGGGATTTAGTGACTGAGGGGAGTTGGACGCAGTGACTGAGGGGAGTGGGATTTCGTGACTGAGAGGAGTTGGATGTAGTGACTGAGTGGAGTGGGTGGCAGTGACTGAGGGCTGTGGGATGTAGTGACTGAGGGGAGTGGAATTTAGTGACTGATGGGAGAGGGATGTAGTGACTGAGGGGAGTGGGATGTAGTGACTGAGGGGAGTGGGATGTAGTGTCTGAGGGGAGTGGGATGTAGTGACTGAGGGGAGTGGGATGTAGTGACTGAGGGGAGTGGTATGTAGTGACTTCGGGGAGTGGGATGTAGTGACGGAGGGGAGTGGGATGTAGTGACTGAGGGGAGTGGGATGCAGTGACTGAGGGGAGTGGTATGTAGTGACTTAGGGGAGTGGGATGTAGTGACTGAGGGGAGTGGGATGTAGTGACTGAGAGAAGTGGGATGTAGTGACTGAGGGGAGTGGGATCTAGTGACTGAGAGAAGTGGGATGTATTGACTGAGGGGAGTGGGATGCAGTAACTGAGGGGAGTGGGATGTAGTGACTAAGGGGAGTGGGATGCAGTGACTCAGGGGAGTGGGATGTAGTGGCTGAGGGGAGTGGGATGCAGTGACTGAGGAAATTGGGTTGTTGTGACTGAGTGGAGTGGGATGTAGTGACTGAGGGGAGTGGGATGGCGTGACTCAGGTGAGTGGGATGTAATGACTGAGGGGAGTGGGATGTAGTTACTCAGGAGAGTGGGCTGCAGTGACTGAGGGGAGTGGGCTGTAGTGACTGAGGGGAGTGGGATGTAGTGACTGAGGGGAGTGGGCTTTAGTGACTGAGGGGAGTGGGCTGTAGTGACTGAGGGGAGTGGGATGTAGTGACTGAGGGGAGTGGGATGTAGTGACTGAGGGGAGTGGGATGTAGTGACTGAGGGGAGTGGGATGTAGTGACTGAGGGGAGTGGCATGTAGTGACTGAGGGGAGTGGGCTGTAGTTTCTGAGGGGAGTGGGCTGTAGTGACTGAGGGGAGTGGGCTGTAGTGACTGAGGGGAGTGGGATGTAGTGACTAAGGGGAGATTTATATAGTGTCTGAGGGGAGTGGGCTGTAGTGACTGAGGGGAGTGGGAAGCAGTGACTGAGGGGAGTGGGATGCAGTGACTGGGGTGAGTGAGATGGAGTGACTGAGGGGAGTGGGTTGTAGTGACTGAGGGGGGTGGGATGTAGTGACTGAGGGGAGTGGGATGCAGTGTCTGAGGGGATTAGAATGTGGTGACTGAGGGGAGTGGAATGCAGTGACTGAGGGGATTGGAATGTAGTGACTGAGGGGATTGGAATGTAGTGACTGAGGGGAGTGGGATGTAGTGACTGAGGGGAGTGGAATGTAGTGACTGAGGGGTGTGGGATGTTGTGACTGAGGGGATTGGAATGTAGTGACTGAGGGGATTGGAATGTAGTGACTGAGGGGAGTGGGATGTAGTGACTGAGGGGAGTGGGATGTAGGGACTGAGGGGATTGGAATGTAGTGACTGAGGGGAGTGGGATGTAGTGACTGAGGGGATTGGAATGTAGTGACTGAGGGGAGTGGAATGTAGTGACTGAGGGGTGTGGGATGTAGTGACTGAGGGGATTGGAATGTAGTGACTGAGGGGATTGGAATGTAGTGACTGAGGGGAGTGGGATGTAGTGACTGAGGGGAGTGGGATGTAGTGACTGAGGGGAGTGGGATGTAGTGACTGAGGGGAGTGGGATGTAGTGACTGAGGGGATTGGAATGTAGTGACTGAGGGGAATGGGATTTATTGACTGAGTGGAGTGGGAGAAGTGACTGAGGGGAGTGGGATGTAGTGACTGAGGGGAGTGGGATGTTGTGACTGGGGGGTGTGGGATGTAGTGACTGAGGGGAGTGGGATGTAGTGACTGAGGGGAGTGGGATGTAGTGACTGAGGGGAGTGGGATGTAGTGACTGAGGGGAGTGGGATGTAGTGACTGAGTGGAGTGGGATGTAGTGACTGAGGGGAGTGGGATGCAGTGACTGAGTGGAGTGGGATGTAGTGACTGAGGGGAGTGGGATGCAGTGACTGAGGGGAGTGGGATGTAGTGACTGAGGGGAGTGGGATGTAGTGACTGAGTGGAGTGGGATGTAGTGACTGAGGGGAGTGGGATGTAGTGACTGAGTGGAGTATGATGTAATGACTGAGGGGAGTGGGATGTAGTGACTGAGGGGAGTGGGATGCAGTGACTGGGGTGAGTGAGATGGAGTGACTGAGGGGAGTGGGTTGTAGTGACTGAGGGGGGTGCGATGTAGTCACTGAGGGGAGTGGGTTCTAGTGACTGAGGGGATTGGAATGCAGTGACTGAGGGGAATGGGATTTATTGACTGAGTGGAGTGGGAGGAGTGACTGAGGGGAGTGGGATGTAGTGACTGAGGGGAGTGGGATGTAGTGACTGAGGGATAGGAATGTAGTGACTGAGGGGAGTGGGATGTAGTGACTGAGGGGAGTGGGATGTAGTGACTGAGGGGAGTGGAATGTAGTGACTGAGGGGAGTGGGATGTAGTGACTGAGGGGAGTGGGATTTAGTGACTGAGGGGAGTTGGATGCAGTGACTGAGGGGAGTGGGATTTCGTGACTGAGGGGAGTGGAATGTAGTGACTGAGGGGAGTGGAATGTAGTGACTGAGGGGAGTGGGATTTAGTGACTGAGGGGAGTTGGACGCAGTGACTGAGGGGAGTGGGATTTCGTGACTGAGAGGAGTTGGATGTAGTGACTGAGTGGAGTGGGTGGCAGTGACTGAGGGCTGTGGGATGTAGTGACTGAGGGGAGTGGAATTTAGTGACTGAGGGGAGAGGGATGTAGTGACTGAGGGGAGTGGGATGTAGTGACTGAGGGGAGTGGGATGTAGTGTCTGAGGGGAGTGGGATGTAGTGACTGAGGGGAGTGGGATGTAGTGACTGAGGGGAGTGGTATGTAGTGACTTCGGGGAGTGGGATGTAGTGACGGAGGGGAGTGGGATGTAGTGACTGAGGGGAGTGGTATGTAGTGACTTAGGGGAGTGGGATGTAGTGACGGAGGGGAGTGGGATGTAGTGACTGAGGGCAGTGGGATGTAGTGACTCAGGGGAGTTGGATGTAGTGGCTGAAGGGAGTGGGATGTAGTGACTGCGGGGAGTGGGATGTAGTGACTGCGGAAATTGGGTTGTAGTGACTGAGGGGAGTGGGATGTAGTGACTGAAGGGAGTGGGATGTAGTGACTGAGGGGAGTGGTATGTAGTTACTCAGGGGAGTGGGAGGTAGTGACTGATTGGAGTGGGATGTATTGACTGAGGGCAGTGGGATGTATTGACTGAGGGGAGTGGGATGTAGTGACTGAGGGGAGTGGGATGCAGTGACTGAGGGGAGTCGGATGTAGTGACTGAGGGGAGTGGAATGTAGTGACTGAGGGGAGTGGAATGTAGTGACTGAGGGGAGTGGGATGCAGTGACTGAGGGGAGCGGGATGTAGTGACTGAGGGGAGTGGGATGCAGTGACTGAGGGCAGCGGGTTTTAGTGACTGAGGGGAGTGGGATGCAGTGACTGAGGGGAGCGGGTTTTAGTGACTGAGGGGAGTGGGATGTAGTGACTGAAGGGAGTGGGATGTAGTGACTGAGGGGAGTGGGCTGTAGTATCTGAGGGGAGTGGGCTGTAGTGACTGAGGGGAGTGGGATGTAATGACTGAGGGGAGTGGGATGTAATGACTGAGGGGAGTGGGATGAAGTGACTGAGGGGAGTGGGATGTAGTGACTGAGGGGAGTGGGATGTAGTGACTGAGGGGAGTGGGCTGTAGTGACTGAGGGGAGTGGGCTGTAGTGACTGAGGGGAGTGGGCTGTAGTGACTGAGGGGAGTGGGCTGTAGTGACTGAGTGGAGTGGGATGTAGTGACTGAGGGGAGTGGGATGTAGTGACTGAGGGGAGTGGGCTGTAGTGACTGAGGGGAGTGGGATGTAGTGACTGAGGGGATTGGAATGTTGTGACTGAGGGGAGTGGGATGTAGTGACTGAGGGGTGTGGGATTTATTGACTGAGTGGAGTGGGATGTAGTGACAGAGGGGAGTGGGATGTAGTGACTGAGGGGTGTGGGATTTATTGACTGAGTGGAGTGGGATGTAGTGACAGAGGGGAGTGGGATGTAGTGACTACGGGGAGTGGGATGTAGTGACTGACGGGAGTGGGATGCAGTGACTGAGGGGATTGGAATGTCGTGACTGAGGGGAGTGGGATGTAGTGACTGAGGGGAGTGGGATGTATTGACTGAGGGGAGTGGGATGTAGTGACTGAGGGGAGTGGTATGTAGTGACTGAGGGGAGTGTGATGTAGTGACTGAGGGGAGTGGGATGTAGTGACTTAGGGGAGTGGGATGTAGTGACTGAGGGGAGTGGGATGTAGTGACTGGAGGGGAGTGGGATGTAGTGACTGAGGGGAGTGGGATGTAGTGACTTCGGGGAGTGGGATGTAGTGACGGAGGGGAGTGGGATGTAGTGACTGAGGGGAGTGGGATGTAGTGACTGAGGGGAGTGGTATGTAGTGACTGAGGGGAGTGGGATGTTGTGACTGGGGGGTGTGGGATGTAGTGACTGAGGGGAGTGGGATGTAGTGACTGAGGGGAGTGGGATGTAGTGACTGAGGGGAGTGGGATGTAGTGACTGAGGGGAGTGGGATGTAGTGACTGAGTGGAGTGGGATGTAGTGACTGAGGGGAGTGGGATGCAGTGACTGAAGGGAGTGGGATGTAGTGACTGAGGGGAGTGGGATGCAGTGACTGAGGGGAGTGGGAATGTAGTGACTGAGGGGAGTGGGATGTAGTGACTGAGTGGAGTGGGATGTAGTGACTGAGGGGAGTGGGATGTAGTGACTGAGTGGAGTATGATGTAATGACTGAGGGGAGTGGGATGTAGTGACAGAGGGGAGTGGGATGTAGTGACTGAGGGGAGTTTTATATAGTGTCTGAGGGGAGTGGGATGCAGTGACTGAGGGGAGTGGAATGTAGTGACTGAGGGGTGTGGGATGTAATGACTGAGGGGATTGGAATGTAGTGACTGAGGGGATTGGAATGTAGTGACTGAGGGGAGTGGGATGTAGTGACTGAGGGGAGTGGGATGTAGTGACTGAGGGGATTGGAATGTAGTGACTGAGGTGAGTGGGATGTAATGACTGAGGGGATTGGAATGTAGTGACTGAGGGGAGTGGGATGTTGTGACTGGGGGGTGTGGGATGTAGTGACTGAGGGGAGTGGGATGTAGTGACTGAGGGGAGTGGGATGTAGTGACTGAGGGGAGTGGGATGTAGTGACTGAGGGGAGTGGGATGTAGTGACTGAGTGGAGTGGGATGTAGTGACTGAGGGGAGTGGGATGCAGTGACTGAAGGGAGTGGGATGTAGTGACTGAGGGGAGTGGGATGCAGTGACTGAGGGGAGTGGGAATGTAGTGACTGAGGGGAGTGGGATGTAGTGACTGAGTGGAGTGGGATGTAGTGACTGAGGGGAGTGGGATGTAGTGACTGAGTGGAGTATGATGTAATGACTGAGGGGAGTGGGATGTAGTGACAGAGGGGAGTGGGATGTAGTGACTGAGGGGAGTTTTATATAGTGTCTGAGGGGAGTGGGATGCAGTGACTGGGGTGAGTGAGATGGAGTGACTGAGGGGAGTGGGTTGTAGTGACTGAGGGGGGTGCGATGTAGTGACTGAGGGGAGTGGGATGTAGTGACTGAGGGGATTGGAATGTAGTGACTGAGGGGAATGGGATTTATTGACTGAGTGGAGTCGGAGGTTGTGACTGAGGGGAGTGGGATGTAGTGACTGAGGGGAGTGGGATGTAGTGACTGAGGGGATAGGAATGTAGTGACTGAGGGGAGTGGGATGTAGTGACTGAGGGGAGTGGGATGTAGTGACTGAGGGAAGTGGAATGTAGTGACTGAGGGGAGTGGGATGTAGTGACTGAGGGGAGTGGAATGTAGTGACTGAGGGGAGTGGAATGTAGTGACTGAGGGGAGTGGGATTTAGTGACTGAGGGGAGTTGGATGCAGTGACTGAGGGGAGTGGGATTTCGTGACTGAGAGGAGTTGGATGTAGTGACTGAGTGGAGTGGGTGGCAGTGACTGAGGGCTGTGGGATGTAGTGACTGAGGGGAGTGGAATTTAGTGACTGAGGGGAGAGGGATGTAGTGACTGAGGGGAGTGGGATGTAGTGACTGAGAGGAGTGGGATGTAGTGTCTGAGGGGAGTGGGATGTAGTGACTGAGGGGAGTGGGATGTAGTGACTGAGGGGAGTGGTATGTAGTGACTTCGGGGAGTGGGATGTAGTGACGGAGGGGAGTGGGATGTAGTGACTGAGGGGAGTGAGATGCAGTGACTGAGGGGAGTGGTATGTAGTGACTTAGGGGAGTGGGATGTAGTGACGGAGGGGAGTGGGATGGAGTGACTGAGGGCAGTGGGATGTAGTGACTCAGGGGAGTTGGATGTAGTGGCTGAAGGGAATTGGATGTAGTGACTGCGGGGAGTGGGATGTAGTGACTGAGGAAATTGGGTTGTAGTGACTGAGGGGAGTGGGATGTAGTGACTGAAGGGAGTGGGATGTAGTGACTGAGGGGAGTGGTATGTAGTTACTCAGGGGAGTGGGAGGTAGTGACTGAGGGGAGTGGGATGTAGTGACTGAGGAAATTGGGTTGTAGTGACTGAGGGGAGTGGGATGCAGTGACTGAGGGGAGTGGGATGTAGTGACTGAGGGGAGTGGAATGTAGTGACTGAGGGGAGTGGAATGTAGTGACTGAGGAAATTGGGTTGTAGTGACTGAGGGGAGCGGGATGCAGTGACTGAGGGGAGTGGGATGTAGTGACTGAGGGGAGTGGAATGTAGTGACTGAGGGGAGTGGAATGTAGTGACTGAGGGGAGCGGGATGTAGTGACTGAGGGGAGTGGGATGCAGTGACTGAGGGCAGCGGGTTTTAGTGACTGAGGGGAGTGGGATGCAGTGACTGAGGGGAGCGGGTTTTAGTGACTGAGGGGAATGGGATGTAGTGACTGAGGGGAGTGGGATGTAGTGACTGAGGGGAGTGGGCTGTAGTATCTGAGGGGAGTGGGATGTAGTGACGTAGGGGAGTGGGATGTAGTGACTGAGGGCAGTGGGATGTAGTTACTCAGGGGAGTGGGAGGTAGTGACTGATTGGAGTGGGATGTATTGACTGAGGGGAGTGGGATGTAGTGACTGAGGGGAGTGGGATGCAGTGACTGAGGGGAGTGGGATGTAGTGACTGAGGGGAGTGGAATGTAGTGACTGAGGGGAGTGGGATGCAGTGACTGAGGGGAGCGGGTTTTAGTGACTGAGGGGAGTGGGATGCAGTGACTGAGGGGCGCGGGTTTTAGTGACTGAGGGGAGTGGGATGTAGTGACTGAGGGGAGTGGGCTGTAGTATCTGAGGGGAGTGGGCTGTAGTGACTAAGGGGAGTGGGATGTAATGACTGAGGGGAGTGGGATGTAATGACTGAGGGGAGTGGGATGAAGTGACTGAGGGGAGTGGACTGTAGTGACTGAGGGGAGTGGGATGTAGTGACTGAGGGGAGTGGGATGTAGTGACTGAGGGGAGTGGGCTGTAGTGACTGAGGGGAGTGGGCTGTAGTGACTGAGGGGAGAGGGCTGTAGTGACTGAGGGGAGTGGGCTGTAGTGACTGAGTGGAGTGGGATGTAGTGACTGAGGGGAGTGGGATGTAGTGACTGAGGGGAGTGGGATGTAGTGACTGAGGGGAGTGGGATGTAGTGACTGAGGGGAGTGGGCTGTAGTGACTGAGGGGAGTGGGATGTAGTGACTGAGGGGATTGGAATGTTGTGACTGAGGGGAGTGGGATGTAGTGACTGAGGGGTGTGGGATTTATTGACTGCGTGGAGTGGGATGTAGTGACTGAGGGGAGTGGGATGTAGTGACTAAGGGGAGTGGGATGTAGTGACTGACGGGAGTGGGATGCAGTGACTGAGGGGATTGGAATGTAGTGACTGAGGGGAGAGGGATGTAGTGATTGAGGGGAGTGGGATGTATTGACTGAGGGGAGTGGGATGCAGTGACTGAGGGGAGTGGTATGTAGTGACTGAGGGGAGTGTGATGTAGTGACGGAGGGGAGTGGGATGTAGTGACTTAGGGGAGTGGGATGTAGTGACGGAGGGGAGTGGGATGTAGTGACGAAGGGGAGTGGGATGTAGTGACTGAGGGGAGTGGTATGTAGTGACTTCGGGGAGTGGGATGTAGTGACGGAGGGGAGTGGGATGTAGTGACTGAGGGGAGTGGGATGTAGTGACTGAGGGGAGTGTTATGTAGTGACTTCGGGGAGTGGGATGTAGTGACGGAGGGGAGTGGGATGTAGTGACTGAGGGGAGTGGGATGTATTGACTGAGGGGAGTGGGATGCAGTGACTGAGGGGAGTGGTATGTAGTGATTTAGGGGAGTGGGATGTAGTGACGGAGGGGAGTGGGATGTAGTGACTGAGGGCAGTGGGATGTAGTGACTCAGGGGAGTGGGATGTATTGACTGTGGGGAGTGGGATGTAGTGACTGAGTGGAGTGGGATGTAGTGACTGAGGGGAGTGGGATGTAGTGGCTGAGGGGAGTGGGATGTAGTGACTGAGGAAATTGGGTTGTAGTGACTGAAGGGAGTGGGATGCAGTGACTGCGGGGAGTGGGATGTAGTGACTGAGGAAATTGGGTTGTGGTGACTAAAGGGAGTGGGATATAGTGACTGAGGGGAGTGGGATTTAGTGACTGAGGGGAGTGGGATGTAGTGACTGAGTGGAGTGGGATGTAGTGACTGAGGGGAGTGGGATATAGTGACTGAGGGGAGTGGGATGTAGTGACTGAGTGAAGTGGAATGTAGTGACTGAGGGGTGTGGGATGTAATGACTGAGTGAAGTGGAATGTAGTGACTGAGGGCTGTGGGATGTAGTGACTGAGGGGCTTGGAATGTAGTGACTGAGGGGTGTGGGCTGTAGTGACTGAGGGGAGTGGGATGTAGTGACTGTGGGGAGTGGGATGTAGTGACTGAGGGGAGTGGGCTGTAGTGACTGAGGGGAGTGGGATGTAGTGTCTGTGGGGAGGGGGATGTAGTGACTGAGGGGAGTGGGCTGTAGTGTCTGTGGGGATGGGGATGTAGTGACTGAGGGGAGTGGGCTGTAGTGACTGAGGGGTGTGGGATGTAATGACTGAGGGGAGTGGGATGTAGTGACTGAGGGGAGTGGGATGTAATGACTGAGGGGAGTGGGATGTAATGACTGAGGGGAGTGGGCTGTAGTGACTGAGGGGAGTGGGCTGTAGTGACTGAGGGAAGTGGGATGTAGTGACTGAGGGGAGTGGGATGTAGTGACTGAGGGGAGTGGGCTGTAGTGACTGAGGGGAGTGGGCTTTAGTGACTGAGGTGAGTGGGCTTTAGTGACTGAGGGGAGTGGGATGCAGTGACTGAGGGGAGTGGGATGCAGTGACTGGGGTGAGTGAGATGGAGTGACTGAGGGGAGTGGGATGCAGTGACTGAGGAGAGTGGGTTGTAGTGACTGAGGGGGGTGGGATGTAGTGACTGAGGGGAGTGGGATGTAGTGACTGAGGGGAGTGGGATGCAGTGACTGAGGGGATTGGAAAGTTGTGACTGAGGGGAGTGGGATGCAGTGACTGAGGGGAGTGGGAAGTTGTGACTGAGGGGAGTGGAATGTAGTGACTGAGGGGTGTGGGATTTATGGACTGAGTGGAGTGGGATGTAGTGACTGAGGGGAGTGGGATGTAGTGACTGAGGGGAGTGGAATGTCGTGACTGAGGGGAGTGGGATTTAGTGACTGAGGGGATAGGAATGTAGTGACTGAGGGGAGTGGGATGTAGTGACTGAGGGGTTAGGAATGTAGTGACTGAGGGGAGTGGGATGTAGTGACTGAGGGGAGTGGGATGCAGTGACTGAGGAGAGTGGAATGTAGTTACTCAGGGGAGTGGGAGGTAGTGACTGATTGGAGTGGGATGTATTGACTGAGGGGAGCGGGATGTAGTGACTGAGGCGAGTGGGATGTAATGACTGAGGGGAGTGGGATGTAGTGACTGAGGGGAGTGGGCTGTAGTATCTGAGGGGAGTGGGCTGTAGTGACTGAGGGGAGTGGGATGTAATGACTGAGGGGAGTGGGATGTAATGACTGAGGGGAGTGGGATGTAGTGACTGAGGGGAGTGGGCTGTAGTGACTGAGGGGAGTGGGATGTAGTGACTGAGGGGAGTGGGATGTAGTGACTGAGGGGAGTGGGCTGTAGTGACTGAGGGGAGTGGGCTGTCGTGACTGAGGGGAGTGGACTGTAGTGACTGAGGGGAGTGGGCTGTAGTGACTGAGTGGAGTGGGATGTAGTGACTGAGGGGAGTGGGATGTAGTGACTGAGGGGAGTGGGATGTAGTGACTGAGGGGAGTGGGATGTAGTGACTGAGGGGAGTGGGCTGTAGTGACTGAGGGGAGTGGGCTGTAGTGACTGAGGGGAGTGGGATGTAGTGACTGAGGGGATTGGAATGTTGTGACTGAGGGGAGTGGGATGTAGTGACTGAGGGGTGTGGGATTTATTGACTAAGTGGAGTGGGATGTAGTGACTGAGGGGAGTGGGATGTAGTGACTAAGGGGAGTGGGATGTAGTGACTGACGGGAGTGGGATGCAGTGACTGAGGGGATTGGAATGCAGTGACTGAGGGGAGAGGGATGTCGTGACTGAGGGGAGTGGGATGTATTGACTGAGGGGAGTGGGATGCAGTGACTGAGGGGAGTGGTATGTAGTGACTGAGGGGAGTGTGATGTAGTGACGGAGGGGAGTGGGATGTAGTGACTTAGGGGAGTGGGATGTAGTGACGGAGGGGAGTGAGATGTAGTGACGGAGGGGAGTGGGATGTAGTGACTGAGGGGAGGGGTATGTAGTGACTTCGGGGAGTGGGATGTAGTGACGGAGGGGAGTGGGATGTAGTGACTGAGGGGAGTGGGATGTAGTGACTGAGGGGAGTGGTATGTAGTGACTTCGGGGAGTGGGATGTAGTGACGGAGGGGAGTGGGATGTAGCGACTGAGGGGAGTGGGATGTATTGACTGAGGGGAGTGGGATGCAGTGACTGAGGGGAGTGGTATGTAGTGACTTAGGGGAGTGGGATGTAGTGACGGAGGGGAGTGGGATATAGTGACTGAGGGCAGTGGGATGTAGTGACTCAGGGGAGTGGGATGTATTGACTGTGGGGAGTGGGATGTAGTGACTGAGGAAATTGGGTTGTGGTGACTAAAGGGAGTGGGATGTAGTGACTGAGGGGAGTGGTATGTAGTGACTTAGGGGAGTGGGATGTAGTGACGGAGGGGAGTGGGATGTAGTGACTGAGTGGAGTGGGATGTAGTGACTGAGGGGAGTGGGATGTATTGACTGTGGGGAGTGGGATGTAGTGACTGAGGAAATTGGGTTGTAGTGACTGAAGGGAGTGGGATGTAGTGACTGCAGGGAGTGGGATGTCGTGACTGAGGAAATTGGGTTGTGGTGACTAAAGGGAGTGGGATATAGTGACTGAGGGGAGTGGGATGTAGTGACTGAGGGGAGTGGGATGTAGTGACTGAGTGGAGTGGGATGTAGTGACTGAGGGGAGTGGGATGTAGTGACTCGGGGGAGTGGGATGTAGTGACTAAGAGAAGTGGGATGTAGTGACTGAGGGGAGTGGAATGTAGTGACTGAGGGGAGTGGGATGTAGTGACTGAGGGGAGTGGGATGCAGTGACTGAGGGGATTGGAAAGTTGTGACTGAGGGGAGTGGGATGCAGTGACTGAGGGGAGTGGGAAGTTGTGACTGAGGGGAGTGGAATGTAGTGACTGAGGGGTGTGGGATTTATTGACTGAGTGGAGTGGGATGTAGTGACTGAGGGGAGTGGGATGTAGTGACTGAGGGGAGTGGAATGTCGTGACTGAGGGGAGTGTGATTTAGTGACTGAGGGGATAGGAATGTAGTGACTGAGGGGAGTGGGATGTAGTGACTGAGGGGTTAGGAATGTAGTGACTGAGGGGAGTGGGATGTAGTGACTGAGGGGAGTGGGATGCAGTGACTGAGGAGAGTGGAATGTAGTTACTCAGGGGAGTGGGAGGTAGTGACTGATTGGAGTGGGATGTATTGACTGAGGGGAGCGGGATGTAGTGACTGAGGCGAGTGGGATGTAATGACTGAGGGGAGTGGGATGTAGTGACTGAGGGGAGTGGGCTGTAGTATCTGAGGGGAGTGGGCTGTAGTGACTGAGGGGAGTGGGATGTAATGACTGAGGGGAGTGGGATGTAATGACTGAGGGGAGTGGGATGTAGTGACTGAGGGGAGTGGGCTGTAGTGACTGAGGGGAGTGGGATGTAGTGACTGAGGGGAGTGGGATGTAGTGACTGAGGGGAGTGGGCTGTAGTGACTGAGGGGAGTGGGCTGTCGTGACTGAGGGGAGTGGACTGTAGTGACTGAGGGGAGTGGGCTGTAGTGACTGAGTGGAGTGGGATGTAGTGACTGAGGGGAGTGGGATGTAGTGACTGAGGGGAGTGGGATGTAGTGACTGAGGGGAGTGGGATGTAGTGACTGAGGGGAGTGGGCTGTAGTGACTGAGGGGAGTGGGCTGTAGTGACTGAGGGGAGTGGGATGTAGTGACTGAGGGGATTGGAATGTTGTGACTGAGGGGAGTGGGATGTAGTGACTGAGGGGTGTGGGATTTATTGACTCAGTGGAGTGGGATGTAGTGACTGAGGGGAGTGGGATGTAGTGACTAAGGGGAGTGGGATGTAGTGACTGACGGGAGTGGGATGCAGTGACTGAGGGGATTGGAATGCAGTGACTGAGGGGAGAGGGATGTCGTGACTGAGGGGAGTGGGATGTATTGACTGAGGGGAGTGGGATGCAGTGACTGAGGGGAGTGGTATGTAGTGACTGAGGGGAGTGTGATGTAGTGACGGAGGGGAGTGGGATGTAGTGACTTAGGGGAGTGGGATGTAGTGACGGAGGGGAGTGAGATGTAGTGACGGAGGGGAGTGGGATGTAGTGACTGAGGGGAGGGGTATGTAGTGACTTCGGGGAGTGGGATGTAGTGACGGAGGGGAGTGGGATGTAGTGACTGAGGGGAGTGGGATGTAGTGACTGAGGGGAGTGGTATGTAGTGACTTCGGGGAGTGGGATGTAGTGACGGAGGGGAGTGGGATGTAGCGACTGAGGGGAGTGGGATGTATTGACTGAGGGGAGTGGGATGCAGTGACTGAGGGGAGTGGTATGTAGTGACTTAGGGGAGTGGGATGTAGTGACGGAGGGGAGTGGGATATAGTGACTGAGGGCAGTGGGATGTAGTGACTCAGGGGAGTGGGATGTATTGACTGTGGGGAGTGGGATGTAGTGACTGAGGAAATTGGGTTGTGGTGACTAAGGGAGTGGGATGTAGTGACTGAGGGAGTGGTATGTAGTGACTTAGGGGAGTGGGATGTAGTGACGGTGGGGAGTGGGATGTAATGACTGAGTGGAGTGGGATGTAGTGACTGAGTGGGGGTGGGATGTATTGACTGTGGGGAGTGGGATGTAGTGACTGAGGAAATTGGGTTGTAGTGACTGAGGGAGTGGGATGTAGTGACTGCAGGGAGTGGGATGTCGTGACTGAGGAAATTGGGTTGTGGTGACTAAAGGGAGTGGGATATAGTGACTGAGGGGAGTGGGATGTAGTGACTGAGGGGAGTGGGATGTAGTGACTGAGTGGAGTGGGA